>CM053589.1:32464283-32485637 GCA_028646515.1 Pseudochirops corinnae
CAGACACATCGTACATATGATGACCAACCTTGATAAACTGTACTATCCTCAACAACACATAGCTAAAGACAACTCTACAAGCCTCAGGATGGAAGGAAATATCTAAACTCAGAGAAAGATATAGAAAGACTATAGTTTAAATGGAGACTGAAGCAAAACACGTTATCGTTCTCTTTCATGTCTGGTTTTGTCTTCTTTTTTTTCTTTTCCCAGTGATCACTCATGGGTTACAACCCTTCTATATAACCAAATTATTGTACAATGTGAAAGTATTTGCAGATCCTGTACATGATTGTGAGCTATCACGGTGGGGGTTGGGGGGGGGAAGGGAGGGGAGAAAATTTGAAACTCACGTGAATGTGGAACGGAATCTTGTAAATTAAAAGTAAATAAACAAGTCAAAAAAAAAGAAATAATTTAGACTGCTGTTCAAAATTTTGTTCACGTATTGGAATAAATTTTTATTGATTTCTATTTTTTTTAATGGAGTTAGGATTACTATATACTTGAGAGTTTCATTAAGCATTTCTCTTGAACGAAATCATGTGTTTATTTCAAGGGATTCAGTCTTTCAAGTACTTTACTGGTCAGTTCCTACAAAGACCCACTAAGTACATGTCTCTCAACAGAATAAAAAATTATAGGTAGATGTCTGAAAATTGGAACTTACTTCAATTGTTAATCCTTATATCACCTCTGCTTTTTACATCACTCATTCCATTATGTGCATGTGTATGTTATTTTCAGGCTCAAGCAGGGTTTTCAATCTTTCTATGAACTTGTTTTCCTCTGCCAAATTTTATCCAATATATCTCATTTTGGAGATACTTGTGTTTACATTTCCTTCACTTTCTTTCTAATCTTGTCTGTATTAATTTTATTTTTGCAAAGACTTTTTAAATTTAATGTAATTTAAATTAACCATTTTACTTCTTGTGATCATCTCTATCTTATTTGGTCATAAACTCTTCCCTTATCCATAGATCTGATAAGTAACTTCTTTCCGTCGCAATTCTCTTATTGCTTATGTCTAAATCATGTATTCATTTTGCGCTTTTCTTGATGTATGGTGTGAGATGTTAGTCTATGCCTAGTTTTTGCCAGATTGCTTTCCAGCAATCAAATAGGAGTTCTAACCCGCACCTCCCCCCTCCTCCATGCGTGGATTTTTGGGGTTGATTATACACTAAATTACTATGGTCATTTACTCTTGTATCCTGTGTACCTAAACTATTCCACTGATAGACCATTTCTATTTCTTGGTCAGTACCATATTGTTTTTGTGATTACCAGTTTGAAATCTGGTACTGCTAGGCTGCCTTCCTTCGCTCTTTAAAAAATTGGTTCCTGTGGTATGTTTGACATTCTGTTCTTCACTAAATCTCTCTGTATTTTATTGGTTATTTCATAAAACCAGGTCCTAGTTTTATTTATTAGTGCAATTGTTTTTTTTAACTTTTATTTATCCTTTTATTTTTAGGATTTCTATTTTTGGTGTTCAATGGAGGATTTTTCATTAGACATTTTTCTAGTTTTTTTTTTTTTTAGTTGCATGGCTAGTTCATTGTTCTGCTCTTTCACTCTTTTATTGATGTATGTCTTTAGACATATAAATTTGCCTCTAAGTTCTGCTTTGAGTGCATTCAACAAAATTTTGTATACTGTCTCATTATTGTCATTCTCTTCAATGAAATTATTGTTTCTATGATTTATTCTTTGTCCCATTCATTCTTTAGGATTAGATTAATTTTCAAGTAATTTTTAATCTATGTTTCCAAGATCCTTTATTGAATATAATTTTTTATTGCACTGTGGTCCTCAAAGGATACATTTAATATTTCTGCTTTTCTGCATTTGTTTATGAAGTTTTCATGCCCTAACACATGGTAATTTTTTGGTGATGGTACGGTGTACATTTGGGGAACAGGTATATTTTTTATTTCTATTCAATTTTCTCTAAAGATCTATCATGTCTAACTTTTCTAAAATTCTGTTCACCTCATATACTTCTTTTACCATCTGGCCAATTTCATGGTTAAATGCTTCTAGTTATAGCAGGGGTAAATTGAGGTTTCCTAGTAGTATAGTTTTACCATTTCTTCCTGTAACACATTTAACTTTTCCTTTAAGAATTTAGATGCTATGTTGTTAGTACTTATGTCTAATTTTGATATTACTTCATTGTCTACGGTACCTTTATCAAAATGTAGTTTCCATGATTATTTTTAATTAGGTTCATTTTTGCTTTTGTTTTGTATGAGATCATGATTGCTTCCCCTTTATTTTTTCAACTTCAGTGGAAACAGTGGATTCTGATTCAGCCTCTTATTTTAACTCTGTGTGTGTCTTTCTTTTTCAAGTGTGTCTCTTTTAAAGAACATATTTTTGGATTCTCATTTCTAACCCATTCTTCTATCAACCTTCTTTTTCATGGGTGAATTCATCCAATTAATATTCAGTTATGATTGCTGACTCTATATTTTCCTTCTCTCTCTCTCTCTCTCTCTCTCTCTCTCTCTCTCTCTCTCTCTCTCTCTCTCTCTTTTTCTTTCTCCCCCCTGCCTCTCCCTCTCCCTTCCTTAATATACCCTCCTCCTCTTTGTTTTTTTATCTCTTAGTTCCTTTTTGGGCAAAACAGATTTTTACACTCAGTTGATTGTGTGTGTATGTGTGTGTATATGTGTGTGTATGCGTGTTTGTGTTCTTCCCTCTTTCAACCAATAGAAATAAGAGTGAGATTCAAGTGTTTTCTGACCCTTCACCCTCCCATTCTCCCCTCCATTATAAAAATTCTTCCTTGCATATCTATTTTATGAGAATTTTCCCCATACTTCCTCTCTCTTCCTCCTTCACTCAGTACATCCCTTTTTCTCAGCCTTCTATTTTTCTTTTGAAATCATCCTAAATAACATGTTCACACCTAAGCTTTCTATCTAGGTAGATTTCTTCTAACTGCCCTAATGACAATACAGTTCTCAGAGGTTATATGTATTATTTTACCATTTGGGAATGTAAATAGTTTAGCCTTATTAAATTTTTCATGTTTTCTCGTTTATGTTCACCTTTTTATTCCTCCCTTTAGTCTTGTATTTTAACACAAAATATTCTATTAAGCTCTGTTTTTTATTAGGAATGCCTAAAATTCTCTGTTTCATTAAAGGTCATTCCTCTTTCCCCTTTTAGGATTATACTCAATTTTGCTGAGTAGATTGTTCTTGGTTTTAATCCTATCTTCTTTGCTACCCAGAATATCATATTTCCAGCTCTGTGCTCATTTATCATGGTAACTTCTAAAACTTATGCAACCTCATAGTATTCCTCACAGTATTTAAATTGTTTCTTTATGGCTGCTTTCAATATTTTCTCCCTGACCTAGGAGCTCTGGAATTTAGTTATATAATTCTTGGGAGTTTTCATTTTGGGATCTCTTTAAGAAGGTGATTGGTGATTTCTTCCCATTTCTATTTTTCCCTCTGGTTTGAAGATATCTGGGAAGTTTTCCTTTATAATTTCATAAGATATGATGTCTAGATTTTTTATCATGGGTTTCAGATAGTCCAATAAATCTTAAATGATCTCTTCTTGTTCTGTTTTCTAGATGATTCTTATGAGATATTATACTTTTTTTCTATTTTTGACTTTGTTTTATTGTTTCTTGGTGTCTCATAGAGTTATTAACTCCCACTTGACCAGTTCTAATTTTTGAGGAATTATTTTCTTGATTGAGGTTTTATACTTCTTTTACCATCTGGCCAATTCTATTTTTAAGGAGTTCTTTTCTTTTGTATTTTTTGTAACTCTTTTACAAAGCTGTTAATTGTTATTCAAAAAATAATTTTATTGTATTGCTTGTATTGTAAATAATTCTTTCCCCAGTTTTTCCTCCACTAATTTTATCTGATTTTTAAAATAATTTTTTTTCTTTTTAAAAGATCTCTTGCATTAGTACTTCTAGGAATTTTTGTTGATCATGTGCCCAATTGACATTTTTCTTTGAGGCTTTTCTTATAGATGTTTTTACATTATTTTCTTTTGAATTTGTGTTTTGAACTTCTGAATCACCTCAGTAGCCTTTTATGATCAAGTTCTCTTTTGCTGTTTGTTCAACTTTCTAGCCTATTTCTTGAACTTTATGTTAGAACTCTGGGGAAGGAAGGGCACTGTCCAAAGTTTTAGGCTTTTTCCCTTGCTGTTTTCACAGCTAGCTCTGTGGGCCTATTAAATTTTTGGCGTCTCAAAGGTGGTGTGATGTGGGGAGAGCTGTGGTCTTTTATCTCCTGGACTACACATAGGTCCTTGCCCAAGAAAGGCCCCTGCCTTCTAATGACTACAACTTCTCTCCTCCCTGGAACTGCAACCTAGAAATATGGTCCCTGCTCTCTTGTGATAGCAAGCATTCCTCTGTGCAATGGAACTGAGACTCTAGAATTAAAGACCTTGCTCCTTGCAACCGCAAGTGTTTTCACCCTGGAAATGTGACTCCAAATGGCACCTAGTCGTGTGTCTCGTGCTAGCACAGAAGACTCCTGGAATCTCTTTTTGACCAGATATTTAATCCCTACTCTCTTTGGGAGGTGAGAGCTCCTGGTACTACTGCTGTTACTGCCATTCCAAAGGCTCACAGCTGCTTTCTCTGCCACACTGTGCTCCCAGCAAGCCCTTATTCCAGTACCACAGACCCCTCCTTTTGAACTTCTCAGTTGTCCTTGGCCAAAAAAAAAAAAGTCTCACCCTGATCTTTTGTTGATCATGTTGTTTAGAATTTTATTTAAGGTGTTTCTTTTTTTCTTTTTATTAAGTTTTAGTTTTCAACATTCACTTTCACAGGATTTTGAGTTCCAAATTTTCTCCCCATCCATCTCCTCCCCCTACCCCAAGACAGTGTGCATTCTGATTACCCCTTCCCCCAATCTGCCCTTCTTTCTATCACCCCTCCCCCCCATGCCTTCTCATATCCCCTTCCCTTCTATTTTTCTGTAGGACAAGATAGATTTCTACACCCTGTTGCTTATATATCTTATTTTCCAGTTGCTTGTGAAAAAAATTTTTAACATCTGTTTTTAAAACTTTAAGTTCCATATTCTCCTCCTCCTTCCCTCCCTACTCACCCTCTTTGAGAAGGCAAGCAATTCAATATAGGTTATACATGTATAGTCATGCAAAACACTTCCATAGAAGTCATGTTGTGAAAAATTAACTATATTTCCCTCCATCCTATCGCACCCCCCATTTATTCTATTCTTTCCTTTGACCCTGTCCCTCCTCAAAAGCATTCGCTTCTGATTACCCTCTCCTCCCATTTGCCTGCCTTCTTTCACCACCCCCATCCCCTTTTCTCCTACTTTCCTATAGGGTAAGATAAATTTTTATATCCAGTTGAGGTGTATGTTATTCCCTCTTAAGGTGTTATTTCAAAGTTGTTTAGAGGGGAATATGGGGAAAGTATATCTAGAATACTTCCTTTTCTTCACTATCTTAGATTGCTATCTAAATAAATGTGTTCTTTAGCTATTGCTCAGAAGGCCCTGCAACAGTCCATTTAATTTTTACAGAGTTTCAGGTTTTATTTTCCTTTATTTTGTTGTAGCCATTATATACATTTGTTTCCTGGTTCTGCTTATTTGGGAACTATATCAGTTCATATAAATATTACCAGATTTCCCTGAATCCATATTTCTTTTTTTTTTTTTTTTTTACCATTTCTTACAATTCTGTAACATTTCATTATATTTATGATTTGTGCAGCTATTTCCCAATTGATGGACATTCACTTTTTTCCTATTATTTTCTTCTATATCTGTATCTGTACTACTGAAAATTTATACCACTGAGGTGTGTTTCAGAGGAATAAAACATCTTGACCAAGGCCACACTGTCAGTGAATAAAAGTTGAAACTGAAACTTAGGTCTTCTGAATTCTAATTGAGTATTCTTTCAAATATAACACACCATATATCTTTCCTTATTGTCTTTTAATGTCAAAGCATTCTAAATGTATGTGTATTCAATCTGAAAATAATTATGGAACTTTAAGTTGCTTATTATAACATATGCATATACATATATGGAAAATTCAATTATTTCAAAGAGTATTCAATTCAATCATTTTTCTTCAACAGGTATTAACTTACTACCCTTTACAGGCAAGTCACTGGGCTAGGTACTAGAGTTAAATGACCTTCCTACATTCATATGCTTCCATATATCTCTGCATCATAGGATAAAAGGTTCTGGCTCCTTAAGTGAAATGCTATTATATGTTCCTCATCACAAACGATGGCTTCACTTTTAAATGTAATAACAATAAGAAAGAAAATAACTCCACATCTCTCTTACTTATCTTATTCTTGATCCTAACTAATGATCTCAGAAGGTTTCATTTCAGCTGCCATGAAGGAATAACTACTTATGCCTGAATGTTTTCCATTTTCCTTGATGTTTTTGAAGATGGTCAAATCTTTTTGTGGCACCATCTTCCCCCTCCCCCACAGCCCCATCCCAATGAATTCTGTTACCATGTGGTTTTGCATATTGTAGGAAGTGCTTAGTAAATGCTTTTTTTCATTCACTTATTAATTAATTAATTAATAATGAAGCATCAACTTCTGACAGGTACACACACACGTGCATACACACACATTCCATTGGATTAAAGAAATTCTTTCAACATGGCATTATATTGATGTCTTGAAGGTGTGCTATGACTCTAAATCCTGGGGTCCACTCCTCCCTTCTTGCTGTTCAAAGACGAAGTTTAAGGATTTCCTGAGTCCTTTCCCAACCACTCATTATATAGTAGAAAGACCCCTGGCTATAGCTCAGGATATCTTATTTCAAGACCCTGCTCAGAAATTGCTACTCTGGAAACCTTAATCTCCATATCTGTAAAATGGGGACTTTAATACTTATACTGGTTCCTTCACAGAGTTATTGATAGAAAAGAGCTTTGTAAAAAAATTAGGTGGTATAGAAATATGAAATATTTTAGTGATGCTTAGCATTTAACACAATAATTTATGCTTGATATGCTTTATTTTTTAAAAATAGCACAGTTCACTGGGTTGTATGCTGTACTATGTGCTGTATTATAATTCTCTCTGTTACCCATGTTTGAAGAAGTCCAGTTAGTTGGTCTATATAGCCAAAAATCAAGGAACTATTATTTTCTTAGGAACAATGACTTTCATCATATATATGATGAATAAATGAGAAGGAATTAATATTTGAAAGACTAGAGACTCATAGCTTTTTAAGGTTGTGAGGTTTTTTCAGTCAGCATGGTGGCTTTGCAAAATCAATGAAACTTCAGTAGCATGACTACAGTGTCTGGACTTGGTAGTTAATGCAGATAATCTAATAAAGTCACTCAGCATTGACACCCTGGAAAAAGTTGCTTCACTTTAGGTCAGACATGTGGTCAATAGGTTTATTAGGTTTTATCATGGAGACTATAATGACATTGTCTCTGTGTGTGTATAGCTATATATTTATGCTTATTCATTTATACCTTTAAATGTTAATTCCTCATAGGGAGGCCAAATTAATTTCTTGTTTCCTGTCCAATGAGACCCCCTCATTACTATCTAATAATGAAAATGAGAGGCAGAATGGCATGGTGAATAGAGAATATTCCTCAAGATTAGTAAGATTTGGGTTCAAGTCCCATTTTTTTGCATGTACTGATTGTGAGACCCTTGGCCAATTCAGTGCCCTAGGCATCTCTTACAGACTATACACATTGAACAGAATTTCTGATTTACAGTGGTAGAATGTGGAATTTACACTGCATACTGTAAGTTCTCTACTTTAATGTAATCACAAGTATAACCCCTACTCCCCACCAAAAAGTGTGGGAATTATTATTAATTATTATATTAATAATTATTATTATTGTTTTGTGGAATTATTCCATATCTTTTATTCATTTAACAGCTTTTTGCCTATATTCCAGATGTACCTACAGATGGATACAGAAAAGAGTATTTAAAAAATTGAAACACATTTAATAGTGTCAGGACAGAGTCAAGTTCATACACAGTTCAATGAGTCCTAGGCATGGCCTGGGAAATCTGACTCTTCTATTTCTAGCCATAAGGAAAGTATGAAATATACATTCCAAGGATATTGTAATGAGTAAAAATAGTGTTGACTTTTGCTGATGGCCAGGTGGTATGGAGAGTGTGATGCCTCTTTGAAAATATGTCACTGGGACCCTGAGAAACAAGTGTCCCACTTTCCTGAGTGTAGTGACTTAGACAATTAAAAGTCATCAGAATTTAGGAAATCTTCTGAGTCTATTCATATTGTTGATGATGAAGATCATCTTGAAGACAATGTTGATGGTGTAGAACCATTTCATTTTTCATGTCCCTTAGGAAACTCTTGTGATAATCCCCTCAAGACTTTCTTTAAGGCATCCTTCATATCTTTGTTTCGAAGACTGTAGATCAGGGGATTGAAGAATGGAGTTGCCATGCAATAGAACAAGGTAACAAACTTCCTCATTCCAGGCTGGTTCTTAGACCCAGGACTCACATACATCACCATGACTGAACCATAGAAGAGGGATACCACAACAAAATGAGAGGCACATGTGGAGAAAGCCTTATTTCTTCCTGTGCCTGCAGGTACCTTTAGCACTGCTCTCAGGACACGGCTATAGGAACCCAGAATGTAGAGGAAGGTAATGAAGATAATGAGAGAACTAACAGTAGCACATGTCCGAGTAGTTTTGGGGACTGGAGTACAGGACAGAGCCAGGAGTGGCCCTAAATCACAAAAAAAGTGGTCAATAATGTTTGGACCACAGAAAGGCACCCGTGACATAAGAATTGCAGGAACCAAAATAGAGAGGAAGCCACCCAACCAGCAGAAAAATACCAGCTTGGCACAGAGCCTTTGGGTCATAATGGTGGGGTAGTGTAGAGGCCTGCAGATGGCAAGGTACCTATCAAATGCCATTGCAGACAGAAAGTAACCTTCAGAGGCACACATTGAAAAGAAGAAGTAGAACTGGAGAAGGCAACCAGCAAAAGAGATGGTTTTCTTCTGAGAGATGATGTTGGCCAACAGCTTGGGCACATCAGAACTAACATAACACATCTCTAAGAAGGAGAAGTTAGCCAGAAGGAGGTACATAGGTGTATGGAGCTGCCGGCTTGACCACACAGCACAGATGATGGATGTGTTCCCCACAATGGTGAGGGTGTAGATCATAGAAAACAGTACAAAGAGGAGGATCTGAGTCTCCCTGCGGCAGGGGAAACCAAGTAGGATGAATTCAGTCACGGTACGAGAGATATTACTGGTCTCTAATGATATCATTTCTCTCCAGTCTGTAAAGATAAAATTTCAGTTCTATACAATGAACATTTGCTAAGTGATGACTATGTGCAAGGTCCCTGGGAGAAAAGTCATTTTTTAGTATCTTTGTGGGGGATGAGTAATCCTTGATTTTTTTGATAGCTATACTATTGGAACACAAGCTCTGGCTTATTCTACCAAGTTGACTAGGCTTCAACTTCAGGCCCAGTGATGGACTCTGTTAGCTAAGCCCTGGCATTAGAGCTAAGTTCAGAAAGACATTTTGCCATGTTGACCACAGGATGACAAGTTTTGAGGACGAAGTAACTCTTGGAAACCACGTCATGGAGGGATTGTGATCTGTGTCTTTGAAGAGAATGTTGAACTCATATTGATGAAACTGTAGATCTTTGAAATAATGAAGTATTCATGTAAGGCATTGTGCTCAACCCTACAGATAAAAAAGTGAAGACAGTAAGAATCCAACCGATTAGCTTGGGCTGTGCATTTGATAGAATGCTGTACCTGGAATCAAGAAGACCTGTGTTCAAATACAACTTCAGACAGTTGCTAGCTGTGTAACGCTGTGCAAAACTCCCCCAGACTCTATTTCCTCACCTATAAAATCAGGATAGTAGCATTTAACTCCCTGGGCTGTGAGAATAAAATACAATATCATAAAAATACTTTGAAAACCTTGAAGGACTCTATAATTATTAACTCTTTAGTAAAGGGGAAAAAGAAGGAGCAGGTAGATAGGAAGAAAAGGAGGAGAGTGGGAAGAAAACTAGAAGAGTGGTGTCCTGAAAGTCTAGAGAGAAGAGAATATCAAGGAGGAGAGAGTGTTCAATTGGTGTCAGAGGCCACACAGAGATCACAGAAAATGTGGATTGAGAAAGTCATTGCATTTGGCAACTAAGAGATCATTAACTTTGGAGAGAGGAGTTTTAGTAGAATGATAAGATTAGAAGCCAGAATGTAAGGGATTAAGAAGAAAATGAAAAGAGAGAAAATGGAGGCACCTCTTGTAAATGGCCTTTTTGAGGAATTCAGCTATCAAGGGCAGAAGAAAAATAGAACTATAGTTAACAGGGATAAGAGGATCATATGGTTTTTTCAGAATAGGAGAGACACGGGCATGTTTCTTAGCAGTGGGGAATGACCCAAAGGAGGGGGAAAGATTGAAAATAAGTGAAAGAGTGGGAATGATGGAGGGAGCAATTTGTTGAAGGAGATGGGATTGAATGGATTATGTAAGGGAAAGCACAGGGAAAAGTGAAAAGCCAAAAGATGATGGTCAGATAAGGGGTTTTCAGTATTCTTAAGTTACGGAGATGGTACATTTGCGTATGATGGCAAAATTGAGGGTATGGCCATTTTTGTGTGTGGCTGAGGTAGGGTGGAAGAGTATGTCATGGGATATGAGTAGGTTGAGGAACTGAGTGATTAGAGTAATTGAGAGAGAATCAGTGCTTATGTTGGAGTCCCCTAGTATGAGGGTAGGAGTGGGGAGGAAAGAAAAATATGAGCCAATGTTCTATCTACTATGAGACCGTTTTCTTCTCTGGATATTGAAAGATTCCATGTTACATTTTTAAGCCCTTTAAATTTTAGTATTCACAAACCCATATTATGCCACCTTAGGTATAGCTGTTCATTTTATAGTTTCTACACTCACATACATTCAGGTAAAACCCAAAATAGTTTCATTACCTTTTTGCTGTAAAGATTAGTTTCTTTCCTCTTAGTCCCAAGAAATTACATTTCAAAATGTTGGTTCTACAAATAGATCAGAACTGTGTCAGTGTTACACCTTGTCTGCAACATCAGTAATTGTTGGTGAAAGCATGGTGATGAAGCCAGGTCCGTAGTTCTATTCCTATCTGTGCCAATTTGCTTCAGGCAGAGTTTACTCTTAGTTCCTTAACCCACAAACTCCTTAAACCTGGAGAAAACGTCATAGTATGAGTCTTGAGGCCCAGGCTCTATAACACAAAAAGTTTCAGAAGAGTTCCCAGTGATAAATCAATCAATCAAGTATCCCTCGAGTACCTACTATGTAATAGTCACTGTATTAAATGCAGGGGATATAAGTATGAAGAATGGAGCAAGATCAAGCTTCTGGCACCAAGAGGAGGGAAGAGAATAATTGAATTTTGTTACAAGGCAGAGGTTCACTTTGTAAAACCTTGCCACATCATAGTGGTCTGTGGAGGAGGATTAATGTGAGTTAAGGGTTAGGGGTTAGCCTTCTCTGCCATTTGTTTATCTGTTACCTCTTTAAGGTTCTTAGTGTCCTAGACCATGGTGAATGTGGAAAATGCCTTGTGTCTTGTGCACAATCCTTATTTTCGAGAGGCTTGAGCGATCAAGAAAATCAAAGGAAATGTCTAATCTTCCATCTTGTTGGCCATACGACTTGGAATCAACGATTCTATTCTAAACTCTTCTAAACATTCTAAACCTTCTAAACTTTTATGACACTGTTAGTGTGACCCCATGATTTCATTTATTACAGTCTATTTTTTTTTAACAGAGTGAAATAGTTGATATAGATATAACAGAAACCAACAAAGGCCTAAAGGAAATAGAATGTCAGAAATAGAAGAGACCTTTAAAAAATCATCCCGTCTGCCTCCCTTATTTTGGGAACGTGAGATCGAGAGTGGTGAAATAATTGTCCAAGGTCAATTGGCCAATAGAAAAACTGAGACTTTCATAAAAATCTCCTGCCTACCAATCTCGTGCTCTTTTTACTCTAATACCCCGCAGATAGACACTACTGTTCCCCAAGATCAGAGGCCTAAAATGTTATCAAACTCAGAATTAGCAACATATATTTCTTCTGCTTTCCTTTCTTCTGTTCTTAAGGATATGCATTCATCTATGGTAGAGTGGAAAAGATGCTGGGTGTGCAGTCGGAGGAGCTGGCTTTGAATTCCAGCTCTCCCTCTTATGATTTGTGTGATTTTTGACAGGTCACTCCACCTCTAGTTTTCACCTCTGTAAAATGAGAAGAAGGAACTAGGTGAACTTCAAGGTCTCTTCCAGCTCAAAGTTTATAATCCTCTGATCTATGATGCTTGGAAGGAGTGTTGGCTTCTAGTTGTCGTGGTCCTGTCACTAGCTCACAGTGCTACCTTAGGCAATCTACTTTACCTCTCTGGGCCACAGTTTCCCCATCTGTAAAATGAAAAGATGGAACTAGAATGATAGGAAGGTACTTAGTCTACTTAGTACAATTCCCTCATTTTACAGAATAGGAAACTAGGAGGTTAAATCCTAGTCACAGTGATCACACAAGGTCACATAGCAAGTAAGTATCCAAGGCAGGATTTGAAGCCAGGCACCTCTGACTTTAAGTCTAGCACCCTATATATTATTTCCAGACTTAAAAGTCCTATAGTTCATTGAAAAGAGTTAAAAAAAAAACCTTACAACTGAAGTGGATAATCATCACTTTATAAATCAAATTTTAACTTGCCACTATTATCCAACATGAAATAAAGCATTCTGGGAAAATGTCTCTCTCTCTCTCTCTCTCTCTCTCTCTCTCTAAATACACACACTCACACACACACATATGCACACACATGTGTTAATGTGTATATGCATGTATACCTATACGTGTATATATACATGCATGTACACACGTGTGTATATATACAATACAGTCCCAGATTATTTTTATATATATGAATTTATATTTTATATACATATACACTTATATTTGATATACATATATTTATATGGCATTAACAAACTTAAGACTGTGCAAAAATAAACCTTGTGTCTAAATTTTCCTGTAATTTGAATCCATATATATTTATTTTACAAATACTTATGCATACACATGCATTATCTCCCCCAATAGAATATAAGCTCCTTGAAGGCAGAGATTATTTCCTTTTTAACTGTGTATGTCAAGCACCTAGCACTATGACTGACAGGTAGCAGATGCTTAATAAGTGCTTACTGAGTTATTGTTCCATAGATGTTGATTTGAATTGAATGAGGAACAATGATATTTTTTGCGCCCCCCCCCCCCCTTTTTTTTTTTTGGTTAGCTGCAGTTACCACTTTTGACCACAAGATGGCACATTGGCACATCAGACTGGAAAACTACCCATTTTTAGCTTTCCTAGGAGTGTATTTTGACCTTTTTCTGGGGAAAGCTAGGGGTGTGAAGGAGTAAATTTCAGTTGCTAAGAGACGGAGTATGGAGAGTTTTTTGTTTATGTGTTTTGCTTTTGTTTCTTTGGGTCAAATGAGGAGATTGGTGAGATGTAAAGGAATGAAGAAAAAACCACAACACCCATTTCTTCTGAAGCTTCAGTACCGCCATATGTGAGCTTACTTGACACATGCTTCTTCCAGAACTCATCTTTCACAGCTGCCAGTGATTTAACTTCCTATTCATAGACTACTTGATGTACCAGACATGTGTACTCCCATTCTCTAGTTCCTAGATGTAGATCTGGGCTCCCAAGCTTTAACCTTGTGAAGGCAAGAATGACTTTTGGAATTTTTTGCTAGTTATGTCATTCACCTCTACCTTGTTGTCAGGCTTATTCTTAGTTATAGATAGTTCCACACTATTAGCTTCTCATGGTTAGCAACTAATTTTACTAGAATTCCATTTTTTCTTTAATGCCAAGAAATAGGCTCCACACTCTTTGGAGTCCTTGACTTCCCACTCTGACAAAATTAAGATGTAGTTTATTCTTTTTTTTATTCTTTTGAAAGCCAGGAATTTTGGTAGCAGAATGATATTGTGTTGCCCAATCTTTCAGTTTAATGTTTTCTGTATTTACATCTACATTAACACATAGATTTCTCTATATAGGCCAGTTTCCTTTTTTATATTGCCTTTTCTTATTTATGAAGAGAATTTCATGTCTCCAACAAAATAGTTTTTATTTTAAAATTTTAAAAATTACATTATCTTGCTTGATTCCTCTCTGCATCCATGATAAGTTATTGGAATACTCAAAATAGCATCATTTTAAACCTTACCGAATGGCCACAAAATCATCAGCAGTACAAATATTCGTCACATTAATATATATTGTCTCCAAGTTCATCACTAAACATCATATCCATTGGCAATCTCGCCTTTCCTGCCAGATTTTAAATTCTATGATTCTGTAATTATGAAACAGTGCTATTCATAAGGAGAAAATGTAGAGATCTGTTATTTTTATGAACAGCATGGCTGTATACAAATTTTGAAGAATGGATTATCTGTGGACACATATAGTTCACTCAGTGAATGAATGAACAAAAAAGCATTCATTAAGTGCTTATGTTTTGTGTATATACTAAGAGCTGCAGACACACACACAAAAGAATCTGCCCTCAAAGAGCTTACATTCTAAAAGGGGGGTACAGTCAACACATACAATGGAGGAGTGGTCAACGTGTTTTCTTCAACTTGATCTCATAAGGAAAGCCATTAATTTGTTCATTATTCTCCTCTCCTCTTGGGAAAATAACCTGACTTACATTGTATATCGTTTTGTTTTTTTTTCCATTCTCAATAGCAAATATTCCAGTGAACTTCTATTCATTATTGATAGCATGAAATCATCTCTACCTGGGCATGGCTTGGCTTCTTGAATTTGATACATTTCATTATTTATTCTCTGAACAGGTTTTTTGACATCTTTGTGGGTTCTATAAACTTCCTGACTCAAATGACTATTTTTGCAGCCAGACTTTGAATTCTCAAAGATTTGAATTCTCTCTGTAGGGATGCATCTATCAGTTCTGCATTACCCCTAATGACAGAACAATGTTTGAGTGGATTGATACCTTTCTGAATAAATCGTCTGTTATACCTCATGAAGACAGACCGTTTTCCCATTGCCTTGGAAATAATTAAGATGATATTTATCAGTTTCCCTATCACTGCCGCCAAAAAAGAGATTCAAATCATTTGTTCTAATTTTCCCAATAGCAGACATTCAAATCTGGATAATAGATGTTCAAGCTTGTGTTTCAGCACAATAGTACTTGTCTATATTGGGAGACAATTTCTTTTTCATCTATCTGTGTTAGCTGAATTGTTCAGGGATTGTTTCCTTCTGAAGGTTTCATGTCTAGTTTGGTGAAGGCTTTATCATGTAGCCACCTTCTTCAACTAATGAATCAAGCACTTTGATCATAACATTTAGAACTAGAAGGAGCATTTGAAATCATCTAGGTTCACTAGAGGAAACTGAGCCCCAGCAAGATTAAGTTACTTACTTGAGGTAACATAGGTAGTTAGTAAAAGAGCTAGAATTCAAACTCCAGTTCTCTGACCATTTTTCTTGTACTTTCTTCCCCTACAGTGAATACTATTCATCTGTTTTATTGCAGATACCCTGGCACCACAGGTATGGACAGAAACGTTATGCAGTTAAAGATAATGGCTATGTATGCTTACATTTTGACTTTGATAATTTCTGTCTGCATTCTATCAGAGTAATGACTGTGGGAACAGAAGCCCCATTTAGTCTTTGCCATGACCCTTCACTCATGGTTCATATCATGGAACCCCTATGTCAGTGGTTCTCAACCTTCCTAATGCCGTGACCCTTTAATACTCGTATGTGAGTGTATCTGCATGTGGGCACACCTGCCTGGAGACCAATATGTGTTTTCCGATGGTCTTAGGCAACCCCTGTGAAAGAGTCATTTGACCCCCCAAAGGGGTCGCAACCCACAGGTTGAGAACCACTGCCCTGTGCGAAATACTAGGGAAGCTAAGTGGTGCAGTATATAGAGCACGGGGCCTGGAGTCAGGAAGACATGAGTTTAAATCTGACTTCAGACTTTACTGGTTGTGCTGATCCTGGGCAAATCACTTAAACCTCTGCCTCCGTAAAATGAGCTGGAGAAGGAAATGGCAAACCAATCCAGTATCTTTGTCAAGCAAATCCCAAATGGGGTCACAGAGAATTAGACATGACTAAAATGACTGAACAACAACAAACACAGATTAATAATAACTGACCGTATGGGACATTTAAAAAAACATCATATTTAAACATCACAACAACCGTGTGAGGTTAGTGTTATCATGTATCCATTTCAAAGGTGAGAAAACTGAGCTTGAGAGAGTTTAAATTAGTAAATGTCAGAATTAGGATTTTAACTCAGGTCTTCCCTACCTACTCCAACTATAGTATAACGTCCACTGTGCCACACTGCCTCCTTGTATATCCTAGGGCTTACGTTAACCTAGTTTGGGCAGAGTATAAAATAAATGACCATTCTTGCTTGTTATCTTTGGTTTCCGGAGAATGAGTTCAGTGTCACTGTGAGCACAGATTCAAACTCTTCCTCTTCCACTTATTACCTATATGAGTTTGGACAAGTCATTCAACTTCCCTGTGATTCAGTTTCTTTCTTTGTAAAATGAGTAGGCTGGATGAGATGTGCTCTCAGGTCTTTTCTAGCTCCAGATCTTTGACTCTATGGTACTAGCATCCTATATGCTTGAACAAATTGTCCTGGCAATGGGAGTATTCACTTTACATGTCTCACCACTCTCTTGGGTTCATCTTTACTGACTCTGTATCTAATTGTCCCTCTTTCATTGCATATCTGCTGAGATAGGTTTCTCAGATTGGGGCTGCTGATGGATTGAGGCAGCAAGGTATCCTCTGACATGAAAAACAAAAAGAAAACCAACCCCAAACTCTGTGCAATATGTATGATCTCTCAGACTCAAGTTTCAGATGTGGAAAATGGAGATAATTGCATTTCTCATAACTACCTCAAAGGGTTGTTGTGTGGAAAGTGCTGGAAAAACTTACAATACCTATTGCTACTATTATCACTAGCATATTTTAAATGGAATTAAAGAAGTATTTATTAATTTAGCTATATCTTTGGATTACTCTGTATTTGTTACTTTGTGCCCTGTGAGGATAGGAACCATGTCTGAAGTATATTTGTAGCTCTCCCTAACACCTTGTCCATTAGTAGGAATTTAATAAGGTTGAGTCATTCATTCATGTATGTTCATGTTTTCTATTTCTTTGGTTAAAGTTGTAATATGACACAATGTTTAGCACGCTGGGCTTGGTTTCAGGAAAATAAAGGTTCAAATCCTATCTGATATTTTAAACCAGCTCTGTGACTCTAACATCTAACATCTCACATCTCTGTGCCTCAAGAAACTTTCTGGGACTTACCTATTAAGTTACAGATAGGTCTGACTGAGTCTTTCACTTATATGGTCATGATTTTCATAAATGAAGCAGAAATCACTCTTCATACATCTGGACTTCACGGCGGATCTTAAATCTCCAGAAATCCTACACCAGGATGTTTCTGTGTTGAAGGATGGATCTAAGGATAATCATATATATTGACTGATGGGGCATAATTTTAATGAAAAATGCATCTTTAAAATATTCAAATAATTGAAAGTATGCTATTCATATAATAGTCTATGGTAGAACCTTTGTCCTTTTTACTCGGAGGAGTTTCTTTTGTATGTATTTTTTTTCCTGGAGAAATATTTTTAAAATTATAGCCACAGAAGCCAAAGGGAAATGAGTGTGTCTGTGTGTATGTATAAAATGTTTTCCTATTGTTTTTTGGTAGGGAAGGAGAAAGAGACCTTCTCATCACTATATGGATGCTAGATGGTCCAATGGATAAAGCAGTGGGAGAGGAGTTAGTAAAACCTGATTTCAGTTCTGACCTCAGACACTTACTAGCTCTGTGACTCTGGGCAAGTCATTTAACCTGTTTTTCTCAGGCTCCTCAGCTATAAAATGGGGCGCTAATAATAGTATCTACCTCCAAAGGTTGTTATAAGGATCAAATGAGATAATATATGTAAATTGCTTAGCAAAATGTATAGCGTATAGTAGGTGCTAATATATGCTTGTTCTTTGTCTTTTCCTTCTGCTTCCCTAATCTCTCTCACCCCCAGCAACTTAAAGTCCTACTTATGTTGTATATAACTTAACCAATGTGAGAGCTATGTGGAGTCAGGAAGCCTCATCTTCCTGAATTTAAATCTGATTTCAGACACTTACTAGTTGTGTGACCTTGGGGAAGTCACTTAACCCTGTTTGCCTCAGTTTCCTCATCTATAAAATGAGCTGGAGAAGGAAATGGCAAACTCCTCCAGTATCTTTGCCAAGAAGAACCCCAAATGGGGTCATGAAGAGTTGGGCATAACTGAAACAACTGAACAACAACTACTATGTCTGAGATATTTTTCAAAGCAATCATTGATTAGTTTGGCAGAGTGTTACTTCAGTTTCAAGTTTCTTTTTGTATATTTTTACATTGAGAGCAAAAAAAAAAGTATTAGTCTATACCTGTCTCTATCCCTTAATCTATACCTTTCCTTAAATTTTTCTTCCAAATGTTGTATCCCCCTGGTTTCTGAGTTTTTTCCCCCATTTTCTCTTCTTTGAATGCTGATGGTGTTTCCACACCACCAATTCAAGTACATGATTAGATTTTATTTCATGGTAAGGGGATCTAGAATTTGGTCAAAAATACTGTCCCATGGTACACTCAGTTAACTTAGCTCAGTTATTAAATATTATATGACCCCTTCCAGCCACCGTTTCTCCAATGTATCAGCCATTTCACCAATGTAAGCCTTTAATTATAGTCAATATTAGGTGAGAGGGTATGGATGGGAAGGTACTAACATAATATCACTGCTGGAAAAATAAATGAAAGTTAAAGTCTTCCTAATGCTGGGTCAGTGGCATCAGTTTTGTATTAAAAGGATGGCACAATAGCTGAGACCAAAATGAGACTAAAACAAAGAGCTCAACATTAGACTATAGGTTGGAAATAAAAGTAGGAAAATAACAAGTACCATAAATCAAGGGTCAAGATCTAGAAGGATCTTCAGTTTTGAAAAACAATCTTGGGGCAGCTAGGTGGCACCATAGTGGATAGAACACCAGCCTTGGAGTCAGGAGGACCTGAGATCAAATTTGACCTCAGACATTTACTAGCTATGTGACCTTGGGCAAGTTACCTAACCCTGATTGTGTTTAAAAAGAAAAGAAAGAAAAAAATAAACATCTCTTTTGAAAGTGACATTGAGGAGAAATGGTGACTGGAAGGGGCCATGTAATATTTAATAACTGAGCTAAGTTAACTGAGTGTGCCATGAGATTGCATTTTTTTTTTTTTTTTTTTTTTTTTTTTACCAAATTCTAGATCCCCTTACCATGAAATAAAATCTAGTCATGTACTTGAACTGATGGTGTGGAAACATTATCAATGTTTAAAGAAGAGAAAATGGAGAAAACTCAGAAACCAGGGGATACAACTTTTGGAAGAAAAATTCCTTTCCTGTCTAAATTTCATCTAGTAGCATCAGAAACTTAAGAGAGTTGTAGGTCAGGACATGCCCTGAAAGATCCTTCATTCTGTTTGGAATGTGGTTCTGTCATTCAGGTAATTAATCATTTCTTCAGAAGAGTTATGGAAGGAGCTAGAGAAAGATGTAGGGCCTCAAAGAAAAAGAAGAGAGAGGAGGTGATATCACTCTCTATTTCCTGACCATTGTTATTCCAACTGTCCTCCTGCTTTGGCTATGCCTATTAAGGATACTGATGAGTTGTCCACACCATTTACTAGAGGGGCAAAAGGGGATGACTTTCTTCAGTGTCTTTGTCAATGTCACTCTGTTCCCTCCAAAATTTCATATTTGCCCTCCAGGTAAAACACAGAGGAATCTAATTCTTGTCATTGCTTTAGGGATCACAGGTTCAACCAGAATTCAACAAGCCCACTTTCCCCTTGACTTTTTACTGCTCTGTCATTGCTATATTTCATATTTTTAAAGATTATTTTAATTTGCATTATAATGGGTAAAATATTGTTATATTTTACCACTGACTCATCCCTTATTAATCCTATGCAGAACATTGTGTGTGTGTGTGTGTGAGTGTGTGTGTGTGTGTGTGTGTATAAAATCTCCCTTTGTCAGGGAACAGAAAATAGGTATGAACTCACACTACTTTGATAAAACTTTCGAATTCATATATTCCTAGCTATTAAGAAAACAATTTTCCTGACAATACTCTGTAGGAAATTTTACAAATAAATTACTTTGTTTTCTGTTTAGTAAGGTACATTTAATATGAAATATACACATAATATCAAAGCAATTTTGTGTGTTCCTACTTCTTTTTGATAGTGTCATTTATAATGAAGTAAAAATTGAGAGAACAGAGAAATGATATCCCTATGTAATACATACTTACATGTCTTCAAACAAAACCTGAGGTCCTGGGTTTCTGGCTCATCTCTGAAGTATCGTCATTTGTTTTTCATTCAAAGGGACAACTTCATCTTTAATTCATAAAGGAGAAGAGTGCCAGGCAACTAATTATACGTTTCCTCTATTACTTATCTCATTCTCGGCCATACCTTCATTTCTCTAGAGATTTCACCTCTGGGACAGTGGGAAAAATAACTGTGTGCCATTGCAATGCCCGAATGTACCTTGTTTCCAGTGATGATTATAAAAATGATAAGCCCTCAAGTCCTTTAAAATATATATATATATGTATATATATATATATATGTATTTAACATATGATTTTAGAACTTTAAATTTTAGATTCTTTCCCTTCCTCCCTTGTCATCCACCCCCACTGGAAAGACAAGCAATTCAATAAAGGCCGTACATGTGTAGTTTTGCAGAACATCTCTACAATGGACATATCGTGTAACACTGACGATATTTCCCTTTCTATCCTGCCCTCTCCTTGTTCTATTCTCTGCTTTGTCCCTGCCCCTTTACAAAAGTGTGTGCTTCTAACAACCCTCCCCCCCAAATTGCTCTCCCCTCCATCCTCCCCCCTCTCATCCCCTTCACCCCTACTCTCCTGTAGGCCAAGATACCCATTTTAGGGTGTATGTCATTCCTTCCCTAAGCCAAATTCAGTGAGAGTAAGGTTAACCCATTCCCTTTTTGCCCTTCTGTTCTTCCCCTCTATTGTAACAGTTATCTCTTGCCTCTTCTATATGAAATGATTGACCCCATTCTGTCTTTCCCTGTCTCCT
>CM053589.1:32486137-32506745 GCA_028646515.1 Pseudochirops corinnae
TTTTTTAAGGTGTTATTTTCTTCAGTCAGGTTGTTGACTCTCTTATCATGATTTTCTTGCATCATTCTCATTTCTCTCCCCAATTTTTCCTCCACTTCTCTTATTTGGTTTTCAAAATCCTTCTTAAGCTCCTCCATGGCATATAATCGGTATACATTTTTCTTGGAAGCTTTTGGTGTGGGCGTTCTGACTGTGTTGTCTTCTTCCTGTTCTATGCTTTGATCCCTTTTGTCCTCAAAAAAGGAATCTAAAGTTGGATTGCTGAGCTTTCTTTGCTTCCTTTGCCTGCTCATGTTGCCAGTCAGCTACTTGACTTTTGGGCTCAGTAGAACTCTGATTTCAGAGGGGAAAGCTCTGTCCCAAATTGCTGGGATTTTCACAGCTCCAGCTTCTGGAGCTATTAGGAGGCGGCTGCTGTCTCTGCAGCCCTCACCAATTTTGGCTCACTGAAAATGCATCTCAGGACCACCACCCAAGACCGCAATCCCAATCTAGGCAGCTCAAGGCAAGTGCACTTAGCCTCTGAATTATCACTTGGCCCTGCTGTGATCATCTGCAGGCCACAGGCTCTGAAGCAGCCATGTAGAGGTGGCTGCAGGGCTACCACTTCAGACTGCTTCTAGCTCTAGAGGCAGTGGGCCGGACCCTCTCCCCCAAATTTAGCCAAGTTCCACTGACCTTTTCCCTTTGTCCTTGGCTCTTATGGATTGATATTTCTGGAAACTGTGACAGCTGCCAGTGATCCACTCTCCTGAATGCTCCAGCCAGGGCTTCTCCTGGACAGCCTGGGGCTGGGCTCTGCTCCTAGCACACTGCGATGAGCCCTTTCTGTCTGTCTACCAGATTGCCTTCAAGGGGAACCTTTTTTCTCTGTCATTTTATGAGTTCTGGAGCTATAAAATTTGTTTAGAGTCATATTTTATAGGTATTTGAGGTGGTTATGGGGGGGAGCCACAGAGTTCTGTTTCTACATCGCCATCTTGACTCCACCCTCCCTCATGTCCATTTAATGTCTTCTAGTGATACCATTATTGTGTAATTTCTTTCCCTCTATCTTATATACCTCTCTCTTAAGGGAAATGGATTGTCTTTTGGTCTGAATAAGTTGTTTCCTCATGGGATGTTTTGAAGACGTGATACCTTTGACCCTAAGTCCTAAAGCCCTCTACTCATGTATGTAGAGGTACCTAAAGTGGTAACTAGCAACATTTTAGAGCTCTTAAACCTCTTAACTCCCACACACTCAGGTTTGTGCCATTGAGATCATCTTTGTAGTTTGGACGTGATGTTTTAAGTTGACAGTTTCTCCATTTCCTTCTGACATCCTTAGTTCTACCTGAAGGAAAATTAGGAGGAGGAATGTTGCTGGGGAGTAGACTGTCTAATGGAAAATTTAAGTAATCAAAAGAAAAATGTGACAAATGCAATAGTTAGTAACAGTTACTGATCTTAATTAAGTCTCTTGGGCCAGCGTACTGGTTATGTCTAGTTAAAGGAACTCCAAAGTCATGGTCAAAGTGTTTGGCCTCTTCCATACATAGTTTTCTTCATATTTTACTTTCATTTTATTTATCTATATCCTATTGTCTACTAACACTCTATTCATGCCTTGGATCCCCTGCTAAAAAGCTTGGGTTTAAGTTACCTTGGTCACTGTGTCTACTAAGTCAAGAAAACACCAATGATTCAATTCAGTTAAGTTTAGTATCTATTGAGCTCAATTAAGCAAACATCTATTAACTAAATTCTATTGGTCTGGCCAAAGGCAGCCCCTAAAAGATTCTGAGTTGTGGAATGACATGATAATATCTATACATTAATGAGATCAGTGTGGCATAGTATGTAAGAAATATGTTTTGGGAGGAGAGGCTGGAAGCAGGGATCTAGGAAGCTATTGCCATAAGTTGAACATTTCTGAGTCCCTGGATGAGGTTGGTGGCACTGGAGATAGATATACGACATGCATTTCCGAGGTAAACTTTAAAGGATTTTGCAGCTAATGCAAAGTAACAATCAGAGGAACAGCGAGGAAGGAGTCTCAGTTGGAAGAAACCATTTATTAAACCCATACATAAAAGGAAACTGCACTATAATGTGTGGTTTGACACATTATTGACAAGTGGTCCTCCAGTCTCTCTTTAAAGATTGCCAGCACTGGGGAACCCACCACTTCTCAAGGCACATTATTCTACTTTTAGACATCTCTAATCACTAGAAAGAATTTTGTGAGATCAATCCTGAGTTGTTTTCTTTATAATTTTCACTGATTTTCCTTAGTTTTATTCTGTGGGGCTAATCAGAAGAAGACTAACTGATCATCACATGGGAGCCCTTCAAGTATTTTCATAAATCTATCATATTTCCCCTAGGTATTTTTTTATTCAGGTTAAACATGTCAAGTTCCTTCAACTTATCCTCATATGTCATGAAGTCTAAGTCATTTACCATCAAGGTTACCCTCCACTGGACACTTTAGTTTATTAATATCTTTTTTTCAGTGGGGAAGGCAAGGCAATTGGGGTTAAGTGACTTGCCCAAGGTCGCACAGCTATTAAGTGTGTCAAGTGTCTGAGGATGGATTTGAACTCAGGTCCTCCTGACTCCAGGGCCAATGCTGTATTCACTGTGCCACCTCACTACCTCTATTAATGTCTTTTTAAAAGTCATATTGCATGGACTTGAACAAATAGTATAGAAGAGGTTGGATGAAAGCAAAATCAAATGAGACTATCATTGCTGTATTCTAGAATCTGTTCCCCTCTTAATGCAGACCAGGATTGAATCGGATTTTGTTTTTTGGCTACAACATCATACAATCACTTTCATACTGAGCATGCAGCACATGAAAACTCAAATTTTTTCCTGAGAAGACCTCTTATCTCTTTCTGCTCCTCCCATTTTATACTCATGATGTCATTCTTTTATACCCAAGTGGAGGACATACCTATTGAATTTCATTTTATTAGATACAGACCAGGGCTCTAACTTGTAAAGATTCTTTTGAATCCTGACTTTGTCATTCTCTGTGTTAGTCCTTTTTTTCATCATTGTGTGATTCACAAACTTGGTGAGTATTCAATTTATGCTGTTCTCCAAATCATTGACAAAATTGTTAAACAGCTTAGGGTTGAACAAAAATCCCTGAGGTATTACACTTGGTGCCTCCTGCCACAAAAATCATTAACAGCTACTTCTTTTTTTTTTCTTTTTGAAGGCAGGGCACAGCTAGTAAGTGTTAAGTGTTTGAGATTGGGTTTGAACTCAGGTCCTCCTGACTCCAGGGCCAGTGCCCTATTCACTGTGCCACCTAGATGCCCCAACAGCTACTGTTTTTAGTCTAATCATACAATTATTTCTTAATACAACTGATCTTATTCTCACTTAGTACACATCTCTCCATTTTCCCACAAGAATACTATGAGATTCTTTATCTAAAGCTTTCTTAAAAATCTAAATAAACTGTACTCCACAGTATTTCCTTATCTACTAGTTAATAATTGTCAAAAAAAGGTAATGAAGTTAATCTGATATGACGTGCTCTTGGTGAAATCATGTTGGTTCTGTCTGTAATTACCATTTTCCTTTTTGATACTGACAAACTGGTTCTTTAATATCTTTAATAATCCTTTGCAGAATTTCCCCAGAAGTCAAAGACAGACTCAATGGCCTATAATCTTTAGACTTTGTTTCTTTCCTTTTTTGAAAACCAGGATAGCATTTACCTTTCTGTAATCTTGTGGCATCTCTCATGTTTTCCATGATCTTTCTTTTTCTAATCTTACTCTCTTTTTATATTAATAAGTATTTATTTCTCTCACCCCCCTCTGCCCATTCTTTAAAAGAAAAAAAAAAACAAAGCAAAATGCATTTAATGAATGTGAATAGTCAAGTAAAACAAGTTTCTATATTGTATATATCCAAAAAATATGTCTCATTCTGCCTCTTGAGTCCATCATTTCTCTGTCAGGAGGTAGGTAGCAGAGACCATCATTTGTTGTCTGGAATTACGGTTGGTCATTGCGTTAATCAGATTCCAATGCTTTTTCCTACCATTTTACAATACAATTTTACACAGTTTTGTTCTTAGTGGCACTTTTCAGGAATACTCAAAGCATATGAAGTTACTGTTTTCTTTTTTTTAGCTCATGTTTTTATTGGCCATATTAAATGTTTCCCATAAAACCTTTCAGAATGCCTATAAGTCTTTAGAGTGTTGCAGTAGAAAGTTAATAATAAAATGAATAAATTTAAGGGAAAAATAATTTTTCAAA
This sequence comes from Pseudochirops corinnae, assembly GCA_028646515.1. Taxonomy (NCBI): domain Eukaryota; kingdom Metazoa; phylum Chordata; class Mammalia; order Diprotodontia; family Pseudocheiridae; genus Pseudochirops; species Pseudochirops corinnae. The sequence continues at coordinate 32,490,409 of CM053589.1, forward strand.
ACATTGGGCTCAACACTTTCATGCATCCTTATACTTCAGTAAAATTGCATGTAATTGATATGTTTCTTCACTTGTCTTGAGATTAATTAGTCTTGTCACTGGCAAGGTAGCATCCTTTTTGTTGAATGAATAAGCCACAAAATCACAAATGAGGAATCTTCAATAAAAATAGTCAACACAAACACATCTTATTAAGCTTCATTAATTTTTGTCCCTTCCCACCACTCAGTTTCCAGTCCCAGCACAGATTAAACAAAAAACAAGGTTAATATGATTAGAAAAATTTCAGACTTTAGTGTTCTTTAATCTTTTGGGGCAGTAAAAAAGGAAACAAATTACAAGTGTGCTTCATTTGTGGAACAGATGAATTTTCCAAACAAGACTGATTGTAGAATGAATAAAAAAAAACACATTCGAGTTCCTCACTGAAAGGAAGGAAAGTTGAAAGGTTTTTTCTTTTTCTTATAGAAACTTTTTTGGAACCCAAGATATTATACATACAACCCATTTTTAAAAAATCACAAATTTAAAAGGAAAAGGGATAATATTGTGGCAAAAATGGATAATATTAAAATAAATCATGAAGTGCCAATATAAAAACAAATTATCATATTAACACATCTTTGATTGGAGTCACAGAAAAGTGGGATATATTCCATGAGATGCATGGTCCTTTAAATTTAGGCTATCATTTTGATTATCCTTGCTGCACATTAAAACATAGATTATGTTATTTCTAGTTGAAAAAATTAATTCAAAGAGATTACTGTCAGAAGAAAGTCAGACTTTTTGAGGAGAGACAGGGTAAAGAAGAAGGAAGGGGGAGAGAGAAAGAAAGAGAGAGAAAGAGAGAGAGAGAGAGAGAGACTTGCCTAAGGTATATTCATCAATGTGAAAGTATGAAATAGAACCTTTACCTTGATCCTTGAAAAAAGATATATTCACCAATTTGGGTTTGGTTCCTAAGCTAATAAGTGGGCCTTGAGGGTTGTGCTGTTTACTAATGAATTCCACATAGTTCTCTACAATATCCCCTTTTATTTTAATTTCATATTAGATGATGAATGGGTTTCACAATGTCCTTTCATGTCTTGTCAGAAGTCCTTTTGGTCATCAGAACTTTCCGTAGAGCTGCCTTCATATTCTTGTTTCTAAGACTGTAGATCAAAGGGTTGAGGAGTGGAGTGATAACTGAATAAAATAGTGTCACAACTTTCTGGAATTCCAATGGCTTATCTGATCCTGGCCGCACATACATTGTCATAACAGAACCAAAGAATAAGATCACTACAGCCAGATGTGAAGCACATGTGGAGAAGGCCTTATGTTTGCCAGCAGCAGAGGGAATCCGCAGCACAGAAAGAATGACCAAGGCATAGGAGATGAGGACAAAAATAAAAGTACCTACCATAAAGATAATATTGAAAGTGGAGTAAATGATCTTTGTGGTATGGGCTTCGGAACATGAAAGGGCCATCAACGGGACAGGATCACATATGAAGTGATCAATGATGTTTGAGTCACAATAGGACAACTGGGAGATGAGAGTAACAGGTATTAGAAAGAGGAGAAGGCCACCTACCCAGCCAAAGGTCACCAAGCCAGTGCAGAGATGTGTAGTCATGATGGTTGGGTAATGTAGTGGACGACAAATAGCAAGGTACCTATCAAATGCCATGATGCAAAGATAAAAGCCTTCATCACAGCCAAAAGAGAAGAAGAAATAAAATTGTACAAAGCAACCAACAAAGGTGATGGTCTTGGACTCAGAAAGGAAATTGGCCAACATGTTGGGAACAGTTGTGGTGACATAGCAGATCTCTAGGAAGGAGAAATTCCCCAAGAGAATGTACATGGGGGTGTGGAGGTTCCGATCCCAGCGGACAGCACAGATGATAGCTGCATTTCCCATTAATGTTAGTGTGTAGGTTACTGAGAACACCACAAAGTAGACCATCTGTATCTCCTGGCTGGAGAGGAAGCCCAAGAGGATGAAGTGACTAACAGAATTGACCATGTTTTCTATATTGGAGACGTTTCTTTCTTCAGAAGCCATGAAGATGATGCTAGGTATCAAAACACAAATTAAATTGAGATTGCTTCATTTCCTTGAGAAATGTGAAATTGCATTTTTGTTTATTTTAATCAGATGGTTAGCATACTGATTTTTGCTGGAGAGGTAACATTATGATGTCCCCTATCTACTGCTAGAAGGTACAAATGAACTCCTTTACACTGTAAAGCAACACAGTACTACAAGGCAAAACACAGTAGTGATCTGGGTTAGATTTTAGTTAACAAAGACCGTTGACCTCAAATTCCAGAATCCTTGTTTCTGATCCTGGATTTGACACTACTTTCCTATTTGACTTTGGGTCTGTTTCTTACCTGCTTCTACTTCCTTATCTGTAATATGTGTATGAGAGAAAGCATGACATAGTGAATAGGAGGATAAGCTTAGAGTCAAGAAGATCCGGATTTGAGTCCTTAGATTGAATGTGTCTCTGGCACATGTTATCTCTGGAAATGTGGGCAGATCGATTAGACTATCAGTATCTCAGGTAATTCAGTCTGTAGGTTGCAGAGCAGTTGCTGTGTTGGTGGAGGGAGTGCCATCACCAACTTCCCTGGCCACTTTTTCCAGCATTGTTTGCACATCCTTTCATACCCCCAACTCACTGGTGAAGGTGGGGGAGTTGAAATATCACCTTCTCTCCATTGTCACTTCCACTCTCCCTTTACCATTATCACTCAATAACAACTTTGAATTTGATTGAATCCATATTTATCACCCGATAAAAATTCTGGTGTTGTGTATTGTCTGTCCGCGTTCTGGGATACTACTTCCTTTCTCAGTGGTTCAGTGCCTGCTTCACGGTCAGCCTCTCCTCATCAATTCCTGCTCTAATGCTAGGGGACTTCAATCATTGATGCTCCCCTCAAAAGTTCTAACCTCAATTCCTCAACTTATTTATTTTCTGTGAAAGATTCCTTCACCCCACATCAGCTACAAAGATGGTCACACCTTTGATCTTACCATCACCTAAAAACATTCCACTCAGCATCCATAGATTCTGAAATTCCTTTATCTGATTGTTATCTGTTGTCTGTCTCTTCCTCCTCCCTGAAGCTCCAAATGCTGCTTTTCATCCTCCCTGTGAGCTTCAATCTCTCCATCCCTCAGTTTTCCCCCTCAGGCCATCACACCTGCACTGGCAACACTCTCTTCCTTTAACTCTACACTGACCTTTTCTGCTAAGTCCCCTGAACCCCTTAGCTCATCAAAGCTCTTGCTAAACTTTAGCCTCAGATTATTTCTACCATCTGCTGCCTTCAGTCCTACTCACATGCTATTGAAAGAAGCCAGAGAAAATCACAAACTGTGATGGCTTTCTGGACTGGATCCACTATAAATTTATGTTATGTAATCTCAATTGAGCCCTCACTGTGGCCAGACAATCCTTTTAAACGTCCTGAATTGATTCACTACCCCACATACCAGAGTGTCTTTTCCAAACTTTTCCTTAAACCTCCTATAGCTCCTCCTGTTCTCACTCTCCTGGCTGAGTAGTTCATTAAAGAAGTTGAGGCTATTCACCTAAAGCTTCCTCTTTTTTCTTTCTTTTAAACTTATATTACCTAGATACCTTTCACTACTAACTCCTTCACTCTTTGCTAATATGAAGAAGGTCTCTTTCACCTTGCCAAGGGGACTCTCTCTATGTTTACAGGTGATCCCATTTTGTTTCTTCTCCCTCAGATTGACCCCTCTATCATTTTCAGTATCTCACTTATCTTCAGTCCCTCCCTGTTTACTGGCTGCTTTTGTGATGCCTGCTAATATGTCCATGTCTCCCCCATCCTCAAAAGCCCTCTCTTGTCTAACCCATCCTCACCAACTAACATCCCATATCTCTCCTCCTTCTTGCAGATAAATTCTTCTAGAATTCTGTTTACATTGGTGACTTACACTTCCTTTAGACGTTAATTCTCTGCAGTCTGGCATCTGACTTCATCATTCAACTGAAACTGTTCTCATCAAAGTTACCAATGATCTTTCAATAGCTAAATCTAATGACCTTTTTCAATCTTCATTTTTTTTTTTTAGCTTTTTTTCTGCTGTTGACATTGCTAACCACCCTTTATTTCTTGAATTTTTTTGGAATGGCGAAGGCATGGCAATTGGGTTAAGTGACTGGCCCAAGGTCACACAGCTAGTAAATGTTAAGTGTCTGAGGCTGGATTTGAAGTCAGGTAGTCCTGACTCCAGGGCTGGTGCTCTATTCACTGCACCACCTAGCTGCCCCTCACGCTTTACTTATTGATCTTTTCTCTTTATATTTTCATTTCACTTCTCTTTCCTGATTCTTCTCCCATCTTTCTGACTTCTCAGTCTCCTTAGCTGGATCTTCATCCAGGTTATGCCTATTAATCGTGAGTATTCTCCAGGGCAATATTTTGAGCCCTCTCCTCTGCTCTTCCAAATCATTTTGCTTGACAATCTCAACAATGTCCATAGCTTCGGTTATCATATTTGTGCAAATTATTCTCAGATCTAGTTGTTCAGCTCTAGCCTCTCTCCTGTCATTCAGTGTTTTCATCCCCAACTGCCTATTGGACATATTAAACTGTTTTGTAGATGTCTTAAATTTACCATGTCTAAAACTTATTTTTCCTCCCTCAAAAAGTTTCCCTATTCCTAAGTTTCCTATTACTGGCAAGGATACCATTATCCTCCAAGTCAATTATGTTAACAATCTAGATGTCAACATAAATCCTTATTCTCATCTCCCATATCAAATCAGTTGCCAAGTCCTGTCATTTCTACCTTCCCATCATCTTTCATATACTCTACTTTCACTCCTTTGACACTGCTTCTACTCTAGTGTTGGTCCTTATTACCTCATGCCAAAACTATAATTATACCTTCCACAGGGGTGTGGTGCCCCAGCAATCTGGAAAATCTGCATAAAATGTTTTGCTTTCCCCCTTTGTACCAGGGAAGAAGTCTGAATTATTATGGTATTAAAAGAAAAAAATATGTTGATATTATATAAGACTATGCATCTATTTTATGCATTTCCAAGTTTCTAAACTTTTTGTGTTATCTACTAGCCCTTGCAGGTCAGCTGCAGCTTCTCCAAAACTCCCAAACTATTCCCATTTAATTTTGTATGCTGACATGACATCAAAGCCATGATTGGGAAAGTCACAGTGTGGAAGGGATAACTGTATTACAATAGCCCACTGATTGGTCTCTTTGCCTCAAGTCTCTGTCAGATTGATTTCTTAAAGCGCAGATCTGATCATGTCACCCCTCTATTTAAAAAAAAAAAAGACTCCAGTGGTTCACTGTTACCTCTAGGATAAAAGAGTTTTTAAGGTCCTTCATAACCTGATCCTCTCCTACTTTTCCAGTCTTCTTATACCCTGCCCCCTTCTATATACTCTGTGATCCAGTGGCACTCACCTCCTTGCTGTTCCTTATTCATAACACTCCACATCTCCCAGTTCTAGCCATTTTCATTGGTTGGAATTATTGCCCTCATTGTCTCTGTCTCTTGGCTTCCCTCAAGTCTCAGTTAAAGTTTCATCTGCTGCAAGGAGCCTTTCCTAGTCCTCCTTAATCTTGGTGCCTTCCCTCTGAGATTTTCTCTAATTTATCTTGTATGTATCTTATTTGAACATAGCTATTTCCTTGCTGTCTCTTCCATTGGACTATGAACTCCTTGAGATCAAGAACCATGAGGCAAAAAGCTTTCTTTGTATCCTTAGTACTTAGCAGTGTCTGACATAGTAGGCACTCCGTAAAAGCTTGTTGTTTTAATTTGACAAGTTTCTGATCTGCATTGATAGAAAATATTTCCACATTAGAAATTCCTATTCCTAACTAGGAGTTGTCTTTGGCTAACCTGTTTTAACTTGTTGCCAACTTGTATCTGTAAGTCATTTGCTTCATCAGAATACAAAAACAGAATTGTCTACATTTAGTACAGCAAAAAGAGCACTGGGTCTGGAGTGAGAGATGCAGGGTTCAAAAGTCATCATTTTTACTTATTGTGTGACCTTGGTCAAGTCGCTTCATGTCAATGGCCCTCACTTTCTTCATTTGTAAAATGAGGAGTTGGATTAAATGGTCCCTGAGGGCCTTTCCTGCTCTAAATCTATGATCCTATGAATTCCCTTAGAAGACTGAAACAGATGTTTTGGAGGAGATGATATCAAATATGTAGTTTAACTGAAACATCTCCTCCTCAACTAATTGTTTTGCTATCTTAAATCTTGGCCAGGACTATAAAAATTCTGTGGCTCTTTTTATTCCCATGACATGTGAAGGAACTGTACTCCCTCTGTCTTTTCTCCATGGATGTACTAACAACTGTTTAACAGTTGTTTTCCTCTCCAGAGGAAAAATATATATGCAACAAATTTTCAAGTTTTATCTGCATTATTAACACTTTATCAATTTTTAATGTAGCAACAAAATTAACAAAACAATAACTCAAGCCCTGTTTTGAAGTGTTTCACATTTCTGATCCTGAGCCAGGGGGATCCACTTCCAGCCCACCCTAGCTAGTCCCCAGAGACTTCTCACAGGTGACCTTGTAGAGAAAACATTGAATAGTCTATCCACCTGCCTTCCCTTAAAGGATCTCTCTCTCTAATCCTTTATACTAGGCCTAGTCTCATTTTGTTTTTAAATGATTAGCATACTCTAACCCTTTTTAATCCTTCTCTATTCCAACAATTCTGAACTTTTGTCTACCAATGTACAAATTTCAAACCCCACTACCAACTTATCAACTCCTTGTTACCAACCTCCTCAAAGTTCCCTTCCTTGTCCTCGTCTAGAGCTGCCTGCTCCTTCCAGTGTTCCCTATGGAATGCTTGTCCCATAATTAACAAGCTATTTTTTAACCTTCATCTTCTTCCTCTCTTCTTCCATCATTTGCTCCTCACTGATAGATGGTTCTCTGCTGATGATGCTACTTCTTTCACTGCTCTTTCCAGTATACATGCTATACCTTTTCTCATGATCTCTTACTTACTGATTATTTTGGACATGTAAAAATATTCATTGCTTTTCAAGCCACTTGCATACTCTCTCTCTCTCTAACCCTCATCGGGCAACCTTTCCTTTGAGGTTCACACTGTCTAATTTTATCATGCAATCCAGATGCTAGTGACTGTTGTCTGCAGGTCCCAGTACATTAATTTCTAAATGAGTTCAGTGTCTGGTTTACAGTTTTCCTATCCATGATAATTCTTTCCTTCATATTAAAGGACTCTAATATGCCTTCAGTTCTTCTCCATGGCATCACCTCTACACTGGCTAAATATTCCTCTTCTCTCTCTCAACCCTTTGTTAAACCAGTTCCAACTCTAAATTGTTTTCTACTCTAGAATTTCATAATCTCTTCTCCCATGATTTGCCACACCAAATCCTGTCTCTGAATTACTTCTGCAATCTGCCTCCTTTTCTCCTATTCACATGATATGGAATAAAGCTGGAAAAAAAATCCAAAATACTTTCAAAACAAATGTATGTTATCTAGGCCACTTTGGGCTCTCAATGCAGCAGGGCAGCCATTTTACTTTTCCCTAATTGATTTATGAGTCTACTCTTCACAGCAATTATTTTTTCTTAAATCTTCCCCTACTCTCTCAGTTAAGGACCTCAACTTGGAGAGGTATCTGTCTATATGGACAATGGGAAAATAGCCTGGCATGGGGGAATAGAGTTAGTTAGACTTGGAGTCCAGGAGATCTTGGTTCAAATCTTCTCTCAAACATGCATTAGCAGCTATAGGCAAATTATTAACCTTCCTCAGCTTCAGTTTCTTCATCTATAAAATGGGGATAATACTATCTCTCAACTTTACCTCACATGGTTGCCATGAGGATAAAATAAGATATTATCTCAAATGTGGCCAGAGTCACACAACTACTATGTATCAAAGTTAGAGCCTGAGCCCACATCGTCCTGGTTCATGGCCAGTTCTGTATTTAATAACCCACTTCTTCTCTTCACAGGATTACTTCACATCTCTGTTACTACTCATTCTGCCAGTACATTTTGCTCTGAAATCTCTTGTGAGCAGCAGCTATCTCAACTCAGAGACTAAAGCAAATCCTATAAAATTCAATAAATTAAAGGCATAAATACACTGAACATTATCTGTTATTTTTGTGGAAGTTACTAAGTATCTGGTCAGTTCATAGGACCATAGATTTAGATGTCAAAGTAGGTCGATTTTAAAGTGATCTGGTCCTACGTTTTCTTTTTATAAATGAGGAAAATGGGTCCCAGAGAAGTTGGAACTTGCCCAATATCATACAGGTAGAAGAGGTAAAGTTAGGATTTATGACTCCAAAGCAAGTATTTTATGCACTCTATCATTATGCTACCTCTCAAAAGGCTAGGCAGGGTTCCTTCCCCCTAACTGCCATTGGCAAAACAACTGCTTAAGTCTTTAGTTTGTAGAACTGGTACAAATCCGCATTGTAGAGGGATATATTCAGGGATATGCTGGAGCCAGCACATTGGTGAGGACAGATTCAGTGGGAGTATCTACACCTTGGAAATCGGCAAACAGTATAAGCCAGGGCGTGGTTTACTGTTTTGCTGATTATCTAGATAAAAGAAAGTGATAGAGAAAATGTTAATAATGTAAATTAAAAGAGGGTTCTCTATTTTTAGTGACTTGGTTGTTAACCATTTGCTAGGACATCCCTCAGTCTACCCCCATGAAATCATAAATATAGTCCCGTGATGTCACCTAGACTCTGTCTGTGATCCGTGACACATTCCATTGAATGAGTTTCCCTTCACTAATCAAGTCCCCCTTTATAGCATCATTTCAAGTGAATATTCTTAAGTATCCTTACTTACTGTGGTAGGAGTTTCTTTTCCAGTGTCTTCTGTGGCAGTCAGCTGTCCAGAGTAAGATCTCTAAGTATAACCAGAGTACACGTATAGACTGAATGTTGCTTAACATCATACTCCTGAAGCCTGGGACATGGACATTATTCTTCTGTAGCAGCAATAGGGATTTTCATGGCAATCATTTTCTAAGGTTTTATGAATTTTTGCCTGAAATTCTCAAATTGCTTAACAAACAATGCTTAACAGTCCCTTAATAAACAATCCCTGTTTGAAGTGATGAATAAGCTAGGGGACTAAGAAATGATTCCCTAAGGTTCCTAAGAGGCTCCTGGAAACAGCAAGACAACCCTGCTTATGCTGCTTTTTGGATTTCTTTTTTCGATTTTCTCAGAGGCAAGAAGAGAGTACAGATGGGGCTGACCATTGAACACATTCTGGCCCCAGACAAAGTTCTATTGCAAGTGGTTATGGCATGCCTCAATTTAACTCCCTGGTTCTTTCCTGAAGAGACTAGTGAAAGCAAAGAAGTAAAATATTGCTCTAGGGGGTGATGGGTTTGAAAGAGGGATAGGATCAGCAGCTTTGTAACCTGCCATGGGTTGTACACTGTAAATCTGGAAGGAATCTGACCCCTTAGCTTCTGAGTGCTCACTGACCTTTGTGAAAGCCCAGATAAATGCCCAATAGGCATTTATTTCCTGCCTGAGCCTTTTGAGGTTTGAGACTCTCCTCATGAGCATTATCTGACTTGTTTATTTAACATCCTTAATTTTTCTTGTTTAGAATTAAATCCCAAGTCTTGCTATTTCCAGAAGTCTCATTCAGTTGTCGTAGCTTTGCCTCTCTTCTCCTAAATCCTCATTCCAGGCATTTCACAATGTGTCTGGGGAATAATTTAAAATTGATAATAAGTGGTCACCGTGATTAAAATAATTAAAACCTTTGTTGATAGGTTCCATAGTCTTATTTTTTTTCCAAGAAATTCAGTAAATATTTGTAAAATGCCTTCTATATGCTAAAGATACAAAAGAAAAAAAAAAAAACGCAAGTCACTAGACCTCAAATGGACCTTAGAGATTATTTAGTCCAGTTCTCCTCTTTTTTTTTTTTAAAACTAAAATTGCAATTTCAATCATATTGGGGACTCCTGGTGAGGAAACTGCCTCTAACAATGTAGATTGGGATCTCTTTTGCAGCTTGCATTCTTAGTTGCTGGGGACACTGCTCAGGTTGATTAATTACTCAGATGGCTTGGATGATATATGAATCAACAAACTCTCTTCTAATGAAATGGGAGACCACCAAGCCTTGTGCTATGCCCTGCCATGACTCTTAAGGTGCTTAGAACCTTCCTATCTGCAGTGACTCTTTGACTTTCCCTACCTCTATTAGTATTATCCAGGATTCAGATGTTCAGTATTCCTCCAAAATTATACATAAACAAATGCAAAACTGAAATTAGAACCTGAAAGTTAAAATTGTATAACAAAACAGTACTCCATCACAAAAGCGTGTAAAATTACAAGATGCTATTTTAAAACACTGGCACTTAAGAAAACCATAATTTCAAAACCACAAAATTGCCAAATTTTCCCCCTAAATGGCAAGCAGATAAATATATAAATGGTCAGTTTTAATGAATACACTGTTATCTTTGGTTTTGGAAGGGAAAAAAGATTTGATCAAATCAGACTTTTGGCCTACATTTTAGCATAATGCCAAATTTTAAGTGTATTTCCCATAAAGGTCTATTTACATAGGGTCAAACATTACAATTGTAATACAAACCTTAATGGGAAGATCATGCCTCACTTTATAAATGGGACAATTTTTGTTTTGGGCCAACAAATCCAATCTAGATTTATGTAGTTATAAATGGTACCATATAGAATCTCAAATTTCCCAAGGTGCCATTCACTGCCAGTTCTTTATACTATAAGCCTATTTAGCCTTCTGTAAGTCTACTGACAAAGATTAATATGGCAGTCTTGTATTTTCAACTCACACTTTTGGGGTACATTCCCAGTTCTTCTGAAGGATGGGATTTATAGACATAACTTCAGTTACATGGTAATGAAATTATGAGTATGTATTCCTCACATAAAGATTAGAATATATACCCTTCTACTGGTCCTTCAAGGACATAATTTTAGTATGTTTCACTCAAATAATTCCATGCTGCAAATTTCTATATTCTCCACTTGGTAAATGTTGTGATTGGACAGAATACTGTACTATATGAAATTTGAGTTTATTAACTGGTAACTTTTGATTTCCAGTTATGGAAGAAAATTGTTTCTATACAACTTTTTACCCCATCACAATTATGCGGGGTGTGGCGATCAAAGCTTTTTATTGGCTAACTATATGAAAAGATGGCAAAAACTGTAATAATTCATGTGATCCCAAATGGGCATACACAAGCAAAGATGAGTTTCCCCTCAAAAAGAAAGTTATGATTTAAGGGCACGTATGAAAAGGTGTCAACAATACTAATAAAAAAAATTGTATTTACTTAGAAGCATTCAGAATGTCAACAAAACAGCTGCAACTTTTTTGGATTTGTTTTTGCAATTAAAGAGTGGTATTCAGTTAACAGAACAACAATTATTTCATATGCTTCATCTAAGACAACTGAAGATGAAAATGAACTACATCCCCATATATAACTAATTTGTGCTGTTTGCCAACAAGAACCTGCTTTAAATTTCCATGCCAACTTACAACCCCCATACTGTACCAGGTAAGGCTAGTGGCTATTGAAAATACCACCAAAGGACAGGGCTATCTAAAGACACATTCGGTACTATGTTAAGTATACAAAAAAAAAAAAAGACACTGTACAGTTTAAAAACAATTCTTACACAGCCTTACATTTCAATTTTTTTTTTCTTTAAAAGGAGTGAGTTGTGTACAGGGGGGTTAAATGCTTTATAGACAAGAAAAAAACTGCTCTAGAACCAACTTATTCATCATCATCATCTTCTTCCTCCTCTTCATCTTCTTCATCCTTCTCCTCATCTTCTTCATCTTCCTCATTTTCCTCCTCCTCATTCTTTTTCTCGCTCTTCTCAGCCTTGACAACTCCTCCCTTCTTACTGACATCAGGTTTTCCTTTAGCCCAGTATGCAGCAATATCCTTTTCATATTTTTCCTTCAGTTTAGCTGCCTTCTTTTCAGAAGGTTGCTTGTCATCTGTAGCAGTATTATCCCACATTTCTCCCAATTTTTTTTTTGCCACATTTCCAATAGAAAGACTAGGATGCTCCCCTTTGATTTTTGGACGATACTCAGAACAGAGTAAGAAAAATGCCAAAGGAGGCCTCTTCGGTGCATTGGGATCCTTAAACTTCTTTTTTGTTTCTCCTTTAGGTGGTATGTAGGTTTTCATTTCTCTTTCATAATAAACCTTATCAGCTTTTGCTATGTCCTCAAATTTTCCTTTCTCTTTAGCAGACATTGTCTTCCACCTTTCTGAGCATTTTTTAGAAAATTCTGAGTTCACAGAAGCATCTGAGAGCTTCTTCTTGTGTTCCTCTCAGCAGGCTTGCATGAAGAAGGCATATGAAGACGTTTTCCCTCTCGGCTTCTTAGGATCACCTTTACCCATTTTGATTACTTTCCCTCAGCGCTGCACAGAGTAGCCCAGTGCCAGTCCGGCTCTTATTTGTCCCGGCTCTGTCTCTGTAGAACTCAGTTTACTGCAACGGCTGTGAGAGCCTGAGCCAGACGCAGCCTCCTCACTCTCTCCATTCTGTTGACTTTCACTACTTTTAGCACTATCGTCTGATATACTTATGTAACTTAAAGACCTGTGGACCTTTACATTCACCCTACTGCAATAACCTTAGGACCTCTAGGGCTTTCTATGTACTCTGTGGTTGGATCTTTTTTTTTTTAATGTGTTGTCTATCCCAATTATAAAATCCTTAAAATCAGGCATTATTTTTCTACTTATATTCCTAGCATTTCGAAAACTGCTTACAAATAGTAAGTGTTTAATAAATGCTTTTCTTTAATTCATTCATTCCTTCATTGAGAGGTTATGTGACTTATACAGGATCACTGAATTAGTATTCATCAGAAGTGTTGTTTGAAGCAGTTCGTCTTGTCTCTGAATCTGTCCTGGGTATCCCATCCTGACTTCTTTTTACAGAAAAGGAAATTAAAGCTTAAATGTGCCCCATGACTCGTCTAATGTCTCAAAAGTAGTAAGTGGAAGTCCACTATGTGTACTTAGGTCATCTGATGCAAAACCAGTGAAGGTTCTACCATATCTTGCTGTTTATCACCCACTTCCACACAATTTTTGTCTCTGTTGACTTTAAACTCTAATGTGTGGGAAGGCTATGGTATGTATGCAAATGAACAAGGTATAAGAAAGAATGTAAAAGACAAAAGCATTCTAGGTAGTGCCACAAAATTTGTGAAGATGTCACTTTAACCTGAGAATTCAAGAGAAGGTGTTACGAAGGAGAGAACCTGAGATGAGCCTCAAAAGAAGGAAAGCACCTCAACTAAGAGAGATCAGATCCATTTTCAATATGACAGCATAGAGTGTGTACCTATCGAGAAGTGCAGGGATAAGTAAAGGGAGAATCTTTCCCATTCAAATACCTTGTCCAACTAGTAAGTATTTTCTTCCAACTAGTTCTACCAGATAGCAGTTTTTTCTTCCAACTAGCTTTTCCTCACATCAGAGATTTTGCAACAGGTGGTAGTTCAGGCTTTGAAGTATTGCTATGACCCTGCTCTAAGTACTAGAGTTAGACCCACTTGGAGATCTGGTCTTGCCTCTCAGATGCCTTGTTCTGACCAACCTGACTAGTTTAAAACAGAATCTTTTGTGTGAAATGATCACTCAATGTGACTTTATAGGGGAAACCCCAAATCTGCATTTCTTTCAACCAAACTACAATTAGGTGATATAAAATTGTACCATAGTCCCCTAAACATTCTAGATATTAGAATTTTCCTGTTATCAACCTCAAAACTCTCACATCAGCTATATACATATTAGAAACTGGGAAACTGAACACCGGCCATATTTAATCTGAGTATCTTTTATCTAAGGGGCTATTTTTTTTCAGTGTCTGTCTCATAACCATCTTTGATTCTACCACTTTCTGTTATAAATTCTCCATATCAGAAAGGGACATAACTTTAAACTAACATAGGAACTAAAGTGAATAAATGCAAGACAACAGAAAAAAATTTCAGCTTAAGTTATGACTCCAATATGCCTGTAAGGCAGTGACCCTCGAAAGATGAATGTATAAGTGGGGGTGAGTAACAAGGGAGGAAGGGAAAGAATCTAGAATTTAAAGTTCTAAAATCAAATGTTAATATATATATGCATATATATTAACATTTATATATATATATGTATAAAATTTACATGCAACTGGGAAATAAGATATACAGGCACTGGGATAGGGAGATCCATCTTGCCCTACCAGAAAGGCAGAGGGGTGATGGGGGAAGATATAGGATAGGAGAGAGCAGATTGGGGGAGGGTGTATACAGTGGGACCGTTATTTTGGGGTGGTGGGTAGGGGAAAGACAGGGAGAGAACTTGTAACTCAAAATTTTGTGGAAATCAATGATGTAAACTTAAAAATAAACAAAAGTTAAAGCCAAAAAAAAGATGAATGTATAATTGCTTATGAGTAAACATGAAAACCAGTCCAAAGAAATGCTTTATGGTCATATGACATTAAATAAACCCATATGGTTCATTTCCCAGGTTGTCCATTCACCTTGTCCACCGAACTGAGTTCACAATTACTTTGTGCTTTTCTTTTGTTTCTTTCGTTCATTTTATTTTTCCTTCTTACATATACAATAATTTTTAACATTTTAAAAGAATTTGAGTTCCAAATTCTCTCCCTCCTTTCCTCTTCCTCCCATTACTGAAAAGGCAAGCAACTTGGTATAGATTATACGTATGCAATCAGGCCAAAACATTTCTATATTAGTCACCTTGTGGGGGGGGAGGAGGGGGTAAACAGACCAAAAAGCAAAAACTAAAGAAAAAGAAAGCTGAAAAAAGTATGCTTAAATCTGCCTTCAAACTCCATAGAGTAGAGAGCATTTTTCATTGTAAGTTCTTCAGAATTGTCTTGAATCATTGTATTGCTGAGAAAAACTAAATAATTCACAGTTAATCATAGTACAATATTGCTATTACTATGTACAATGTTCTCCTGGTTCTGCTCACTTCACTTTGCATCAGTTCATGTATTTCCAGTTTTTTTTTCCTGAGAGCATCCTGCTCATCATTTCTTATAATATTCTATCATAATCACATACCACAGCTTGTTCAGCCATTCCCCGGTTGGTGGGAATCTTCTCAATTTCCATCTTTCCTCTCACTAAAAAAGTTGTTATGAACATATATATATATATATATATGTGTGTGTGTGTGTGTGTGTGTGTGTGTGTGTGTGTATATATATATATATATATATTTATATTCTTTTCCTCTTTATTTTTATCTCTTTGGGATACAGCTGTAGTAGTAGTATTATTTGGTCAAAGAATTTGCATGATTTTATAGCCTTATGGGCATAGTTCCAAACTAATTTACAGAATGACTAAACCAGTTCATGACTCTAATGTCTCAGTCTTCCCACAGCTCCTTCAACATTTGTCATTTTCCTTTTCTGTCATATCAGTCAATGTTATGGTGTGGGTGGTATCTTAGAGGTGTTTCAATGTACATTTCTCTAATCAATAGTGATTTAAATTTTGTTTTTCATGTGATTGTAGATAACTTTGATTACTTTATTTGAAAACTGCCTGTTCATATTCTTTGACCATTTATCAATTAAGGAAGGGCTCTTATTTTTTTTTTTTCAGATCCTATACATGATTTCACGCCACCATGGGGAGGGGCAAGAAGGGAGGGGAGAAAATCTGAAACTCAAGTGATTGTGGAACTGAATCTTGTAAACTAAAAGTAAATAAACAAGTCATTGAAAAAAAAATAAAGATAATCTGTCTAAAAAAAAAGGAAGGGCTCTTATTAATAAATTTGACTCAGTTCTCTATATATTTGAGAAATGAGGCCTTTATCAGAGAAACTTACTGTAATTTTTTTCAGTTATGATTAATACCTTTATTTTTCCATAATGTTTTCACTCTGTTTATCCTGTTCTCTCTCCCTTTCCACAGTCATCTTGATCCATGACTTGCCACTGAATTC
Organism: Pseudochirops corinnae; assembly: GCA_028646515.1. Taxonomy (NCBI): domain Eukaryota; kingdom Metazoa; phylum Chordata; class Mammalia; order Diprotodontia; family Pseudocheiridae; genus Pseudochirops; species Pseudochirops corinnae. Next base: position 32,506,503 of record CM053589.1, read on the forward strand.
AGATGGATTTGGAGGAGAGAGTGAGGCTGGTGACTTTGCACAGCTCTGCCTCACTGTTCTCTTGTAAGTCAAGATATCACCTTCCTGATGTCATTGGTCCTCTTTGAGAATGAAGGACAAACAACAATCTGTAAGTGATAGTAGCTGCCCCACTGGGGGATCCAATTGACCAGTTCCACTTGGACAATATTGCTCCTTCCTTCCTTCCTTCCTTCCTTCCTTCCTTCCTTCCTTCCTTCCTTC
>CM053589.1:32507245-32528133 GCA_028646515.1 Pseudochirops corinnae
TCATTTCACTCTTCATTATTTCATGCAAGTCTATCCATATTTTTCTAAAATCATCAAGCTCATCATTTCTTATGACACAATAATATTCCATCATGATCATATACCACAATTTAAAAAAATATATTTATTGTATCACATTATATAATTACATAGGAAGTCTCGAGAGGCACAGTGTCAATAAACTTATGATTAGGGCGTGGCATATCCACAAAAGCTTCCCTAATTATTGGATGGTGATAAAATGCCAATTTGATCAACACGTTTGAAATCATCTTTAGATTTTCATGGATTCCTTGGACAATTTCATCAAAGTAATAATTTGACCTGTACAACAGAGACTTTATAAATGCTTCTTGACTTGACTTGACTTTGTTTGGAGATCTCAAGCCTTCTCCAGGAATCAAAGGACATCTTTGGTCTAATTAGGAACACTACAAGGCAAGCTTATTTTTGGAAAGAACTCTGGATTTGGAAGTGACATGAGTTCAAGTTTCTATTCGGCTTTTCTGCAAATCTCCCTAAATTTAAGTTTTGCCGCCCATAAAATGGTGATAATAAAACTTGAACTACCTGCCTCACCGGGACTGTTGTGAACAAAGTACTTTCTAAACCTTAAAGCATCATATAAATGTGAATTATTTTATGTCCCTTTGAGGGCTGAACTTTAAAGTCCAAGGTTCTAGATGTTGTAGATAGAGTCTTCAGAATGTCTCTTAAAGAAGGCAGCTATTTCTTCCCAACAAATGACAGAGATATGACTTAATCTCATTTTAAATAATTTCACTTAATCAACAAAACACCTTCCTAATGCAGTGTATGCTCTCCTTTACTTGAATTAAATGCACAGTGGAGCTGTGCTTTATCAGTGAGCAGAATCTAAGTCAGCCTCTTTCTGACAAACCTTTTTTACAGTGACTGCTTCTGACTTCCTACTCCTGCTTATTTTCATTTTTTTTTAACTTAGGGGTGACACGTTTTACTGACTCTCAACTCAGCCATTAAGCAGTGAATTTTTTTAATTATCAGCTCAAACAAAATATTGTAGCCATTTTGGATTAGCAAATTCTCTCCTTAAGGTTTAAACAAAGGGAGAAACAGATCAGACATCTGTGTTACTTCTTCAGATGGGTACTCACATAAATTGTCACCCGTGATTCTTATCTGGACGCCCCTCAGAACTATGAATACAAAGTGAGGTTGTCTATCATCTAAGGATATTCTTATGGATGGGCCAAAAGGTAACAGATTAGCTAGCTAGCAAATACAGGCAAGCAATCCTGTTCAGAAATTCCCTTTAGTATTCCATATAGACCCATGTATGAACATTCCATTCCATCTTACAATTTTATAAAGTTTTTCTCTATCCCATGCAATTGCCAAGAGAACAAAGAGCATTTAGAAGATTCCCCAATCTTAACTCAGTAAAATTAATACATATATAATCTTCAATGGAATAGATCCATAATACTCTTCCATTTAGCAATATTCCTGCCAAAGTTCTGAGAGCTTCCCTTCCTTTAAGATTGTTCCATTAGTAAGTACATGACTAATCAACAGTTTAGAAAAGCTTAGAGCAAAAATTCAGAAGTAGGGAGGAGAGAGAGAGTAGCCCTTCAACATTTAAAACGTAAAGAAGTAAAAAATGGAGATTGAAAAGCAGAGAGCAAAGATAACCCTTAAGAGGAAGTATACAGAAGTAAGAGTGAAATTTTACAGACACCATCCACATATTCTTAGTATATGACCTCCCTCCCCTCATCTCTGAGAAACCCAAACAAGCATGCATATAATGGGGGGGCAGGGGAAGGCAGCCTTCAGCCAGCTGTGGAACACCAATCCTTACAAATGTCGCTGATTAAAAATGGAGTCAAATATACATAAATATATGTTTTGTGTTATTTACATGTTAAGGGGAGCACAGTGCCACTTTGCTGGGCACACCTCAAAAGTGGCAGACATTATCCTGCTAACTTCGTAGTTGTTGGTCATTTCCCAGATGCTATGAACTGCAGTAGCACTTTCCCTACCTCCAAACACTCAATTCTCTCTGCTTTCACTTATAGGCTTTTAGGAACAAAGTTATCAGAAGGCAATTTGCCCATTTTACTTAACCTGAGGCATGCAAATGAAAGTCATATTGGTCAAATAATGATGTCTTCCCCAAATCGGGGGGGATATATATTTGTATAAAACTCAAATTTTGACTGCAATTTGGTATGATTTTTTTTTTAATTTTCCAATTTATTTTGTCCTAAGAAATAACTTTTGATGACAGGAGAACTATGTTTAAGCCTGTATTACCTGGAATGTTTGATTTATTTTCAGCAGTTTAGCTAGTGCTACATGGCTCTGGGTCCATAAAATACAAACCTGGATCTGGATCATTTTGTTGTTACAGATTTCATAGGTGCAGAAAAAAACATTTTCTAGCAGGATATGAAGAAACATAGTTTGTGACCTTGGACAAGTCTCTCAGTTTTTCTGGACTGTAATTTCCTTGTTTGTAAAATGAAGGCATTGACATTACCAGGTTCTTTTGAGCCTCGATGGCTCTAACTTCTATGATTTTTATTTACTGTATTTCATCCTTTAGAGGATAGAAAAAGCCAGCATAAATTCTTTGTCACTCTTAGGATATATCTTAACATAATCAATCTATATCATCTCTCGCATGATCTAAAAAAGCTTTCTTGCTCATTCCTATGAGTTCTAATAGGCACAGTTTAAACAACTGTGGCAGTTCTTCTTGGTGTTTTTTCTTAGCTCTCAGTAAAACACCAACTCACAGCAAGGACTTTTTGTACAAAGGTGCCTAGATTTTGATATCCATATCCATGAGCCTTAAAACACATAAAAAATAACTATGCTCACTGACTTTGATGACAGACAAGTAGCAGAAATTCACTTTTACCTATGGAGTGAATCTGACATCGCTCCTCCCCAGTTATCCACAGTGGGGCAAATAATTATAGGATTGTACATTTGGAGTTGGAAGAGACTTTAGAGGCTGTTGAGTCCTCTTCCTTCACCACTACCACCATTCTTTTGTAATATTTTGAAATCTTGAGTAAACTGAGCATTGCCTGGGAAAGAATCTGTTGATTTATTAAAAAACTACTATGAAGCATTACCTGCTGGCCACTTAACGAGAAAATCTACCCTCTAATTAGTTATGTTTCTTATAGATAATCATCTTAGACAGTTTCTCATGGTGCTTCACATATAGGAATCACTCAGTAAGTATCTGATGGATGAATGAATGGTCTTACAGTAGCTATCAGTAATTAGATGATAGCTCCTCTTGGTAAGTGGTTTACATAGAACATTTTATCATGCTTCATGACCTCCCACAATTCTTTTTTTGAATTAAATAGAATTAATTCATAACATATTCAAACTAGAAGAGATATTAGAGATCATCTAACCTAGCCTCTTCATTTCAAAGATGAAGAAAGTGAGGAACAGAAATTCTGTGACCCACTTGAGGTCACTTAGCTACCTAGTTAGTGGCAGAAACAAGGCTAGAATTCATCTCCAGAACTTTAACCTTCTTTCTAGTCCACCACACCTTTGGTGTGAATATGTGTAATTCACTCAAGGATCAAATCTAGGTCTGAGAATCAGCCTCCTAAGTTATCTGCCTGGCTCTCTTTGCTCCTTGAGCTGCTCCAGCTTCCCCTTCTATACTAACTCTTTCTCTTATTTATCTCCGTGTGGGAAGCTTAAAATTCTATTACTATTATCAGTCTATATCTCTATTAATATTATCAACCTACATATCTATTAATATTATCAATCTATAAATCTATTATCAAATTCTATGACTGTAAGGAAAATAGCATGGGTTAAATATCATGAAATGACAGAAAAAAGAATTTTTCTCTTACAGACTGATTATTTTGAAAGTTGTAGTAACAGAAAGAAGGGTCTTTTTAAAAGACCAAAGGATTGTCTAGTTTCTTGTTTAAGATTGCATGTACTTTAAATATGGGATGAAAATTCCCTTTCTTTGGAAAAAACAAGGATAAGAAGTTGTGTTGTTTTTTTTAAAACCCATTTACACAAGAAACTTACTTTGGCTGCCTCTTCTAGTGTGTCCCCCCAAGCAGTATCTGTGGTAAATAAGGACCTTTTAGTCTTTGGGATGTGAAGCCTTCTTGAGATGAAGTTGATTCATGCATAACTATTAATGCTAAATAGTGACCAAGTATGTCAATGTGGCAATATCTGCCTCATACATACATCACACTCTCTCCCTTATCCCTCCCTCAATAGTAGTCAGGATTCTCCTTGACACAGAGGATATAGAGATGGGAATCTTAGAATTAAGAACAGCAGCTACACATATCTAAGGTAAGAGCAGGGATTCTTTGAGATACCTCGATCATTTCCCATTAGGGAAATATCTCTAAAAGGCAGGAATATATACCTTTCACAAGGGAAATATATTGATATGCCCTCAGAGATCTGAATGTTTGTCTGCCCACAGACTGGGGAATGGGTACTGGAACTGATTGTTAGGTCATGGGTCAAAACAATTGCAAGCACCTGTGTAAACCCCAATGGACAATTCTTTGTAAGTTCAATGAGTGCCCAAATAACAACAAGTAGGTAAGACTATGACATGAAATCAACCACAAAGTGGTTCATTGACCCTCAGTCCTTTTTTCTGTTTGGTATAGATGGGCACCAAAAATTATTTCTGATCAAAATGTTTTGATCTATTAATTCTGTGAAGATGCAATGATAGTGTCTTTCTCATTTTAAATCAATTTTTAAACATTTTATTTAAAGTTTTGAATTCAAATTCTATGCCTCCCTTTCTCTCTCCTTTCCTCCTCCCTAATATGGTAAGCAATCAGATGTAGGTTATACATGTGCAATTATGTAAAACATTTCCATATTGGCCATTTTGTAGAACACTCAAATAAAAGGAAAAAATGAAAGAAATAAAGTGAAAATAGTATGCTTCATCATTGGTTCTTTAGGGTTGTTTTAGATCATTGCATTGCTGAGAATCACTAACATTGACAGTTCTTCATTAAAGAACATTACTGTTACTATGTACAATGTTCTAGTGGTTCTGCTCCCTTCACTCAGCATTAGTTCATATAAGTCTTTCCTGTTTTTTCCTAAATCATCCTATTTGTCATTTCTTATAACATAATAATATTCCATTACAATCATCTACCACAGCTTGTTTAGTCATTTCCCAATTGATAAGCATTCCTTTGAATTCTAATTCTTGGCCACCACAAAAAGAGTTGCTATAAATATTTTTTATACAAATAGGTCCTCCACCATCCCACTTTAATGTCTTTGGGGTATAGATCTAGCAGTGGTATTGCGGGATGAAAAGGTATGCAGTTTTATAGCCCTTTGGGCATAGTTTCCAATTGCCCTCCAGAACGTTTGGATCAGTTCACAACTCTACTAACAGTGCATTAGTGTCCCAGTTTTCCCACATCCCCTCTAACATCCAGCATTTTCCTTTTTCTGCCATATTAACCACTCTGATAGGACTAAGGTAGAATCAGAGAGTTGTTTTAATTTGCATTTTTCTGATCAATAGTGAGTTAGAGTATTTTTATATGACTATAGATAGCTTTGATTTCTTTGTCTGAAAACTGTCTGTTCATATCCTTTGACCACTTATCAACTGAGGAATGACTAGTATATTTCTCAGATATACGTGTTGCAAAATTCCCCTCCATTCTCTTCCCCAGTTTTCTGCTTTCCTTATGAATTTGATTGCATTAGGTTTGTGAAAAAACTTTTAAATTTTATATAATCAAAATGATCTATTTTACATTTTGTGATGCTATCTATATTTTCTTTACTCCTAAATTCTTCCCTTATCTGTAAATCTAACAGATAAACTATTCCATGCTCTCTTCCTTTGCTTATAGTATCACCCTTTATGCGTAAATCGTGTACCCATTTTGACCTTATCTTGGTAGACATATAAACCACAAAATTGGTTTCCACTTTTCCCAACGGTTCCTGTCAAATAATGAGTTTTTTTTTCCAAAGTTTGGATCTTTGGGTTTATCATATACTAAATTACTGTGGTCATTTATTATAATGTAATTTGTACCTAATCTAGTCCACTGATCCACCACTCTATTTCTTAGGCAATACCAGATTGTTTTGACAATTTCTACTCATAATACAATTTGAGGCCTTATTTGGCAAGAACACTTTCTTAAACATGTTTTTCACTGGTTCTCTTCATATCCTTGAGCTTTTGTTCCCCTAGATACTGCTAGCTGATGGTTTTAGATAAATATTACTTTTCATTTTAAGGTAAGGTCCATTTATTTCTGGGTTCTCTAGTGTTTTTAATAGAAATGGATGTTATATTTCATCAAAGGCTTTTTCTGCATATATTGAGATAATTGTATAATTTCTGTTGGTTTTGCCACTGATATGGTCAATTATGCTGATAGTTTTCCTAATACTGAACTAGCCCTGCATTCCTGGTAAAAATCCCACCTGGTCATGGTGCCTGATCCTTGTGATATACTGCTGTATTGTCTTTGTTAACATTTTATTTTAAATTTTTGCATTAATATTCATTAGGGAAATCAGTCTATAATTTTCTTTCTTTGCTTTGACTCTTCCTGTTTTGGATATCAGTACCATATTTGTGTTGTAAAAGGAATTTGATACAACTCCTTCTTTGCCTATTTTTTCAAATAGTTTATATAATAGTAGGATTAATTGTTTTTTTAAATCTTTAATCTAAGTCATTTGTGAATCCATCTGACCCTGGGGATTTTTCCTTAGGAGGTTCATTGATGACTTATTCATTTTCTTTTTCTAAGATTGGGTTATTTAAATATTTTATTTCTTCTGTTAATCTGAGTAACGTACTTTTTTTTGCAAATATTCAACCATTTCTTTAAGACTGTCAAATTTATTAGCATATAATTTGGAAAAACAGCTCCTAATAATTGTCTTAATTTCCTCTTCAACTGTAGTGAATTCACCCCTTTCATTTTTGATACTACTAATTTGGTTTTCTTTTTTCTTTTTTTAAATCAAGCTAACCAAAGGTTCATCTATTTTATTGTTGTTATTTTTCATAAAACCAGCTTCTAGTTTCATTTATTAGTTCAGTGGTTTTCTTACTTTCAATTTAATTAATCTCTCTTTTGATTATCAAGATTTCAAATTTGGTCTTTAATTGGGGATTTTTAATTTGTTCTTTTTCTATTTTTTAGTTTCATGCCCAATTTCTTTATCTGTCCTTTCTCTATTTTTTAAATTTACTCATTTAGAGATATAAAAGTTTCCCTAAGTACTGCTTTGGTCCATACATTTTTATATGTTGTCTCATTGTTGCCATTTTCTTTAATGTAATTATTTATTGTTTCTATGATTTGCTTTTTGACTCATTTGGGTTTTTTTTTTTTTGTTGCTTTTTTAGAGGGAGGGAAGGCAGTGTAATTGGGGTTAAGTGACTTGCCCAAGGTCACACTGCTGGTAAGTGTTCCATGTTTGAGGCCATATTAGGTCCTCCTGATTCCAGCGCTGGTGCTCTATTCACTGTGCCACCTAGCCATGCCTACTCACTTGTTTTTCATTATAAGATTATTTAATTTCCAATCAATTTTAATCTCCCTTTCCATTGTTCAATATGGAATGTAATTTTATTGTGTTATGATCTGAAAAGGATGTGTTTATTCCTTTTGCTTTTCTACATTTGACTGTGAGGTTTTTGTGTCCTAAAACATGGACAATTTTTGTGTAGGTGCCATGTACTGCTGAAAAAAAAGGTATATTCCTTTCTATTCTGATTCAATTTTCTCCAAAGATCTATCATATTTTTTACAGAATTTTATTCATCTCCTTATCTTCTTTTTTAGTTAGATTTATGTAGCTCTGAGAGGGGAAAGTTGAGGTCCCCCACTAGTATAGTTTTATTTTCTATTTCCTCATATAACTCATTCAAATTCTCCTTCAGAAATTTATATGCTATAGCATTAGTATTGATAGGAGGCCTCATCTTAACTGAGCCTTTAAGGAAACTGAGGATTTTTAGAAGAAGAGATAAGGGAGCATGTTCTAAGCATGGAAGAACTCCTTTAGCCAAGCATGGAAGTAGAAAATAGAATTAAGTGTTTTTGGAACAACAAATAAGCAATTTTGACTCCACTCTACCTTTACAGCTTTATTGTACCAATATTGCTCTCAGGCACTCTGAAGTCCAGCCAAATTGAGTTTCTTTCTTTTCCTCACATGACACACCATTTATCAGCTACAAGTCTTTTTTTGTTTGTTTTTTGTCTTTTTAGAGGGAGAAAGTCAAGGGAATTGGGGTTAAGTAACTTGCCCAAGATCACACAGCTAGTAAGTGTTAAGTGTCTGAGGTCTGATTTGAACTCAGGTCCTCCTGACTCCAGAGCCGTGCTCTATTTATTGCACCACCTAGCTGCCCCATACTGCAAGGTTTCTCATACCTCTACCTCAATCCTAAAGTATACTTCTCCCTAGATTTTGCTTCTCAGAATCCCTAATTTCCACTGAGATTCAACACAAGGACCATCTTCTGCATGAAGCCTTCCCTGAACATCCTAGCCCCTGGTGCCTCTTTTCTTCCCCAAACCTCATCCTCACAAATGACTTCATGTTTGTTTTGAGTATATGTTCCTGATGGAGGCTGAGTTTATTGAAGCCGGGAATGGTATCATTTCTATTCTTATAAGTATTCTCTAACACAGTAGCTGGCATACAATAGGTACTTAATAAATGCTTGCTGATTTAATGAATGTAGAGTGCGTTAAAGAGAACAACATGAAGTGAATTGATAAATGTAGGCTAGAAAAATATTATAAAGGGCTTTAAAGATCAAAATAAGCCATTTATGTTTCATTGTGACACTGGCCCCCACATAGGACCCTTTAGATATATAGCTTGGATGCTATTCCATTCCCCTTTAAGCATACAAAAATACAGAAACTGTCACTATGTTGCTTAGAAATTGAGTTTAATTATCTAATAACAATATTGTAATTGCTCCCCAGATAGCACACCCTACTTAAGGCAAGACTTTATGTTACTGTCTGTCTCTGGTATATGCTTAAGATATCTCTTTCCTAAGAGCCTCAGTATCTCTGCTGACCCCTGGAGGGCGCTGGGCCTTCACACTCCTAAGCAGCTCCATCACCACCACTGCAAAGAGGAGGCCTGCACCCTAAAGAACTCTGTTTAACCCATTCCCAAATGGCTGGTTCTCGGTTTACGTTAGGGGATGAAGTGGATGACTATTCATGGCAGACTATCAAATCTTCTCTCTAGATCTAGCTCAGAGCCCCCGACCTGAGGAAATAATTCACTTTCAGGTTATTGCCCAATGCATTTATAAATTCAAACTTGTAAGCCTATGGTGACCACAGAGGTTGAAATAACACGCCAAGGAAACACATAAACTCATTTCATCATGCCTCTGAGGAACTGTGAGAATAGGAAGCACGCATACCCATAGCTCAAAGCAAGGAGTTAGAAAAATAGTTCAACTTCTGCACTGTCTTGGGTTCCTTGGTTTAAAGTGATACAGGGAAAGTCAGACAGGGTCTCCCTCTTACTTGTCCACACTTGTTGTATGTGGATCTGCTAGATAGAAGCTTTTGGAAAAAAAAAAACTCTTTACATGATCTCTCAACTGTGAGGATCAAGTATAATGTCTCAAATATAGAAAGGGGAAAATCAGAAAAGCAAATTGCTTTCAGATGTTTTTTTTCCTATTTGATTCCATCAATCACTCTAGAATCCTGTAAGAAAATTCACAGTGATGGAGGAGACTCTAAAATCTTCAGATCCAGTTTCCTGTTTCCAAGAAACTGATGGTGCCTGAATACAGATTAAAACATACTTTTTTTTACTTTGTTTTTCTTAAGATTTTTGGTTTATTTCACAACATGACTATTATGGATATGCTTTCTATGACAACACATGTATAATGTATATCGAATTGCTTGCCTTCTTAATGGGGGGTGAAGAGGGGAGGTAGGGCAGGACAGAATTTGGAACTCAAGGTTTTAAAAACAGATAAGGAAGTAATGACAATACTAAAGACATATGTACCAAGTGGCATAGCATCAAAATTCTTAAAGGAGAAATTACAGGCCAGGAAAACTGAAAAACAATAGGGTAAAGACTAGGTATAGACCAACATCTCACACCATATATTAAGATGAGGTCAAAATGGGCACGTGATTTAGACATAAAGGGTGCTGCCATAAGCAAATTAGGAAAACCAAGAATAATATACCTGTCAGATCTATGGAGAAGGAAAGAAGTCATGACGAAAGAAGAGATAGAGAGCATCACAAAATGTAAAATAGATAATTTTGATTACACTAAATTAAAAAGCTTTTGCACAAACAATACCAACACAACCAAAATTAAAAAGAAATCAGAAAGCTGGAAAATATCTTTATAGAAAGTATCTCTGATGAAGGCTTCATTTCTCAAATATAGAGAAAACTGAGTCAAATTTATAAGGATGCAAATTGACAAATGGTCAAAGGATATGAACAGGTAGTTTGCAGATGAAAAAATCAAAGCTATCTATAGGCATATGAAGAAGTGCTCTAAATTACTTTTGATTAGAGAAATGCAAATTAAAACAAGTATGAGGTACCACCTCACACCTATCAAATTGACTAATATGACAAAAAAGGAAAATTCTAAGTGTTGGAGAATATGTGGGGGAAATGGGAACACTATTGCATTGTGTAGTTGTGAACTGTTCCAACCATCCTGGAGAACTATTTGGAACTAGACTCAAAAGGCAACCAAACTCTGCATACTCTTTAATCCAGCAATACCTCTACTAGGTCTGTGTCCCAAAGAGATCATAAAAAAGGGAAAAGTTCCTACATATGTCGGCCTTTTTTGTGGTGGCAAAATACTGGAAATTGAAGGGATGCCCATCAGTTGGTGAATGGCTGAACAAACTGGTAAATGAATGTTAAGGAATACTATTGTGCAATAAGAAATGATTAACTGGCAGATTTCAGAAAAACCTGGAAAGATTTGCAAGAACTGACAGAAAGTGAAATGAGTAGAACCAATAAAATATTATACACAGTAATGACAACGTTCTGTGATGATCAACTAGGAATGACTCAACTTTTCTCAGCAACACAATGATCCAAGACAAGTAAAAAGGACTCAGGAAGGAAAAGGCTAATCCACATGCAGAAAAAGAACTGATGGACTCTGAATATAGATCAAAGCACAGTTTTTTCAATTTATTTTGTTTTGTGTTTTTTTTTAAATCTGCTTCTTCTTTCACAACTGTGATTAATATGGAAATATGTTTTACATGATAGCATGTGTATAGCCTATATCAAATTACCTACCATTTTGAGAAGAGAGGAGAGGGAGAGAAAAAAATTGGAATTGAAAATCTTGTAAAAATGAATGTTAAAAATTATCTTGACATGTAATTGAGGGTAAAATTAAATATTTTTTAAAAAGAAGAAAAAGTTTAAGAGACATAAAAAAAAAAGTGATACAGAGAGGAAGAGATCCCCAACTCCTGTTCATCAGGCATAGGAGGATTTCCAAGAGCCTCAGTCTTCACTCGTCCTTGTTGAAGCTGGTCTATGAGTTCAGGATTAGCTTTTCATAAGAAAATTTTTCATGATATGCTGGTTTCCCCCCAGTCATATGTCACTGTGGCCCTGCAAATTCTGTTTTTACCTCTTTTACTTTCTCTGAGGAAGTCCAAATCACAAGGGCAAAGAGACACAGAGCACAACTTAAGAGTAATGTCCCTTTATCATATCTCATGACTATTGTCTTGGTTGCACATGAGAGGCTTATTAAGAACTGAGACAGTAGAGAAAGATTAATAATTTTTCCCATGTTAGGGTCGTTGTGATTTTGCCTGCAAGTCTTTTTTTTTTTCCTTTTTGGAGGGCAACTGGGGTTAAGTGACTTGCCCAAAGTCACACGGCTAGTAAGTGTGTCAAGTGTCTGAGGTCATATTTGAACTCAGGTCCTCTTGACTCCCGGGCCGGTGCTCTATTCACTGTGCCACCTAGCTGCCCCAAGTCTATTTTTTTTTATGGGAATCATTTCCTTGATCTCAGGGTAGAACAATACAAAAAGATGTAATACAACAAGGTTTCATTATCTGACTGGAGTTGAATATCCTGGAGTAGAGGAATGAAAAAGTTGGCTTGGGAAGATTACTTAGGCTGGTATGTGGAAGTTGGATTGGAGAGATTTGATATCCCAAAAAAACCTCTGGTTAAGTGAGGTGGGGGTGGGGGAGAAGGGCAGTGCTAACCATTCTGTTATTTTAACAAATTGTCTGCTTTGCCCATGCCCCTTCCTCCAGGCTAGTAAACCCTCCTTCCTGGTTTTCCACAATATCAGGAATTTTCCTTCCTGGAGACTTCCAGTTTCCTAGCTAATTGGTACCTACCTTCTTGTGATATTAAAATTGGGAATCCAATCAGAAATACCTTAATCAGACCCCACCTCTTCTAAAATATTTGACCCTTAATATTAATAAACTCTTACATCTATATTTTATCTAAACCTTTCTTGAACCTATTTTTTTCCAATATGTAGTATATCTTTATCAGTAGTTCTTACTTTTTTTGTTCTCAGGACTCTTTTATACCCTTAAAAATTATTGAGGAATCCCCCAAAGAGTTTTTATTTATTTAGATTATATCTACTGATATGTGCCAAATAATAAATTAATATCTCCTTGTTTATTTAAGAAAAACGTTTTAAATTTTCAGACCCCCTAAAAGAGACTTGGGTACATAAGGGGTCCTCAGACCATGTTTTGAGAAATGCAGGTCTATATTAGTAGATCCATATTTTTACTACCAATTATATAAAAGAATATTTGTGGTATAATAGCACCATAAATCACAGACTCTCAGGAGTTTCTAGAGGCTGGGCTGATGAATGCCACGTATTTCAAGTTAAGCAGCTTTACCAAGAAATAGCCAATAGCGGTCCAACTTGGAAAATGTCTTCACTTCCATTCCTCTGCAGCCTTTTCACCTCGGAAGATCCCGCCACCCTTTCTTCAAACTGGCAAATTCCTTTCAGAAGCTCCGTTTTAAGAAAGGGCCCATCAGCCGTGCTCATTCTTTCATTCCTCTCTGCTCCTCCCTCTTTGAGATTCCTTTTTTCTCTTGTCTTCCTCCATTAAAATGTAAACTTCTTAAGGGCAGGAATTATCTTTCATTTTGCTTCTATTTGTGTCCTCATCGCTTAGAAGAGTACCAGGCATACAGCAAGTACTTAATAAATGCTTGCTGATTTGACTTGATAGGAACAGCTCTGTTTCTTTGGAAGGAGTTTCTATCTGCTTCTTTGCAATTTATATCATTATTCCTATTTCTGCCCTCTGTGATAAAGCAAACAGAGTCTAAGCCCTCTAAGCCCTCTTCCTACAAATACTTGAAGACAACTATCCTCCCCCAACCTGTCTTTTCTTTTCTAAGATAAATAGACATAGAGCACCCAACCAATGCACTAAAGACCTATCTTCTACTATTCTGGTTGCCCTCTAGTTTATCCATAGTGTGTGGGGTACAGGGACCCCAAAAATCCCTTACCCAAGAAAAATCAAAAGTCAGAGGTATCTTGAGGAAGGAACAGGAAGTTTTATTCTCTTCCCCTACAGGAAGAGAGCAGTCCTCTCTATGGCAGGGATCAAAGAGAGGAGGCATGTTACAAAAGATAGAACAAGAATTTATACCCTAATGCAGTCAAGTCCCCTCCCGGTGGCTGTCCCTTCTCCCACTGGCTGGGAAGTGGGCTCTCAGTCTTGGCACAAAATCTAACTCAATGGCAGATAAACAAAGAAGCCCGCCACTATCTCCTATTGGCAGGGAGGTGGGACAGGAAGTCAAGGTATCATATATGTCCTTATTTAGTAAACACCAAGTAAGGGAGGGGAGAAGGTCACAAGCAAGGGTGGACGTCTAAAACTCCTGAAAGAGGTCTAATGCCGATGACAACAAGGGAAGGGGGGGAGGGTCCTAGGTTATGTAAACCTAGGACTCAGGTCTGTCCAGTCTTTCAAAAGTCTATCTCTGGTTTCCAGATGGTTTCTTTCCCTTCTCATTCTGAGGAGTCTTCACAGAGGGTGCAGAGTGTACCCCACACAATGATCTTCTTAAAATATAGTTTCCATGAGTAAAAATTATATTCTTGAAAAATGTTTTCTATGTCTTCAAGTGTATAATTGACATCATATTGCTTTCTTTCTCAATGGGGAGGGGAAGGGCAGGAGAGAGGCAGAGAATTTAGAATTTAAAAAATTTAAATAAATGCTAAAAATAAATTCTTTGGAGATAAAAAAAAGTGAACAATCTGCAGAGAAGGAAAAAAATTTATTTTCATTGTAATTGGATGAGGAAAGAATACAATAGGAATACTACTCCCCTGTGGTATATACCAGTGGTATGAGATTTATATAGAAAAAGGGACAAGCAAACCACATGTAAGGATCACTACGGTCACATATTGACTTAGAAAATTACACGTTTACATTAACTATGTTCTATTATATTTTTATTTATTTTAAAATAGTTCTCAATTACATTCTAATCTGGATCCCCAGGTCATGGAAGTATTTGTGAGCCACAGTGTGTATGACACTTCAGTTGTATATCGCGCCTCATTTAATGAACTTTAAATTCAACTTAATTTTTGGCTGCCATATCATAATGTTAAGAATCATAGTTAGGCTGGCAATTTACAAATACACAGAAAATTTTCCACTGGGATTACTCTCTAGACATGACTGTCTATCTTGTACCTGAATTAACGATATTTTAAACCCAAATCTATGCTTTATATTTTTTCTTTAATAAAATTTGCAGTTAGATTTAAGGATTTGAAGCAGGTCAAGAAATTCTGGAAATCTTGATTCTTTTTTCCAACATTTAAATTATCTCTTTGAACTTTAAGGCACTTATGAATTTGACTAGCATACCATCTATATTCTCATCCAAATCATTTATTTAATCAAGTATTTAACAACATAAGGTCAAGAACAGATCTCTGGAGCACAGCACTACAGATCTCCCCATGTTAAGTTTAACCCATTAATACCTATTTTAATCATATATTGAATCCACCTCATTCTATTATGATCTATTCCAAATTTATTCATCTCTTCTTCAAGGGGTACATCAGAGACTTTGTTAGATACTTATCTAAAAAGTAGACAAACTATGTCTTAAGGCATTATCTTGCTCAAGAAGTCTAGCAACCCCAACAAAAATAACCTGCTGTGCCCTGTTCTTAATGAAGTTATTGTGGCTTAGTGATCAATGATTGTTTTCTACATGTCACAAATCATCCCTTTAATTAAACTTTCTAGAAATGTTTCAGAAATCAAAGTCAAGTACACTACGCTATAATTTGAAGAAGCCATTCTCTTCATTTTGAGAAAATTGGGAAAGTATTTGCCTTCTATACTTCTGTAACACCTTTAATATTCTCTATTATCATTTAAAAAAAAGTGGTTCAGCAATCATCTCTCAGTGCTTTCAATATCCTGGAACATAGTTTATCTGGGTCATGTAACAACTTCATTGAGATTATTTCTTACCAACTCCTCACTTATTTTGGTTTCAATTCCCCTTAAAACATTTTTATTCTGTCTTTTACAATTCAAAAATTATTCTCACTGATGGAGAAAGCAATACAGAACAGAAACAACACACCAAAGTTCATTTCTCAGAACCAAGGTAAAAGGAAGGCAGGGGAAGAAAATCCCCTTCTTACCAGTTCAGTTTATGAAGTTCACACTAGGATCTTCACCTTCTGGAAGAATTTCTCAGTTTTCCCCATTTTAAGGATGGAATAAATGGCACAGTGGATGGTCTGAAGTCTGGAATACTTGAGTTCAAGTTGACCTCAGACATTTACTAGCTGTGTGACCCTAGGCAAGCCATTTAACCCCATTTACTTTAGTTTCCTCATCTGTAGAAATGAGCTGAAGAAAATGACTAATTGTTCCAATATCTTTCACAAGAAGACACCAAATGGGGTCATGAAAAGTCTGAACCAATGGAAAACAACTGAATTGCAGGCAATCAAAGGCAGCTACTACCACCCATGTGATAAGGGGTGTAGAAGTCTTTTGTGTTAAGCAATCTGAATATGCTCCAAAGGTCCCTCAGTTCGCCTCTATATTAAAGCAAACTGGCTATACCCAGATAAACCCAGGTTACATATATATCCTACATTTCCATTTATTGCTTCCTTTATACACGTCATTTAAAAATCTAAGCTGTTTGATGAGTTCTCTGCATATCAATTTAAGTCTCTTAGTCTCCCATTTTTCTTCCCCATCATAATTTGTCTTTTTGCCTTAAGAATTTTATTTTTCTATACTTTCAACCTCTTACTTGGGCTAACTTCTGTGGAATTTTGGACTAGAAGATACGACCTATCCTTCATCTATACCCTTTGAAATGTGCTCTCTCCACATATAGGGTGTCTGTGTATGTCCAACAAATCTCAATACTTCTCTCATTGTCAGCATGAATTCTAGGATGGAGTATTGACCTTCCCCCAAGGCACAATTATCTTCTTTTTCTTTTCAGGATCTAGTACCTTCTTATTAGTAAAAATTAGGCATAGGATAGCAATTTCTCTCACTGCTTCCTTTTTTTCAGGAAAAGTGAAATCTCTGAGAAATTATTAGCTGTTCTGTTTTGGGAATAAAGAGCTCTATAATATCAATAGCAACAATAAATAGCATTTATTAAGAGTCTGCTTTTTATTATCACAATTAGGGTCAAGGGGCAAATTTTTAAAGGATAAAAATAATTACTAAAGGTAACATAAATCATTTTATTACATGAAATTGAAAAGGCTTTTCTACAAATAAAAGTAATGTAACTAGCTTTAGAACAAAAGTAGATGACTGGGAAAATACATCAAACATTTCTAATGAAGGTCTATAATATCCAAGATCTAGGTAGACAACTAATAGAAAAATATGACCAAATTCAGTTTGCTAATAGATAACAGAATCCTTTAAAAGAATTGTAAACTACTAATAACCACATGAAAAAATACTCAAAATGCCTAATAATAAAAGAAATGCAAATCAAAACAACTCTGAGATTTCATCTCAAACTCAGTAAATTAGCAAAGGTGACAAAATATGGATATAGTTAATGTTTTATAGGTTGTAGAAAGGCAAGCCCACTAATTTTTTCAGTGGAACTGTGAGTTGGTCCACCCTTGAAGGAAAGCAATTTGAATTTATGCAAATAAACTGATTAAATGTACATACCCCAAGGAATTCAGTGTCAAAGAGAAAGACCTCATCATACACACAAATATTTATGCTTGTGCTCCCTCTCCTTCTCCCTCTCCCTCTTTCCTTCTCTCTTTTCCTATCTAGCAAAGAATTGCTGCTATGGCAGTTTGTCCTTCATTCTGGAAGAGGACTATGTCATCAGTGAGGTGATACCATGACATTTAAGTGAATTGGATTTAAGTGATGTAGGGCTGTGCAAAATCACCAGCCTCACCAGAATCTTCTGGATCCAATGGCTAGATATATACATACATATATACATACATATATATATAATATGCATATATACATATATCTACATACACACATATATATGGATGTCCATTTATTAGGTATAGGTTAAACAAATTTAGTTTATATATTTATATATATAAACATATTTATATATATAAACATATTTAGTTTATATATGAGTATAAAGTAGTAGTTCTATGCTACAAGAAATAATAAATTTGAGGAATACAGAGAATCATGGAAAGACATAGAAACTGATACAAAGTGAAATGAAAAGATCCAGAGGGAAATATACACCATCTACAACATCATAAATAGAACAAACAAAACAAAAGAAACAAATACTATGGAGATATATGGAGAATACTATGGGACTTAGGCCCCAACTTCTTTGCAGAAGAGGATCATGAGTGCAAAATACTTTATATAATGTCAGATTTTTTTGATATGTTGATGCGCTTTGATTAATTTTCTTTTTTATTCTTTATTATAAGAGATTGCTTTTTTGAGGGAGGAGAGAGATGTAGCAATATAGTTGATACAAAAATAAAAATTTACCATCAAAATGTATTAAAAATAGAAAAAAGAGAAATTACACATAAGAGAAATTACACATAAGAGAAGAACTCAATTTTAAGGGTAAAAAAATGTCTTAATGGAATAATGAAAATCTAGTTCTTTGCTCCAATATAAAGCTTAAGTCATTAAGTTAATTAGTTAACAAGTATTTATTAAACACCCACTATGTGCCATACATTGTGTTAAGAGCTGGGGGATGCAAATGAAGACTGGTGAATATTAATGGATCAACCTAAAGTGGGTTTTTTTTTTTTTTAAGATGAGGGAGATGTGTTTGTAGGCAGTAAGGAAGCATGCAGAAGACAAGGAGAGATGAAAGATAAGTGAGAGGGTAAGGATCATGACCAGCGGTAAACATCACAAGACAAAGTGGAAAGTAACAATTAACCAGTAAAATTGTGTTGCGTAGATAAGGTAAACTCAGTAAATTTGCTTTCTGTGAGGAGCACTTGTTGTCTGAAAGAGTAAATGGACTTCCACCATGGGGAGTAATTCTTGAGATAGTTAGACTTCTAAAGAGAAGCACAAGAAAGTTATAGACATTTGCATCGGGATGTTTTTATTCAGTAAGATGCTTTCTTAGTTAAGTAAGCAGACAAGTAGTTTCATGAATCAATTTATCAATGACAATTTATTAAGAGCCTAATACATGCCAGTCATTGTTCTAAGTGCAAGAGATATCAACAAAAAGAATAAACTAATATTTACTTCAAAGGGCTTATGTTCTAATTAGGAGATCAATACATTATAAATATATGCAGACTAAATATCAAGAGAATAAAAAGAAATACCAAATAAATATATAAATGTGGTTGGGGAGAAAGGCTACTACAGTTGGAGAGGGAGAGTGGTAATCAGAAAAAGCATCATACAGAACGTTGTACTTGAGCTGTGTCTTAAAGAAAAAGGCCCATGACTACAGTAATCTACTGTCTGATAGATCCAAAGACCCCAGTTTCTGGGACAAGAACTCACCATTTGACAAAAACTGCTGGGAAAACTGGAAAATCGTATGGCAGAAACTGGGCATAGACCAAGGTCTTACACTGTATACCAAAATAATGGTTCATGATTTAGATATAAATGCTGATACTATAAACAAATTAAGATAGTAAGGAATAGTTAACCTGTCAGATTTATGGAGAATGGATGGATTTATGACCAAACAATAGAGAACATTGTGAAATGCAAAATGGATAATTTTGATTACATTAGATTGAAAAGTTTTTGCAACAACAAAGTCAATGCAACCAAGATTAGGAGGGAAGGAGAAAATTGGGAAAGAATTTTTACAACCAATGTCACTGATAAAGGTCTCATTTTTAAAATATCTAGAGAACTGAATCAAATTTATAAGAATACAAGGTGTTTACCAATTGATAAATGGTCAAAGGATATGAACAGTTTTCAGAGGAAGAAATTAAAGTTATTTATAGTCAACAGAAAAAAAATACTCTAAATCACTATTGATTAGAGAAATGCAAATTAAGACAACTCTTAAGTACCACATCACACCCATCAGATTGGCTAACATGATAAAAAAAGGAAAATTATAAATGCTGGAGAAGATATGGGAAAATTGTACCAATAATTCATTGTTGTTAGAGATGTGAACTGATCCAACCATTCTGGAGAACAATTTGTAACATTTTGTAACAATTTGCCCAAAGTGCTATAAAACTGTGCATACCCTTTGATTCAGCAATACCACTTTTAGGGCTGTATCCCAAAGAAATCATAAAAATGGGAAAAGGACCTACATGTACAAAAATATTTATAGCAGCTCTCTTTGTGGTGACCAAGAACTGGAAATTGAGGTGATGCCCATCAGCTGGGGAATGGCTGTACAAGTTGTGATATATGAAAATAATGAAACATTATTGTGCTCTAAGAAATGCTGAGCAGGCAGACTTCAGAAAAACCTGGAAGGCCTTATATGAACTGCTGCAAAGTGAAATGAGCAGAACCAGGAACATTGTACACAGTAACAGCCACAGTGTACAATGACTGATTTTGATAGACTTAGCCCTTCTCAGCAATACAAGGATGTAAAACAACTCCAAAACACTCTTGACAGAAAATGCTATACACATCCACAAAAAGAAATATGGAGTCTTGAATGCATAACAAAGCATACTACTTGCTCTTTTTTTTTTTTTTTGGCTTTTTGGAGGGCAGTTGGGGTTAAATGACTTGCCCAAAGTCACATGGCTAGTAAGTGTGTCAAGTGTCTGAGGCCAGATTTGAAGTCAGGTCCTCCTGACTTCAGGGCTGGTGCTCTATTCACTGCACCACCTAGCCGCCCCTACTTGCTCTTTTTTTTGTTTAGTTTTGTTTTGTCTTGGTTTTTTCTTTCTCATGATTCCTCCCATTTGTTCTAATTCTTCTGTATAATACGACTAATGTGAAAATATGTTTAATAAGAATGAATACATAGAGTCCGTAATGGATTGCATGCCATCTTGGGGAGGGGGGAGGTGAGGGAGGCAAAGAAGAAAATTTAAAACTTATGGAAGTGAATGTTGAAAACTAAAAATAAATTAATTAATATATTAAAATATTTTTTAAAAAGAAAGTGAGGGATTCTGTAAGACAGAGTTGAGAAGAAAGTGAACTTCAGCCACTGGGAACAGCTAGTTTAGAAGCACAAAGATAAAATATATAGTATATATATATAAAATATGTAGTGTGTACATATACATATATATATATATATATATATATATATATATACAAAATATAA
>CM053589.1:32535093-32550361 GCA_028646515.1 Pseudochirops corinnae
TTGGGACTCAGTCTTCTGGTATTTAAATGAATGCACTATCTATATTTCTTATGTAGAGAGCCTGTTCCATTTTGTGGTTAATAACTATATCAGCATATTTATAGTTACTGTAGGCATTGTGAATACTGCATTGCTGATACAACAGGTGGCACAAAAAAGGCACTCAGATTAATCCTTCAGGATACTGCTTAGAGGCTAGTGAAAGGAGGATAGGGTCAAGCTGAGAAGAACACCCCCTAGAGTACGGAAAGGGTGGCAGGAAGCTGGCATTACAACATTAATATCTGAAGTATCTCTCCCATCCCAAGACCAGGGAACACCCAATTACTCCCTCTTTTGGTAACTGTCATAGTGTTTCTGTATTCAGGGACCATGAAGCTAGCTAGGTCTCTGATCTTGCTCTGGAAACCACACATCACCTTGTTAAATTATTCCTTTGGGTACCTAGTTCCTATCTGACTGGCTCCAGGTCCCCAAAGAATAAACTTCTTGGTAACAACCAATGGCACTAGTTAGTTCATTGTTACTCCAGAGCATAAGTTTCTGTATATCAAGTGGTAAGGAACCACTATCCTCTGCTGTAGACGGGGAAGGCTGGGTGTCTACTCTCTGCCTTCCCCACAGCCTGCAGCTTCTCTAGGACCTGGCCAGCAATCAATAGATGGGCAAAATGGTGTTGCTTTATTGACACTGAGAGGGACTACTGGGTATGTGAGACAAAGGATTGATTATGTTTTTAAGTATGTTTATAAAGAATGCTTAGATGGTAGTAAGGGAAGCCTAGATTCAGAAGTTTCCTGGAGGAGGAGACCGGAGGGAAGAGTCAGAGAGAAAGACCATTTATTCTGCGTGTGTGTGTGTGTGTGTGTGTGTGTGTGTGTGTGGTATGTAATGAGGGGGGGGGGAGAGAGAGAGAGAGAAAGTGGGGTGGGGGAGGTGGGGAAGAAAAAAGCCTGGAGGAATGGATAGAGAGTAGGCTTTGGCGTCTAGAGGATCTGGGTTCAAGTTCCTTCTCTGACATATACTGGCTATGTAAAACTGAGCAAATTAGTTAGTCTTAGTGCCCTCAGGCAGCTCTCTAAGATTGAAAGTTTCAGAGCAATTGGCCATTGTATCAGTAGAGAGAATATCCTTACCAGGGGTTCCTTAAACCACTGAAATTACAAGAAAAAGTAATTATATGTGCATGTACATGTCATATGCCTGCTTATGTACACATATATGCACAATTCATTACATTTATATACATAAATATGCACCTAAATTGACCTATTTTTCTGTGCTTAGAGGGAATTCTGCATATGAGTGTGTATATATAATATGCATACATATATATACACTTTATACACACATTCAATATGATAGATGGATAGACAGACAGATAGACAGATAGATAGATAGACAGATAGATAGATAGATAGATAGGTAGATGGATGGATGGATGGATAGACAGATAGATGAAATAGCTAGGTGATAGATAAGTAGGTAGATAGATAGATAAAAACCTAATTTAATGTTCCTAGACCCTTGGTTGAGTCAAATCAACTTTAATGACTCTCTAAAAATTTGAATTCCTATTAGTTCTTGAGCAGGGTTTGGAGACACTCAAATTTCTCAGGACATTAGATGGTGGGTCCTCAGAAACGTACAGTGTGCTAAATTTGGGATAAGGGAAAGAGATACACTATTCTGAAGGAAGAGGAGGAGGCACTAGCAATTATCTGAAATATGAAGAGGGGGAAAATGTTGTGGGCAGCTCAAAGATAAGGAAACTCTTGCTAGAATGTAAGTGGTTGTAGGGGTGAACAGAGGTTAGGGGGTGTGGATAGTCATAAGAGGTGAAAGGAGGCCCAGAAAACCCAACCTCCTGAAGGAATGAATTTTGAGATCTATTGACTCAGTGGATTGAGGAATTTGCAGTGATTGAGGAATTAAGTTTGGGGCAATTGTATAAATATCCCCCCTAGTCATTCCTAAGGATGCTCTTGGCCAAGTCCCAAGGACTACTTGAAGTCTTTGGAGAAGGCAGATTGCTAGAGTTCCTGATGGGTTGATTCAATGCTAGAACTTGAATTAGAAACTACATGAGAGTGATGAGAATACTACCAAAAGAAAGGAGAATTAATGCTTGATGGCTCCCTCAACTCACCAGGCTAATTGTTACCTTTGACTCCACCAATCTTTATTCCCTTCCTAAATTTCAGGCAAGATGATCACTGATAACAAACTTTGTGTAGTTAGGTATTAAGTGGGGGAGGGGGTCTAAAAGTCCATATTATGATGATATCCTTCCCTTTCCATGTGATTATCGCATATATAAGGGGGGTGACATTACATATAATTGAGACTGGGTACTATTAACCCACCTTTTTTGTTCCATAATAATCCCTGAGAATTGGATGAGAGAATCAAGATATGCTTTTCAGTGCTAATAGGTTTTTGTGCTGTTGCCCTGCTATAAAGAATCCTCGTGGGAGGTAGGAGAAGAAAAGCTCAGATACACACATGTATATACACAAACTTCAAAAAAATACAGAGTCCAGAGAACTGTAGGCTGATATGATCTATCACTGAGTCACTGTCCCTAAAGTTCTTAGGGTTCTCAATATCCCTGTCTATACAATAGAGGTAATTTTATAATCTCATGGGATCTTAAAGCTAAGAAAGACCATCTCAGATCCCACCTGAGACACTAAATAGTTTTGTGACACTGGACCAGTAGCTTACCCTCTCTAGGCCTCAATTTCTTCAACTGTAAAATGAAGAGGTTGAACTTGATGACCCCTTAAGGTCATTAAATCTTCCAGATTTAAATCTGTTTGTTCTTTTGTTCATATTTTACTGATGAGGAAACTGAGCCCTGGAGAAGTAAAGAGAATTACCCAACGTTATTCAGGTAGTAAGGAACAGAGGAGGTATTCAAATCTAGGTTCTCTGATATAAAGTTCAGTGCCCCTTCCATGGCACTACAGAGATCTCAGAGGATAAGATTAATTAAATTATCAGAGGGAAATGCTTTGTTTTCCAGAAATTAAAAAAAAATCAGTTCAAGTTGATTTTCAGGTCCTGTTGTGTTTTCTTTGTTGGGTCATAGACCTATGAGCATATATCTGTTGTTTTCTCTTCTTCTCTTTTTCTCATATCTCTCTTGATCCTTCTCGATGATTGTCTTTGGCCATCACATCCCTTTTCATCAGTTAGAATCATTGAACTGGAAAGTATTCTAGCCCCTTCAATTTAATTTAATTCTGTTCAATTCAAGTCAAAGCAATTCAGCAAACATTTATTCATTTTATGGTTGTCAACTAAGGCCCAAGAGGATAAATGACTTGCCCTTAGTCATTTAGCTAATTAGTGATAGGAGCATGACTAGAACACAGGTATCTTGGATAATTATCTAATAGTATCATAGAGTTAATGCTACAAGGTATTTTGAAAACCATCCAATTCATTTCCCCCTTATTTTACAAGTGAAGAAACTGAGGACCAGAAAGTCTAAATGATGTTCCCTAAGTCACACTTGTAGTAAGTGACAGGATTTGAACTCAGGCTCTCTCTGCAACATCCAGCACATTTTCCTTTTTTCATGGCACCAAGTTGCCTCTTGTGTATTTTTTTCTTTTGCTCTTTTGATCTATCTGACACCAAATCTATTCATTTTAATGTGTCTCTCTTCCTTTTTTAAAACTTTACTTCTCAGTCAGGACTTGCATTCAGGTCCTAGTTTTGTCACTAACTGTGAAATTGACCAGATTTCTTAATCTCTTTGCACCTCAGTTTCTGCATCTGCAAAATAACTAAGTCATAGGGTTGTTGTAAAGACCAAATGTGATGGAGAATGTAACGTTCTTTGTGTACTATGCATTTTTATGTAAATGTCAGCTATGATTACTGAATCAAATTCAGTAGTTGTGTCTGTTGGCTAGTGTTCTTGGATAGGGCAATCCTGATATGATCTTTTGTTCTAACTCAAAGACTCACAGCCTATTCAAGCTGTAACACTGGAGATCATTTGGGTGAATTCCTTCATTTTACAGAGAAGGAAATCTTCCTTTTGCTTATATTTTCTTTCTTTCCATGTGCCATGGCTTAAAATACCCATAATATGGTAATTGCCCTCAATATCATTCTCTGAAAAAGAGTTAATGTTTTCCCTCCCTAGGATTAGACACTTGATAAAATCCTACACATAAAGAAAGCTGGAGGATATGACAAAGCATCTGGAACTCTCTTGGTAGAAAGAAATGCCAAGTTTTCTTTTTATTTATTTCATTTGGCATGAAAGCAGTCTTGTTGATCAAACCATTTCAGACCAATTTGATTAGGTATTTTTTCCCCATTAAATGATCTGAAAGCCTCATTGCCAACACCATGACCCCTAGAGACCAACTATTTTCTGTTTATCCCCAGAAGAGGGACAGGGTAGATGTCTCCCTCCTTCTCTAGTATTCTCCTTTATCTCTACCAAGAAAGCTCATTTCCCCCCTTCTCCTTCTTCCACTTTTCCCAGAGACCCAGTCACGTGGTTTATCCAACACTCTGACCTTCTCTGTATTAGTCCCAAAGAAGACGCTCCAAGAATTTCCTTCAATGGGACCCTGTAGCCTTGGCCGTGGAGAGGGGCCAGATTGAATGCTACTTCTTTGACTTCCATAGACTCCCTGGGGGCTCCTGGCCTCTTCATTAATGTCTTCATCTGGGAGAAGGCAAAGTAGAAAATTATTAAGCATATGAATATTAATTAACAAGTACAATGTCTTGGTTTATTTTGTCTAACATATACATCCAGAGGCAGGCTGTGATTATTTTTCCAGACTGTTGAGATTACTAGCATAACCTTTGTCTAGGCAAACACCAAAAGCCCAGCCAGTCCCACTGGGGCACAACTGGATTGTAGATAGGGATACATCTCAACACTCTAGGTTCAGATTTTCCCCAGTGCAATGGCTCCCATATGGAGGTAGAGAGTTCACAATTATCACACTTACAAACTTGGCATGGCCTCAGGGCTTGAAGTGCTCTCCACTATTCATTTCCAAATGCCCTATTAGGAAAGCTTAAATAGAATTTGAATTTTCTTGGTGCTCCTATCGCTTACTATCCAGAAACTGGTGTCTGATTTTTTTTTAATGAAGCAAAAATTCCTTTATTTATTAGTTACTTACACGATCAAAATAGGTGCTTGGTTTTTTGTTTTGTTCCTTAACAATTGATCTTCAGTTTTTTGGTTTTTTTTTGACTTTGAAGTCTTAGGGGAGACATGAGGATTTCCATAAAGTCATCTTCTATGAATGGCTTCCTAGCCTTATCTCCTCCAGGAAAAAGGAGAACATTCCACCAAGAATGCAATGAGTGAAACCAGGATTGCCCTTTTGTTTTCTGTGTTTATCGCAACCCTTGTGATGGAATTAGTTATTGCAAGAGACCAAATACCAAAGGAACCCTTATCCCTAAGTTAGGGTCTTTGTAAGCAAATGCAGCTCTCAGTGAAATGATTTTTTAAAACAGTATTTCAGACTCACATTTAACACTAAAGACCAAAGTGCTGTCCAAGATAAAATAAAATGTCAGTGAGGCTAAAGCTTTATCATACTTGAATCTGGAGTCCATTTTTCTTTAATACCCTAGATCAGCGGTTCTCAACCTGTGGGTCGTGACCCCTTTAGGGGTCAAACGACCCTTTCATAAGGGTTACAGGGGTCGCCTAAGACCATCGGAAAACACGTATTTCCAATGGTCTTAGGAACCAAGATACCGCTCCTCTATCTGTCTCCTGGTGGGTCTGTCCCACATTCAGATACGCCCACATACGAATATTAAAGGGTGGTGGCATTAGGAAGGTTGAGAACCACTGCTCTAGATGATCTGTGATTTTTATCAGGGTGCCCTTTCCCTTGACTGAAGTATAAGATGTCTCTTCATACTTGAAGAGCTGGTATTCACAAGTTGCTATAGCCAAAAACAAAAATATTACTCAATCACTAACTTTCTGGTGTGTATGGGGAAGAGGAGCTTTGAATTAGGATTAGAAATATTGAAGTTCTTCTCTTCTTTCCTTTGCCTGAGTTGCCTCCTCATAGTGTGTGTGTTGTGTGAGAGGGAATAAGTTCTGTTGGGTCAGGAGGAGCCTTTTGGGAGTCAGAGGGAATATTATTGGGCGAGGAGGTTGGAAGGTGCTAGGGACTGAGGCCTAGGCCAAGGTTTAACATGTAAGAAAACAGTAAGGCTATTTTCAGCTTAGGAGGAAACTATCTATGTTATTTACAATTTGTTTATTTACATACTGCGTTTCTTCAGAAAGGAGTTTAAGTTGGGTTTTAAGTGAGTGTCCTTAGAATGGTGAAATGCAGTTAAAACTGCATTGCATTGGTATCTGTATTCAGTTAACAATTGAAAAAGTTGTAGAATGTTAGAGTTGGAGGAGTGCTCAGAGGTCATCTAGTCCATCTAGTCCAACCTCTCCATTATGTAGATGAGGAACCTGACAGCCAAAGAAATGAAAAGAATTGTCTGAATTCTTGTTAGGATCCCTCACTAAGATCCTTTCTCATTTATCACTTGTAAAGTGTCTATTAAATTAAAAAAAACAATAACATTGTTTTGTTGTCTTTTGAAGGGGTAAAGGAGAAGAAAAGAAAAATAATATAATATTATTACATGATTCCTTTCTTCATGGAGCTTATAATCTAACATGGAAGATGTGACACATATACAAATATGTAGTGTAATAATTTTGTGATAATATGTAATATTAAATAATTGCATTATAATAATTATAGTGCAGAATATAAGAGCATCAGGCAGACGTTAAGTTCTATGTGAGGTCAGAGGAAGAAAAAAAACATGTTTTGATTATGGAGATCAGGAAAGGCTCACTGGAGGAGGTGGCATTTGATATGCATCTGGAAGGAGGGAAAGAATTTCAAAAGGAAGAGTTTGAGGGGAAAGAATTCCAGACATAGAGAACAGCAAGAACAGAGAAGTGGAGGAAGGAAACATTGAATTTGTAGAAGGGACCCTAAATAGGGCAACTTAGCTAGAGCAGAGCACAGCATGAGGTGAATAAAGTAAAAGAAGGTCCAAGAGGTCGACTTGTGCAAGTCTGTGGTAAGAATTTTACATCCCATAGGCCAGTGACCTTTAAAATTGGGGCTCTGGCCATTTGGTGTGCCATGGCAGAACCCCAAGAGGTCTGTGATCAACCAATTAGAAGATAGAAAAATTCCCTAGTATTGCAAATCTCGAAGCTTCTTTGTAAAACAATCTCATGTATTCTTATTCTACAGCATTTCCCATACTCTACCTTTTCTGTTTTATATATAAACTCCTGACCTTCCCTTTTCTGAGCTAACTTAGTCCCTCAGGTCAGTTATAAACCTAATTGCTACCCAGGCACCTAGAGCAGCAGCTACTTGGGTACCATTAGCATACTCCGTATACTATTACCACTCTAGTTTAGAGCCTCATCATCTCTCTCCTGGACTGTTGCTATTGGCTCCTAGATGGTCTCCCTGTCTTAAGTCTCTCCCCTCTTCAATACATCCTCCATTTTCCTTAAGTTTAACTCTTGTCATGTCTCTCCCTATTTGGTAAACTCCAGTGGCTCTCCATTGACTCTATCACCAGATATTATTTAATCTTTATCTCATTATTTTAAAACTTGTTTTGTGTAAAGTTTATAATGTATATAATCTCCAGTATATTAGTATGCATATGTAACTTACAAATAAGTAAATATAAACATATTGGGGTATGCTTAAAAAATTTTTAGAGATAGAATAAATGAGTTTGCAAACTATCACTATAGGCAATGAGGACCCACTGAATGGTTTTGAATAAAGGATTGACTTGGGCAGACCTATGTTTCAGGATTAAAGAAAGGAGAGGGGAAGAAAGGAAGTAAGGAAAGAAGAGGAGAAGAAAGAAGGGAAGAAAAGGGGAGGGGAAGGAAGGAGGGGAGAAGAAGTAGATAAAGCAGGAAGAGAAAGGCAAAGGGAGAAAGAGATTGAAGGGGTAGAGAAAGAAATGAAAATTTAGAGGAGTGAAAAGGAATAGGGAGGGAGCATAGGAAGAGAAGAGAAGGAAAGAAGGGAAAGAGACAAAGAAGAAAGGTTCCAGGAAGGGTCTAAGGACAAAATTTTGAGGAGCATCCATTCTGGGAAGTCAGGAAGAGGCTAACGGATCAGCAGAAGACACAGAAAAAGAAAGAGCAGTAAAAGAGGTAGGTGGAAAAACATAGTGATAATATGTTTTTACATCATACTTAACATTTTCAAAGCACATTTTATACTTTTGTATACATTTACATACATTTGGATTATAGCTGTGTATATACACATGTATATTCATACACACATCCATACATCCACACACACACACACACACACACACACACACACACACACACACAATCTGTACTTCCAAGGAGCTTAGATTTAAACAGGGAAGAGAACAAGTCCATATAGAAGTATTCTCAGAAAGGATTCTCCAGCTATGGAAATCTTCTTCTGTTAAGGCCCAACATAGGTGCAGTCTCTTCCATGAAGCTTTCTTTAAACCCCTCTCTCCTAACCCATAGTTCAAAGTGATTTCCTTCTGTTTATAATTTTTATAGTACTTTGTCTGAATTTCTCCTCCATTCTTCTATGAAAAGAAAAGTATATAGGGACTACAGAATCAAAGATGTTGAGTTGAAAGTGACCTTATGGCCATCTAGTACAAAGCTCTCATTTTACAGATGAGGAAACAGGTTTAAAAAGGTTAAATTGTTTACTTAGAATTTCAGTTGTTTCTTAGAGTTCCACAAGTAGAGAGACCCTAGCTAGCAGAGCTATTCAATACAGGTGCTCTTACTCTTCCTACTATATAACAATCAGATTCTGAGGGAAAACAGGACAGAAGTTATCAGCTCCTCCTGCTTTAGCCAGTCTTTTTCAGTCATGCTCCAAAGTGGATTTGTACAGACAGGGGGACCTGACAGATCAAAAGGGATCTTTTCAACACAGTGCCACAATGTCATCCAGACATTTTGTAGGTTTGAAAAGTGGGGTTATTGTCAGGGTCTTCGACTAGGAACTAAGCAGTATGATAAGTGCTAGAAATAATTTTCTCAAAGTAGAAGCAACATGGCACATTGGATAAAAGATAGGTTTTGGAGTCAGGAAGATCTTGGGCTCTAGTCTTGACTCTGATATACTCACTGTGTGACTATGCTCAAGTCCCTTAAACCCTCAGTGCCTTAGGCAATTTTCTAAATTTATAATGATTGCATGGAAAAGAACTTATTAAGCACCTCCTGTATGCCAGGCACTGAACAAGGAAACAAATACAAAAGTGAGATAGTTGCTGTCCTCATGGAGCTTATATTCTAATAGGGGGAGATAACATATATTGGTGAACAGTAGTGAGAGAAGGGAGTTTTGGCTCAAAAAGATACAGAGATTGTAAATGGAACCATAGGGCAGTGACATGCCATGCTTTTCCAGTACCAGTAGTAGTAGTATTTGTATGGTGGCAGGAGAGATGGCTAGATGCCCACAGTAGTAGGCTCTGGTTTCCTGGTGGGTTGCTGCTGACAGACGTGAAGCAGACCCTGTAGCTGGCTAGATACTGTAGGTTATATAACTTTGTACTCATTCATTCACTAAACAGGACAGCTCAGTTCTAGAGTGGAAAGTTCCAAAGCTGAGTAGATTAATTGACCCAGAAGGTTGGTCTGAGTTGGGTTTGAAGGGGTGATGTTGTCCAGAGGTTAAGTCCTGAGACTTACTATTGCGGGTGGGGAGAAGTAGTTTAGTGGCAGGACTAAGAGCAAGTTACCATAGTAGCGACAGATTTTACAGTGAACTATTGCTGGATGGGATGTGAAGCATGACATAGGTGCTAAGTTACACAGGAGCTGCTGATCTACAAATTTGTCCGTAGAAGGACTTTTTAGATTGGGAATTTTCCACTTGATTGAAATCACAGACAAAACAAACAAAAAATCCTGAAATGCAAAATTCAGTTTACTGTTTAGGCTGACCTCATCTGAAAGACAGCAGAGGCATATATGTAAACGCTTTGTGCTAGTGGGTTGAGTGCAACTCAAATCCTAACAGAACTGAATAGTTCTTGGTACCATGTAAAAGAGGTAAACCCATTCAAAAAGTGACCAGCAGATGGCAGCAAAGAGAAGCTCAGCAGATACTCCTATTTCTAACAACGGCATCTCAAGAGGACATGAACATTTCTATAGACAGTAAGACATTCTAGAGGAGAAAAAATCCAACAGACACATTCATTTTGAAACATAAGTTGTCCTGGAAATGAGTCTTTTACAGATGTACCTTTTCAAGCACATTCCCTGACAATGTGTGTTCCCAGTATATGTTCTCTGATAGTGTGATTACAGTAAAGAGAAGGAAAGGTTGGAGACTTTCTTGTAATTTATTTACGTTGTTAAATTGGTTATCTTTTGTTTTAAATTAAAGTATCCTTTGTTGACTGGTAAAAGGAACAGTTTGATGAGATTATAATTTTATGTGAAGGCAGATTTAAATAATGTCTTCAACCTGGGGTAGCCTTCAGGTGATCTACTTGTAAAGGGAGCCCCAGGTATTGCTATATCTGAAGGCTCTCCTATGAGAAAGGTTCATGCTAGTTAAGGTAAATGGCTTGCGTGTCACCTATTTTGGCTTTTCAGAGGCTTTATTTGCAAGCTTTTTTGGTTCCTGTATGATTTTGTTAGAGAGCTGAGTTAAAGATAGATGAATTGTAAAAAGCAGCATTAATAGAATAGAAAAGACCTTCTGATCTTTCTGTTCTGGTCATTGACACAAAGGTTACCAAAAACACTAACTTTTATAAGACAGATAATTTTTATGTTATACAAAAATAAATTATTGTGAGCGATCCTTATAAAAGTCTTTTTTAAAATAAATTTTGAGAAAATGTTTAATTTAGGGGCTGGCAAAAGGGTGCCCTGACTGTTAAAATTTTGACTTACCAGAGAACAATCAATAAGTATTTTTAAGTGCCTAGTATGCACCAGATGCTATGGACAAAAGAGAAAACATGAAATAGCACCTGGTGTCAAGGAGCTTCATTCTGTCAGGGGAGGCGATATGCACATGTAGACAATATAATATGTATATATATACAATATAAATATGACAAATTTGCAGAGTGGGAGGAGGCATTAGGGGCTGGGGTGATTAGGAAAAACTTAAAGTAATTTGAGTTTAACTTTGAAGGAAACTGAGGATTCTAAGAAGTAGAGGCAAGGAAGGTCTTCCCTCTCATAATCCTTTGTATATCATTACCTTGCATTTATTCTCTTTATATTTATTTTGAATATGCTTTCTCTCCATTAGAATGTAGGGATTTTTCTTTCATTCTTTATAGGACATAGTACCTGGTACATTAATAAATGCTTAGCAAATAATTGCTTATTGTTTAACTGATTCTGGGTGGGGGGAGGGGCAGTCTGTGCAAAGTCAAAGAAAAAGGAGACAAAGTGTCTTATGCAAGAAACATCACGTAAGTCAGTTTGCCTGGACCACAGAGTGAACATAGGGAGATAATGTGTAAAGAACCTGGAGTGAAGCCAGATTACTAAGGGCTTTAGATGCTAAACAGAAAAGTTTCTATTTGAACCCAGAAGCATCAGGAAACTCCTGGCATTTATTGAATAAGAGAGTGGCATAATCAGAGCTACACTTTTGGAGAAGCACCTTAGCAACTATGTGAAATGAGTTGAAGAGGAGGGAGATTTATGGTGGGAAAAACAATTTGGAAGCTGCTGCAATACTATAGGCGAGAGGTCATGAGGGTTTGAACTAGGGCAGTAGTAGTATTGATGTAGAGAAGAGGATGGATTCAAGATTGCTATAGAGGCAAAATCAGAAACGCTTGGCAATTGATTATATAATCAGGGTGGAGGAGAATGAAGAGTTGAGAATGATTCTTAGGTTATAAGCCTGAGCAGTTAGGAGGATGTTGTCCTCAACAGAAATAGGGTTGTTTGGAAGAGGCATGGGTTTTGGGTCAAGATAATGTGAGTTCAGTTTTGGACACAATGAGTTTGACATGCCTACCAATTTGCAATGCCAATTATGCACATGTAAAATTAGTGCTCAGGAGAGAGAGTGAGACTGGATAAATCTGGGTCATCTGAGACTTTCCCTTAATACAGTGCCTGAAACTGTCCAAAGTACCTTTGCAAATACTATCTCCCTTAAACCCCTAAACAACTCTATGAAGTAGGTGTTAATATTACACCCATTTTATAGTTAAGGAAATTGAGGCAAACAAAGGTTAAGCAACTTACTCAGGATCACATAGCTAATAAAAGTCTGAAGCTGGATTGGAACTCATTACTTCCAAGCTGCCTTAAAACTATAACATAGGGTTGTTGCAAGTGACCATTACAAAAGCGTTTTTCTTTTAAATAAAATTTGAGAAAATGTTTAATTTAGGGGCTGACAGAAGGGTGCCCTGGATGTTTAAATTTTGACTCACCAAATATCAGTCAATAAATCAATAAATCTATTTAATATTATCAATATTTAAATAAATAAATCAGTATTTAAATGCCTAGTAGGCACCAGAGGCTAAGGATAAAAGGACAAAAATGAAATAGTACCTGGCCTCAAACAAACTCTATGAGGGAAGTGCTCATGTTAAACCCATTTTACAGCTGAGGAAATTGAGGCAAACAAAGGCAACACAACTTACCCAGGGTTACATAGTGAGTAAGTGTCTAAAGCTGGATTTGAACTCAGGCTTCCTGCTTGTCTTTAAATTATAATTGAAGCTACTGGAACTGATGAAGTCATAGAGAGTGTAAAGAAAGAAAGGGATCCAGAACACTCATAGTTAGGGGCACAGGTTATGAAATAGAATTAAAAATATTGAGTTCTTAACTATGTGCCAAGCTCTGAGCTAAGCAGTGCATATACAAAGAGGAAAGGGAGATGATCTCTGCTCTCAGACGGTTCACATACTAAGTAGGGGAGTCACATGTGGTAGAGTTTAGCTTGAGAAATACTGCATGAAAGGTATAGTCAAAATACAGCAGGAGTCTTAGGACATAAAAGATTGTTTTCTACTGGGGAGGATTAGGCAGGCATAGTGGAAAAGATCTTTCTTGAGCTGGAATTTATATGTATACCTACATTATTAAAAACTCTTTGTGACCTGATAGTTGCTGCATTGTTTTCTGTTGTGCTTATACATGAGTGATTGTATTTTTCCTGATGATGACAACAGCAGTTTCCTTGAGTACAGGTAAACCTCATACATGTATGGGCCAGTGGGTGTGTGAGAGAGTTTATATCATTTGTTAGAGGATATTAACATAGGTTAGTCTGATGTCACGATTCGGGTTAAAAAGAAAGAGCTATAGCAGGACGTCCTAATAATACAATTGTTCTACATAAAATCATATGTAAATTAGAAATACAGGTCTCTGAGCAGTTTCTGTTTAGGGTCAAACTATCTCTGGGGAGCAGACCAGGACACACCAATTCCTATTACACTAAAAACCAGAGATTCTAGAGTGGTAAAGCTTTCCAGAATGGCAAAATATAACTGTAAATAAAATATGAAAAAGCAAGTTACTCCATAGACTATTCCGCAAATGTCGAACCTCCATTTGAAGTTATCTCTGACACTTATAGAAGTTTTCTAAAAATAGAGATGGGGCAGGGAGATATGCAAAGTCACTAATCATTTTAGTAGGAAGTCGTTATATAAACCAAGTGCTCATCTGTGACTCACAATATTACTGATTTCACTATCTGGGTGTTTCTCAGATCCACCATTTGCCCTCTTCCTACATTAGCTTATCTATCTATAAAATGGGACTAAAAAAAAAACTGTGCTGTTTTCCTATAATCTCATAATGGTGGTATAGATTTGGCATTTCTGGGAAAAGAAGTAAGAAAACAACAAACTGTTTCATATTTGATATTATGAATCATTTTGATTTCTTTGTTTTCTTTAGTTATGTTACAAAAACTAAAGTGAAGAAATGGAACCTGAGAATTACACCAGAGTGACGGAATTTGTCCTCACGGGGCTATCCCAAACCAGGGAGGTGCAACTGGTCTTATTTGTTATATTTCTCTCCTTCTATTTGATAATCCTACCGGGAAATGTTCTTATTATTTTCACCATCAGGTTTGATGCCCACCTGACTTCACCTATGTACTTTCTGTTGGCAAACCTAGCCTTTCTTGACATCTGGTATTCCTCTATCACAGCCCCTAAGATGCTTGTGGACTTCTTTGCAGAAAGGAAGATCATCTCCTTTGGGGGCTGCATCGCTCAGCTCTTCTTCCTGCACTTCGTTGGGGCCTCTGAGATGTTCCTGCTCACAGTGATGGCTTTTGATCGTTATGCCGCCATCTGCCGACCCTTGCACTATGCTACCATCATGAACCGGCGGCTCTGTTGTGTGCTGGTAGCCTGCTCTTGGTTGGGTGGTTTTATCCACTCCATAATCCAGGTGGCACTTATCATCCATCTGCCATTCTGTGGACCCAATGAACTGGACAGCTATTTCTGTGACATCACACAGGTGGTCCGCATTGCCTGTGCCAACACCTTCCCAGAGGAGTTGGTGATGATCTTCAGTAGTGGGTTGATCTCTGTGGTGTGTTTCATTGCGTTACTCTTGTCCTATGCCTTCCTCCTGACCATGCTCAAGAAGCACTCAGGTTCAGGTGAAAGTACCAGCCGGGCTGTGTCCACTTGCTATTCCCACATAACCATTGTGGTCTTGATGTTTGGCCCATCCATCTACATTTATGCGCGTCCTTTTGATGCTTTCTCCTTAGATAAAATAGTATCTGTGTTTCACACTGTTATCTTCCCCTTACTGAATCCCATCATCTACACGTTACGTAACAAGGAAGTAAAAACTGCCATGAGGAAGATGACTAACAAATACATCTTATGTAAAGAGAAGTGAGTGGTCACGAGCATCCTCCCACTGAGTCCCAATGAGATTCATATTTCCAGAGTACACAGCCCTTGTTGTGCTATTATCTCTTTTGCCTTTTAACTAGCTTCTTTGATCTAGGGCCTTAAACTTATATTATTTCCTTTATTTTCTTTTTGAAATTTATTTTTAGTTTTCAGCATTCATTTCCCAAATTTGGAGTTACAGATTTTCTTTCCATCTCTTCCCTACCCCCATGTATTAGCAAGCACCCTAGCATACCTAGGGCAGCTACTAGCACAGGTTCTTAGATCTGCTTTTCTAAAGGAAAGCAACTCAAAA
>CM053589.1:32550461-32560936 GCA_028646515.1 Pseudochirops corinnae
GAATACCCCTTCCCCCTGTCTGCCCTTTCTTATATCCCTCCTAATCTACCCATTGCTTTCTTGTAGAGCAAGATGGATTTCTATACTCCATGGCCTGTATATCATTTCCAGGTTGCATGTAAAAAACAATTTTTTTAACAATTGTTTTTAAAACTTTGACTTCCAGATTGTCTCCCTTCTCCCCTCCTCACCTACTCCCCACTGACAAGATAAGAAATTGAATATAGGTTATACATGGGCAGTAATGCAAAACATTTCCATTGTAGTCATATTGTGAAAGACTAACTAGATTTCCTTCTATCCTATCCTGCCCCCCATTTATTCTATTTTCTCCTTTGACCTTGTCCCTTCACAAAAGTGTTTGCTTCTAACGACCCTCTCCTCTAATTTGCCCTCCCTTATATCATCCCCTCTCTTATTCCCTTCTCCCCTACTTTCTTGTAGCGTAAGATACCCCATTGAGTGTGTATGTTATTTCCTCCTTAAGCCAAATCTAATGTAAGGTTGACTCCCTTTCACCTTCCTGCTCTTCCCCTCCATTATAATAGCCTTCTCCTGCCACCTTTATTTGAGATAATCCACCCCGCTCTATCTCTCCCCCTCTCCTTCTCCCAGTATATTCCTCTCTCACTTCTCAATTTTATTTTTTTGTGTCATCCCTTCATAATCAGCTCACCCTGTGCCCTCTGTCTATGTATACATGTACACACTATTCCCTTTATTTTCTAAAATGAGAGCAGAAGCGTAGAAATAGAAAGGATCTTACCACTCAAAATAACCAGGTAGGTTGTTTCCAAAATCTGTCACAGGATAAGACACCCATAAAGTACCATCTTGTGATATGTGCAAAGAATGAAACTGATTCTTGGGGTTCTCCTTTACAACTTTCACTCTTCCCAGAGTGGAATGGAAACTGAAGGCACACCTATCATGAGCCAACTCAAAATAAAACCACTTCTTTTATATATGGTCTCCACATTCTATTATATTGCAAAGCAAGACATGAAATTCAGTTGTTTTTCAGTCATGTCTGACCCTTCATAACCCTATTTGGGGTTTTCTTGGCAAAAATACTGGAGTGGTTAGCCATTTCCTTCTCCAGTTCATTTTACAGATGAAGAAACGGAGGCAATCAGTGACTTGCCCAGGGTCACACAGCTAGCAAATATCTAAGACCAGATTTGAACCTAGGTCTTCCTGGCTGAGGCCTGGTACTCTATCCACGTGCCACCCAGCTGCCTAGAAAATTGTGAGCATAGCTACATAATTATGAGACTGATCCTCTTCCCTCTCATCCTTCTTTCCTTCTTCATCTACTTCCCTAAATAATTGCCACAACCAGTATAATTTACAAGACCGTCAAAAGAGGTTGAAGAAGGGACTCTGAGAATAGATTCTTATCTCATAGACCTCTAGCACTCTTCAAGTAATTTTGCACTAGAGCACACTATTTTGTCCCCTGCCTTATAATGTAAAAATGATAGAAACATATTTTGTATTTTCTGCTCCTTACTTCCAAGTGAAATAAAGTTGAATGCTGTCATTGAAGCCATTAGGATACTTTCCCATATAGCTAATTTTTAGTGGATATGCAAAAGGTCCTAAAGTATGGATTCCCATATCCCAGTGAATCACCCCACTTCCCTCTCTTTGGCCCCAGGACAGTTATACTAAGCAAGACTCAGAATTAGAAATGTAGGTTAGAAATCTTGAGTCTTTGGAAATGTCTTCATAAAAGCTGACTGGTTATTTCAGTGGAACAACTAGTTTGCAACCAATCACTTACTCAAAATGGCTGGACTAGCCTATGTGCACAGATATAGGCTTAGTCTTCTGCTAAGACAAAGTGAACTGGTTGTCCGCTGAATGGAAAATACTCCTTCCACATATTTTATATCTTGTGTGTAGGCACTATACTTTATATGCACTATATACTCTATAGAATATATAGAGTATATGGGCATATGCATGTGCATATACATATGTATATGTGTACATATGAATGCATATATACATATATGTGCATATATATGTGTATACACTCATAGCTCAATATTCTCCATTGGAGGAGATGAAATTTTAGGAAAATATTGTGTCCCACAGCTAATTCTATTACTTTGGCATGAATACAGTGCAATAGAAATTATCCGAATCTCTGGGACTGCATATCTCTGGTTATAGGTCCTATGTTACCTCAGGGACCTGTGAGTCAGGTTGGAATGAAGATGATACTGTCATATGGGAATTGTCTGCTACAAAGATATGTTAACTTCCTAAGATCCAAGTGGGTCAGTGCAATGATGCAATTCCAAGGAGACTTTTCTTATAGGAAATGAGCGGCACAATTTGAAACTGTGATGCCCAAGTCTCGACTAACTTAATTTCCTATCAAAAGAAAATGAAACCATTTTTTTCCTTCTTTATATTTCTGTTTCAATGAGAAAATGACATGGAAATGTCTTTTTTTAAAGACTGCTTATTGATGATAGAAATGATAGCCTGCATCTAGGCTTTTAATTCCAACTATATCCTCAGAAAATCTCCATTTCAGAAATAATAATAACTGACATTTATACTTGGGTAGCTAAGTGGAGGGAGGGGGGGGGGAATAGAGTTCCAGGCCTGAAGTCAGGAAGAATTATTTTTCTGAGTTCAAATCTGGCCTCAGACAGTTACTGGTTGTGTGACTCTGGGCAACTCATTTAATCCTCAGTTTCTTCATCTGTAAAATGAGCTGGTGAAGAAAATGACAAATCACTCCAGTATCTTTGCCGAGAAAACCCCAAATCAGGGCAGCTAGATAGAAAAGCACTGGCCTGGGATCGTGAGGACCTGAGTCCAAATCTGACCTCAGACACTAACTAGCTGTATGATCCTGGGCAAGTCATTTAACCCTGGTTGCCTCAAAAAAAAAAAGAGAAAGAAAAAGAAAACTCAGAATGGGGTCACAAAGAATTGGACATAGCTGAACAAGAGCCTTTCGACTCCAGCCCCAGCACTCTGTCCACTGTTCCAGTTAACTGTTGTCTTTTGTTTTCCTTTTGTCACCCATATTTTATCCAATTTTGGTGAAAACTCCCCAATTATACAGATTTCTTGAACCTTGGTGTCACTGTAAATTGATAGATGAGATTTTGTGTAATCTCTTTCAGATCAGGACTTAGCACGATGCTATAATGAGCTATAGTTCAAGGGGAAAAACACAAATTCAGGAGCTAAAAGAGGTGGAGGGGACAGTACGTGTGTGGCTTAGAGGATAGAGACAATTGTTTTTTAAATACAAGGAGGTACAGAGAGATGATGCCAATACTGTCACTTCTGTCAATTAGAAGTCCTCATGTTGTCTTTCAGTCTGCTGTTACTGCTAATAATGCTGACAATTTCCACTTGTTTTTCTCCCCTAGATTTAATATTGGACTAAGATTCACTGACTAACTTTGGCATTAGCAGCAGTTTATACTTTAGAAGCATTTATTTTAGGAGGAAAGTCATTTTTTGTATACAGTGCATATAATTGTTTCTGTCATTTAATTATAAAAACTTTTAATTGTAACTACAACAATCCTATAAAATTCCCATAGGAAGACTTTACACAGAGACAGAAGGCATTTGTTGTTCATTCATTCAGTCATGTCCAGCTCTTTTTGGGGTTTCCTCAGCCCACGCCATTTTCTTCTACAGTGGATTAAGACAAATAGAGGTTAAGTGACTTGCCCAGGGTCATGCAGCTAGTCTTCCTGACTCCAGGCCCAGTACTCTATCCACTGATCCACCTAGATGCTGAGAGAAGACATGCATACCTGAAAAAAAAGTAAAAATTGATATTACTCTTATTACAGATTCCTCCTACTTATGCTTAGGAAGACGCTCATCTGAATCCAGAAAGGAACTCTAACTTGACAAGATTGTTTTCCCCCCAACCACTTACTGTTTGTCTTTGATGCTACCTGAGACTGCACGGGATGTCACTACTACTCCACCTGAAGGGCTCTATATTACTCATACATTTACTGTCGCTTTATTTTGTTTCTGACAATAAAGAACTGCCTTCTCAGAGTAATGATGACAGCTCATGTTTATATAGCATTGAATGGTAGCAAAGCACTTAATATAATATTTCATTTTCTTAAATTTATTGTCTTCATTTGTGTGACTTTCTTATCTTCAAAGATTTCAGGGACTTAACTGTCTTCTCTAAGTTGAGTAAGTATGCTTGCCATGTCATTATAGTAGTCACTGACGAAAAATTAATCCTGAAAAGAAGAGCTGACCTGGAGGGATACCACCAGGAATTTCAATAAACATATATTCCTTACAAAGGTCTGGCTAGGTCTTTGTCTAATGGAGTTTCAACTATCATTCTAATAATTCCCAATACAAGTATTCTTCAGGGTTGAATTAGTCCCAGGTGACCACAGCGTATTTCTTATCACGTCACAAGAAAGCATGATGGATTA
Source organism: Pseudochirops corinnae (assembly GCA_028646515.1). Taxonomy (NCBI): domain Eukaryota; kingdom Metazoa; phylum Chordata; class Mammalia; order Diprotodontia; family Pseudocheiridae; genus Pseudochirops; species Pseudochirops corinnae. Next base: position 32,554,919 of record CM053589.1, read on the forward strand.
GGAGTCTAGGGGGAGGCAATAAAGGGGAATGGCTATTTGCAAAGCAAACTCACAGATAACGAATTACATCTGGGAGCACAACTATATCTTCAGAGCAGAGCTGATTACTTTTGTAAGAGGGCAGCAGGAGATAAATGGAAGGGTGATTATTTCTGGTCATCTCTTACATTTGCTAGAAATACACTTGCAGAAAGAAATAGTAAGTAAGAGAAATGGTTGAAATAAGAAGGGTTTTATATATGATGAGGTGACTTCCGATTTAGGATGCTTTTGGGATGGAGTCAGAGTTACTGTAGAGAAAGTCTTATGTGTGGGTATTTAGGTAATTGAGGTGTGATTTCAGGAGTCTTCTCTAGAAGCCCCTATTTCTCTCAGCTGTTGCCCTATCATTTTCTCCTGGTACTCAGAATTCTTTTTATAGAATTTTATATCACAATCAGAGACAAGATATTATCACGTAAAAACTGAAGACTCAGAGAAGCGGGACTTGCCCATAGTGATATATATAGTGAAGAAGTATTTGATTTGAGACTTTTAGACCTAGACCTTTTGGTTCAACTCCACTGCTTCTTTTTAAAGGGTTCTTAACTTTTTTTATACCATGTACCACTATGGACTCCATTTCAAAATAATGTTTCAAAATTCACCAAATTAAAAAAAATCTGGAGTCAGGAGGACCTGAGTTTAAATCTTGCCTTAGACACTTACTAGCTGTGTAACCCTGGGCAAGTCACTTAACCACAACTGCCTCCCCCCACAGAAAAATGAAATGCACCAACTAAAATAAATGGAATTACAAAATTACCCAATTATTGAAGTATGGTTATCAAAATAATTTTAAAAAATCACAGTCTCTAGGTTAAGAACCTCTGCAATACAACAAAAATACTGGTAGCAAAAGTGGTACCAATAGTAGCAGCAGCAGCAGTAAATTAGTAGGTTTTCTTCTATGACCACTGAAAACCTCCCCCCCTCCCCAACTGAGCCGGGACAGAAGCAAAACCTCCACATGGGAAGCAGACCTGGGGATAGGGGAGTTTGAGTTTGTCTCATAACCCTTGGAACCACATTGCAAGGACCAGTTCTAGTTGATGACTAAGTGGTTTCATATTTGTCTATGTGTTTAACAGCTGTCTATAACATGCCTATCCTTGCTTTCTGAATGAATGGAAAACTCTGGTGAACACTCTTTTGAGACCCATAGTCACAGAATAAGGTAAAGAAATATGAAAGTAAGAAAATGCAAGAATCAAAAAGAGAGTAGAGTGAAGAGAAATTAAAAGAGTGGACAGGAAAATAGGGGTGGATAAGGGGTAGAGTAGCAAAAATTATAGTTTTCATCCTCATAATACTTCAGTTTCCACCCTCTTCAGAGACATATTCAACTTCAGTTTCCTTACCAGTAAAGTAGTAAAGATGGCCAGGCATGCTCTGGGTCTGATATTCTGTAGTTCAATAGCATATTATGCTATTGAACTTTTCTTTGTTTTTCTTTCCTCCCTTCCTCCCTTCCTTACTTTCTTCCTTCCTTCCTTCCTTCCTTTCCTTCCTTCCCTCCTTCCTTCCTTTACTTCCCTTCTTCCTTCCTTCCTTTACTTCCTTCCTTCCTTCACTTCCCTTCTTCCTTCCTTCCTTCCTTTACTTCCCTTCTTCCTTCCTTCCTTCCTTCCTTCCTTCCTTCCTTCCTTCCTTCCTTTACTTCCTTCTTTCCTTCCTTCTTCCTCCCTCCTTTCCTCCCTCCCTTTCTCTCTCCCTTCCTTTCTCCCTTCCTTCTTTCTTCTTCCCTCCCTTCCTCCCTCCCTTTCTCTCTCCCTTCCTTTCTCCCTTCCTTCCTTCTTTCTTTCTCATGAACTTGACCAGCTCAATTGAACTCCTTAAGTCTCAGTTTCCTCATCAGTAAAACAAAGGGGTTGTAACAATTCTAGAGGCAATGTGGTGAAGGTGAAAAAACATGTCAGTTTTGTAGTCAGAGGACCTGGTTTCAAATCTCACTTCTGACACTTCGTTAACTATGAAATCATGGCAAAGTAACTTGACCTCTCTAGACCTACAAAATGAGGCTATTATAATAGAGAACATAAAGTTCTATTCCAACTCTAAATCTCTGATATTATGATCCCTTTCAGTTCTAGGTCTATGATGCCTAGATGGGGAGAACTCCCAGTGTGGAAACTCCTTTCACCAATGTAGATCAATAATTTATTTTTAGATTATAGTCTTAAAAAGTTGTTTGTTTCAGTAACTTGGTCACACAGTTGGTATGTATTAGAAACAGGACTTGAAAATGTTTTTCTAAGTCCAAGGTCAGCATGAATTCACTGTGCCATGTTGCCTCATAAGTGTTGGTTGTCATTATTATTTTTAAAGATTCACAGGTATTATGTCGTGGAATGCCAATATTTTATGAAGATTTCATAGGAATTATTTCCAATTTCTCTCTCCATTCTCCACACTCCATTGCCATTTTCCAACATTGACCTTTGGAGTCCTAATCTCTTCTTTCTTTTACATGTTCTATAGCATATTTAAAGTTACAAATATGTCACAGAATAGAATAGCATGAGTAGCACTTTTTGGTACATATGTCAAGGCCATACCCAAAGTCTGATCATTCCCATAATGACTTGGGCTCCTTTTGGAGGGGGCACATTATTTTCTAAACCTAGAACAGAATACTATTTCTATTTCTAAACCATCCATATGAAAGATTAACCATGAATTAGAGTAGTAACTAGGGTTACTAGTAGTCATCAGTTTAATGGAGACATCTATCTCCATGGTCCTAGTCTCTGTCCATCTCCCCACTAGGAATTTGGATTCTATGCCCGGGTCCTCTTGTTCTGAGAGATGACCTTTCATCTTAATTTGAGGTACCCAGGTCTCCAAGAAACTTACAGACTCCTTCTCACCATAGTCCTGTGGAGGTATTCTCCTTCTTCCTTGTTTCTCAGTCCTCCTTCCAAAACCCCTTTATGTGTTAATCTTCCTTCACAAAAATGTAAGCTTCTTGAGATCAGGGATTTTCTTATTGGTTTTCTTGTCTGTTGTATCTTTGATACTTAGACTAGTGTTTGACACTTAGTCCATGCTTAATAAGTAATCTCTTTGTCTATCTTTCTGTCTGTTTGCGCCTCTCTCTCTCTCTGTCCCTCTCTCTCTCTGTCTCTCTCTCTCTCTCTCTGTCTCTCTCTCTGTCTCTCTCTCTCTCTGTCTCTGTCTCTGTCTCTCTCTCTCGCTCTCATCTTTCTATTTCTCTTGCTATTTGTTTTATGAAACTCAAAAATTTTAACAACACAAGGATAGAATGGCATAGTTTGTAGCCTTTATCCTGAGTAAAATTAAGAAAGAGGAATGAAGGCACTCAAGTGTTGACGTTCCATTACTAATCTGCATACATTCATCTACTCGTTTGACCCTCAGAATGAATCTATGTATATGCATTTTACAGATCTCCATTTTATAGATGAAGAAATTAAGGCTGAGAGAGATTTAAGCATGGGATAGGATATCTGAGAAGGTAAAGGACAGAGCAGTACATCTTACATTTTATTGAGTCTGTAGACCTTTTAGCTGGGAGCAGAGTCTTTGATATGAAGTGACTTGATCAGTCACATTACCTTGGTAGAAGTATGGTAATTGTGGAGTTCATCTTGGACTCATATTTTCTGTGTGCTCTGCAGATTATTATACATTATTGTCAAAAATGAATTTAGAGATAGAAGAGATCTTTTAGGTCCATCAGTTTAACCATTTAATTTTACGTATGCAGATACTTCAGTCCAGAGATTAAGTGACTTGTCCAAGGCCATACAAATACAACGTAGCAGTGGAATCTTAAACTATATCCTCTCACTCAGTAAAATGTCTAGGAAGATGGTTAGGATCCAGGGAGACTAGACATATAAAAAAATAAGCCAAGACAGGGAGTCAAGGATCCAAACACCAAATTTAGGAATCTGAGACTGGGAAGGAAATCAGGATCTAGGCATGCTATATGAGTACTAAAAAAAAGGCACTGCTAAACAATTGATCTTAATAGCTGAAGTAAAATTTAGTATTTTTCAGGAATTTTTTGCTCTGCAGGTGCCAATGCCTGCCTGTGGGCCTCCCAAAGTCCAAGGTTGAGAAAGGTGAGTAAACACAGCTCATGAAAGGAGAATTATGGACATAAAAAAGGGCAGATTCTGACAAAGTATATGGTAGTGGTGATGGTGGGTACAATCACTGAATCTCAGAGTTTTAAGGTTTATAAGTCATCTATTCTAATTGGTACCCAATGAGAAAAGCATTCTACTACATCTCTAAAAAGTGGGAATCCAGCTATTGCTTCAAGACTTACAGTGAAAGAAGACATTGACTTTTGAGAAAACAAAACAAAACAAACAAAAAATTAAAATGAAAACAAAACAAAAAAACCTATTCTACTGTTGGACAATTCTAATTGTTAGGTACAGCTCAGGGGTACAATGGATGGCATTCAACTTGGAGTTAGGAGGATGCTTGTCCAAATCCTGCCTCAAATACTTACTACCTGTGTGACCCTAGGCAAGTCACTTAAATATTCTCTTTGCCTGTTTCTTTTTTGTTTTTTGGATGGGGGAAGGGAAGGCAATTGGGGTTAAGTGACTTTTCTAAGGTCACACAGCTAGTAAGTGTATCCCGTGTCTGAGGCTGTATTTGAGCTCAGGTCCTCCTGACTCCAGGGCCATTGCTCTATTCACTGTGCCACCTAGCTACTCCAGCCTGTTTCTTTATACATAAAATGGGGATAAGAGCAAAATCTGTTTCTCTGTGTCGTTGTGAATATAAAATGAGGTAGTACTTGTGAAACATTTTGGAAACCTGAAAAGCACTATATAAGTGGTAACTATTGTTATTGTTAAGAAAAAAACACAATAATAATATAAAAAATAATAAATTGTTCCTTTGATTGAAAATCCTTTTTTGGCTTTTAAAGCCTGTCTTACCATGGCCCTTTCTTGCCTTTCCAGACTTTCTAGTCCTTATACATTCCTATGTACTTTTCAAACCAGGACTACTGGCCTCCTTGCTATTCTTCACATTGGATTCTCCATCTCCCTACTCTGGCCATTTTCACTTGTTGTTTTCCCATTCCTAGAACTCTCTCCCTCTTAATCCTAGATTTTTCTGGTTTTCTTTAAGGGTCAGTTAAGATTTCTCCTTCTGCAAGGTACCTCTCCTGATCCCTTTTAATGCTAGTGTCTTACCTCTGCACGTACTTCCAATTTATTATGTATATATTTTGTTTGTACATATTTGTTTACATGTTGTCTCCCGCATTAGACTGTAAGCTTCTTGAGAACAAGGACTGTCTCTTACCTTTTTTAATATCCCCTAGTTCCTGGTACATAAAAGGTATCTGATAGATGTTTGTTGTCTGCCTCTCTACAGTTTCACACATTGCTTCTAGTTCTGTCTCTTGAGAAACAAAGAACAGAGCAATTTGTCAGTTGAGACCAGGATGGTAAAACAGGTTTCCTATATAATACCTAAAATGTCAGTGTTATTAAAATACTTTTTTATTATTAGAGAAAAACTATAGTATGAGAGAAAGTGTCTGAATTAACTATAATAGCTTTTCACCCCTCAGTATTCTCCGGGTTGAGTAGATGGAGTTGGAGAACAACACAGTGACTGAATTCATTCTTCTGGGGCTAACTCAATCTAAAGAGATACAACTTTTGGTCTTTGTACTGATCTTCTCATTCTACATGGTCATCCTTCCTGGGAACTTTCTTATCATCATCACCATCAGATCAGATCCTGCTCTCACAGCCCCTCTATATTTCTTCCTGGGAAATCTGGCTTTCTTGGATGCTTCTTATTCTTTTGTTGTAGCCCCCAAGATGCTGGTAGATTTCCTGTATGAGAAAAAGACCATTTCTTATCAAGGGTGCATCACCCAGCTCTTCTTCTTGCACTTTCTTGGAGTAGGTGAGATGTTCCTCCTTGTGGTGATGGCCTTTGACCGCTATATTGCAATCTGCCAACCCTTAC
>CM053589.1:32561436-32575083 GCA_028646515.1 Pseudochirops corinnae
CCTGTGGGTTGGGGGTTTTGCCCACTCCATTGTACAGGTGGCTCTCATTGTCCATCTTCCTTTCTGTGGCCCAAACCAGCTGGACAACTTCTTCTGTGATGTCCCACAGATCATCAAGCTGGCCTGCACTGACACCTTTGTGGTGGAACTCCTGATGGTGTCCAACAGTGGACTGCTTAGCCTGCTATGCTTCCTGGGTTTGCTGACATCTTATGCAGTCATCCTCTTTCGGCTTAGAGGTTCCTCTTCTGAGGGGAAGAGCAAGGCTTTGTCCACTTGTACCACCCATGTGATCATTGTATTTCTAATGTTTGGACCTGCCATCTTCATTTACACGCGCCCTTTTAGGTCCTTCCCAGCTGACAAAGTGGTTGCCCTTTTTCACACTGTCATCTTTCCCTTGCTGAATCCTGTGATTTATACCCTGAGAAACCAGGAAGTGAAGGCCTCTATGAGGAAGTTGGTGAACAGGCAGGTTATTTGTAGCGCAGAATGAGGAAAGGGCATCATTCAGGGTATCTTCTGCTGGGATTCATTCACTATCACTATGCCCCCTAATTTGGTACAGAAAATCTAACTATTCATAGGGAAAACACAGGGTTATAAAAATTGGGACATACTAGAGAATGCTGTATTCATGGCTTGACCTGCTTGAATACAGAATAAATTTGGTCTGTACAAAGAAGAATGGGAAAGAAACCAGTCAGTTTGCTTGATAAATGGGACGTGTGCTCAACTCTGTGTTTTGGGTAGGACTTTGGCAATTCTTAAAGAGACTTTTTAAAATTCAAGCTAAAACTTTTACCTTAGCCTTCATATTAGAAGGTAACATGACATAGTGGTAAAGTTGCTATCAAGACAACCTGTGGACCAAATCCAAATTCCGATGGTTACTATCTTTGTGACCATGGACAAATTATTTACCTTTTGTGAGCCTTAGTTTCCCTATCTATAATATAAGGATAAAACCATTAGTATCAGCTGCATGAAGTTGTGAGCATCAAATGAAGCAATGCATGCAAAGCAATTTGAAAACTTTAAAACAACTACATGCCATTTGTCCTCCTGCTCTTCCTCTTCCTCACCATTATTATGCTTTCATTGCCATTAGACGCAAGATGGTGCCCCCTGGTTGGTAACATAAGGATTAACTTCCTGCAACTACAAATTAGGATAAACTGGCCATTATGAGAACACAAATGTCATATGTTATTGATTTATACATGATTTATAATCAAGAGATGAATTACACATAAACATAAATAAAACTAAACTCACTGTGGTTAGTGATCAGTGTCTTACATTAGATGAAATGATATCTTTGGAATCAGAAGATTCAAGTTCAAATTCCAGGCCTGCTACTTGCTATCCTTGTAGTGACACGGGTCAAGTCAAGCAGCTGACTTGCGAGCCCTGCACATCTCAGGCTTCTGATGTATAAAATGATGGGGTTAGCCTCGATTCAATGAGCATTTGTTAAGCTATGTATAGCAGAGCTATTAATGTTTTATTGATGCTTTTTGTTTTTTAGACCAAAGTTGTTTCTTAATAAAATTCCCTCGTTGAACTCTCATTTGTAACTAAGAAAAATCAGTAAGTAAAATTGGTGAACAATCAATCATTATTTATAAAGTACCTCATATGTGTCAGGAACTGTGTTAAATACTTGTCTGATGATGTAGTCAATATTTTACTCTTATGCTGCACCCCACATCCCTAGATGGAGAAGCCAAGGGTGTTTTATCATCTGAACATTTAGTAAACACCTGTTCTGTGTCTTTTCCCTCTCCCATCTGCATCTCCTCTGTCCAATTCCTACTAAATTCTGGATACCAGTTCCTAGCTAGATCATGATCTCACAATCTCTACTCCTATGAAAAGAGGCAACCCAGAGCCTTACTTAACTATAAATAGTAGGCCTCTACCCAACAGTGGCTGCTTGGGGACATGACTGTTCACACTGTTTGAAGGAACAGGGAGCTACTAACTACCATACTTCTGGAAAGATGGTAGAACATTGGGCATCACCATCTATACTGCTGTAAACACGGCCTTAACTTCTTCCCTGTTGTTACACCCACTGAACTCAGGGGTATTACCGTCTTCCATGCTGTTGTACCCTAAGGACCACCTGGCCTTTACATCTGAAATGAATGTAAAACCTCTTATTTGAGTTGTCTTGCCTAATTAGAAATTGAGCTTCTTGAGAACATGGCCTGTCATGTTTTATCTCCTTGGTATGCCTAGTGCTTGGCTTATAGTAAGTGCTTAATAAATGTTTTTCTATTCCATTCTGTTAAGTTAAAGGCCCTTCCCAAAAATGACACTCACATGCACACTTTTGTAAAACTCTGTTTTAAGTACAAGATGGCCCCTTATATCCAGTCCAGCTTGGTGCAGTGCACAGAGCCTTAGACATGGAATAAGGAACACCAGAATTCTGTCTCAGATACTGTGTGACCCTAGGCAAATTACTCAACCTCTCCAAGTCTCAGTTTCTTTACCTGTAAAATGAGAACAATAATAGCACGTATTTCCCAAGGTTATTATGAAGTTCAAAAGGAACACTACATGCGAAGCAGGGATTTTTTAAGCCTTAACATGCTATATAAATTTTACCTAGTTTGGTAGCCCTAAATATTTTACCCTGAAATAAATTCAGTGAATGTTACAAAGTAGAGAAAATATGTAACAATATTTAACTCTTAAAGAAGACTTGCATTTATTTGTCCTATTTTAAAAATTAATATTTCTCAGCAGCTTTAACAGGTTTACATAGCTTATTCTGTCAGAATGTTAGAGTTTGTGGTGAGCTATATCCTACTTACAGACTCACAGACTACTAGAGCCAAAGTACCTTAGAAATCAATTAATCCAATCATCTCATCTTATAGATAATTGAAAATAAATACAGACCTAGAGAGAGTTAGAAGACTTAGGGTTTCTATTTTCTTCAGTGTCAGAAGTGGTACCTTACACTCAGCCCTCAGCTTTCTCTACTGCTTGCACACTGGCTCTATAGCTATTTTAAAAACAATAAACATTTATTAATGTTCTCATGCAAGATACTATGGTAAGTGCTGAGAATTCAAACAAAAGAAAAGCAACATCAACAGGGTAGTGACTGCCTTTAAGGACCCTTCTTGTGTAGAAGTATTATATAAAATATAATATGGACAAAATATTCTAAGAACATTCCAGATGAGAGAGGTCACTTTCAACTGGGGAATCCTTCATGGACAGAGGTGACTCTTGAACTAACTTAGTTACTTGACCCCATTATTTTCTTATTTAAGGACCAGTTATACAAGCAGTCAGAAATATGTCACCTCCGCCTAAATTTGCTGAGTATGTTTAAGGATGCTTTCTTCCTGTTTCATTATAACTACAGATTTATTTTTAATCCAGGTCCTAATAGACTATTCCCTACTCTTCACAAAATCTCAATAATATCAACATTATTCCCCAGAGTTATGCTTGTATTTCCTGCTTTTAACTACCCATTATACTCAATGTGCTCGTATTTAAATCAAAAACTAAAATAAATTTAACACAGAACAGTGAGATTTAATAGAATCGAGCTTTCTCCTTGAGAGCCCTTGCAGCTGATAGGACCTGAGATGTTGGGGAAAAGAGAGGTGAACTGAAGAATTTGCCTTAGTTCAGAAAACTTTATTTCATATACAACTGTAGTTCTAGAAAGCAATGCACCAAAGGTATAGGAGAATGGTAAAAATAGAATTTCTATTTTCAAAACTTTCCTAAGAAGAAGTACCCAGTGATGGCCTGAGCAGTCAGGATATCACAACTCTTGAAACTATTAAAATTAGACATTCATTTTCTTACCCAACTTCAGTTACTCCTGTTGGAATCAAGATCTCTTTCTTTCTTGATTCACGAAAGAAAATATGTACATAAATTAGTGAAAAGCAGAGTCAATTTCCTGAGTACATGGCAAGGTAGAACACTTCGAAGCCCTTGGCCACAAAGAGTTTTACATTAAACAAACAAACAAACAAAAAACCCCAAACTTCAAATTGTACTGGAGAAAAGTTAGTAAGAGGAGGGTACTGAGGAAACATTCCTTTCTAGTGTAGATTGAAAGGGAGAAAATAGGATTTGTAATTTGTGTATCTTGTGCTCAGTCGTAACTATCTCCCCTGAAATTCTCATGTGCTCTCTCATGAACCCCACATGTTATAGATGAGGAAAATGAGGTCCAGTGAGATAAAGTTACTTACCTAAGGCCATATTTGTGGTGACTAGCAAAGCTAGAACTTAAAGTCTAGTCCATATCTAATGCTGTTGTTTGGCCACTGTCAGCCATGTTTCTTTGTGACCCCTTTTGAGTTTTTCTTGACAAGGATACAGGAGTGGTTTGCAATTTCTTTCTCCAGCTGATTTTATAGAAGAGGAAATGGAAACAAGCAGGGTTAAATGACTTGCCTAGGGTCACACAGCTAGTAAGTGTCTGATGCTGGATTTGAACTCTGGTCTTCCTGATTCCATTCTCATGATTCCAGTCCCATGCTCTTTTAAAGCCAAGCATGAGCAGCTTTTCAGAGGATGGCTGCTGCGAACAGCTTTTAAGGCTCTGATTACATAGTATAGTGAAGACTCTATTCAATAACAAATCAGAGCAAAACATTCACAGAAAATCAAGATACAGCATTCAAATCAATTTATCACTAAAATGGCCACATAGTTTTCACCACAGTCATCACATAGTTTTGAACAAAGTACAATCATTTAGTCAATCAATCACTTAGTAACTCAGTCATTCAATCAATTGAATCATTTAATCATCCTTAAGGTTTGCCCAATGAAAGAGCACAATTCATTTCCCTCCAATTTTATGCATTTTGTTGTCCAGAGTAAAACTGGATGATCAACTTTTCATACTAAGCATTAAGCCTCTCTTAATCCAGCCTCTGATTGAATTAGCCTTTTTCAGCTGCCACATCATGCTTTTTGGTTCATATCAAGCATTCTGTCCATTAAAACTACAGATCTTAGATGAATTTTAATTAGCCAATGCCTTATTCACCTTTGACTTGTAAAGTTCATTTTTTGAACTCATGTAAAGTTTTACATTGACTGTATTAAAATTCATATTTTTTAAAATTTTAGTCAAGTTTCTAGACTCTGGACATCTTTGAATCTTGACTGTCTTCCAGTATACTAGTTAAGATTCACACAGAATTGTCACCCACAGATCTGATAAGTATGCAATCTATACTTTTATTCACATCATGGATAAAAATATTAAATAGCACATGATCAAGGATAGCTCTCTTGGGCACTCTACTATAGACTTCCTTCCAAGTGGCCACTGAGCTATTACTGACCATTCTTTGGGTTTAGTTATTCAAGCAGTTCCATAGCCCAATATAAGTTTGATGATATATTCCATATCTCTGCATCCTTTTGCACAAGAATAGCATGAGTGATTGTATGTTGTGGATGTCTAAGTAAACTGTATTTCTGTCATTCTCTTGATCTACCAGTCTAGTAATTTGGTGGGAGAAAAAAAGAGAAATGAGCTTATTCTGTGAAAAATTGTTTTTTCTGACCATGTTGGCTCTTTGTGATCATCACTTCCTTTTTCAAATTTTCAGTAAATACTACTTCAACAGAACATTCTAGAGTTTTGCTAGGAAAGAAATATAATGTAGAGACTCCACTGTCTACATTTTAAGAATCAGGTTATTTGCCCTTCTTGAATTTTGTATTAAATTCATTCTTAACTGTGTTTCAAAGATCCTGGAAGCATCTCAGAAATCACATTTGTTAATTATTTCAGTAAGGTTTTGTGACTAGATGGTTGGGCTTAATATTATCAATATTATCTGAATTCTCCCTCTGATATTTACTAGCTAAATGATCATAGGCAAGTCAATTGAACTCTGTGATATTCAGTTTCCTCATCTATAAAATGGAAATAATAATCATACCTATAGTATTTTACATACATGGTAGAGTGGAGAAAGAGTTGACATCTCCGTTAGGAAGGCCTGTGTACAAGCTCTGCCTCTGACATATTTATTTTATGACTTGGGAAAAGTCATTTAACTTCTTGTACCCCTAATTAACTCTCCAATGTCATATGTTGGAGAACAGATGCTAATCTTCATTGGCATGAAATCATAGCTTTTATGTCCCCATTCCTCCCTCAAAAAATATTTGTAGCACATTTTTCATATGTTTCACAAGACTATAGTATGGATCAAATGAGATAATACATGCCAAAGGCTTTAGAAACTTTAAGAATGACCTTCAGATGCATGTTTCCGTGTTTTACTAGGCCGATTTGCAGAAAGCAGACACAATGTATCACATTCAAAGCTTTTCTGGATTTCTAACTTAACATGATCTGCCTGAGTATGCACTCCACTAGAAAGATCTTTCGAAACTCAAAGTCTTTCCATGCAAGAATGAAGCATCATGGCAATAATTTGGAGGAGAGTGTCCCTACAAGTGAAGAAAAACCAGGCATCAGGCAAAAACTTCATTTTTGATTACTTTGGTCCTTGCAGCCCTTAAATCTATGAGGCTGTGGTCTGCGATTATGATTTCTATTCTGAGCCTCAAACACACATCTTCAAGTGCCTTTGACCATCTCTAACTGGATGTCTATTGTATCATCATTTCAAAGTCCAATTGCTGGTTTTCATTCTATCAGCTTAGTGATACAATTTATAATATTATATATATATATATATATATATATATACACATACATACATATGTATACATAGAAGATATAAATGTTAGCTATTACTGTTACTATTAACACTGAATTTTTTTTTTCTGTTTTTAACATTAGGCTAAGATTAGATGCCTAATCTTGACATTGGGTGAAATTTGGACTTTAACAGCAAAAGTTATTTTTGTAAAGTGGACATGGTATAGTCTCAGCTATTTAATTGGAAAATAATCACCTTAATGACCCCAACCTGATGCAATTTGGAATAATTTGACAATTTCCAATGAACTGTCAGATACATTGTCATATTTGACAATTACAGAAACTGAATAACACAGCTATTATCATCCATATTTTGTAGATGAAGTGAAACTCAGAGAGATTAAATGACTTGTCCAAGGTCACATATCTGTTTTTGTCTTTGTCTGTAATATTTTCTATGTGTACGTGTGCATGTCTCTCAATAGTCTTTATGTATGTATTTTACTTCTTCCCTGATTTCATAATAGCATTGTTATGTCATGCTATTATAAACTATTATTTTGTAAACATATTTAAATTTTTTTTTAGTGTTCAAATAAGTTAGGGACTTAACTCATTGTCACTTCCAAGTTGAGTAAGTGTGTTTGCCATACCATTATTCCATTCACTGATGAAATATTAAATGTAAAAAAAGGCTGACCCAATGGGATACTATGAGGCATCTCAATATGTATATATTCCTTACAAAGATCTGGCCTAGGTCTTTCTCTAATGGAGCTCAAACTGTCATTCTAATAACTCCCATTGCAAATATTATTCAGGATGGAGTTATCCCCAGACACCCAAAGCACATTCTCCATCACGTCACAAGTAAGTAAAGTGGATTTAGGAATCTAAGGAGAGGCACAAAAGGAAAACAGATATTTGAAAGCAAACTCATGGTTGAGCAGCGTGGGATCACTGCCATGTCTTCAGAACAGGGTTGATAATTTCTATATGAAGAGACCAGGACACTCAGAGAGGTGTGAAATTTCTGATTATCCATATGAAAATATAACTGGGGTATAGGAAGAGTAAATAACCAAAGTGGTTGAATTTGAAAGGGCTGCATGAGGGGATATTTGTTGACTTAAGATACATTAGAATGGAGGTCAGAATTATTGCAGGAAAAGTCTTATAAATGTGTAAGTCAGTGACTGAGAATAAGATGTGGTTTTAGGGGCCCTTTCCAGATAGCCCATCTCTGTCAACTGTCTACCTCACATCTCCTCCAGATGCTTAGGATTTCTTTTCTAGAGGTCAAAATCTTTCATCCTACAATTATAGATAAGACACCAAATGTAAATACTTTGGAGGGAGGCAGCATGTGCCAATTCATATCAAAGAATAAATCATTAACATAAGATACTATTCTTCAGTATCTTTTGATAGGAAGAAGATGGTGAAAGAATTGAAGATGAAATGGAGAGGAGAAGCACCAGGGGAAAGGGAGAGGGCAACACACAAACAAACAAGACTTTGCATTTTAATCATTAGACATATCATCTTATATGAGCCTCCCAACAGCCATATATAAAAAGTAGTACATGTATTTTACAGAGATTTAAAAAAACAACTGTGATTCAGAGAGATTTAGAATGAGCCACCTTGAAAGGAAAGTATAATAGAAAAGATTTTCTTAAACTTTTTGAGTCTAGACAATTTAACTGGGGAAAAATTTTCTTTGATTAACCTACTGTACTTAGCAAAGGTTGGGAAACAAAAACAGGGGAAAAAACTCATCGTAAAGTGAATGGGAAGAAAGATAAGCTTTTTATTGAAGTACCAGTAGAAAAAAAGTGATTAAAAAAAGAATGGAGAAAAGTCAGAAAAAGCTGAGGAACGAAGAATGGAGTAAAAAGGAAGAGAAATATGTAGTGATAATGGGTAGGAGGGAGTAATTGGACAGTAGGGAGGAGTGATAGTGGTTGTAGGAAACAAAACAGTACATCTGGTATTTATAGAGAGCTCGAAGGTTTACAAAGTTTTCCTCACAACAACTTTGTAAGTGATTTTCCTCATTTTATATGTGAGGAAACTGAGGCTCAGAGAGATGGGACTTACCCATGGTGATATAGCTATTCAGCATCTGAGTTCAAACTTGAATCCAAGCCTGACTCTAACTCAAGGGCTTATTCAGCCACAACCACCACCACCAATATAACAAAATAAAACAAGCAAACAAAAGAAAAAACAGTGGTAGCAAAATGGGTGTCAGTAGTAGTGGTGTGGCAGGAGCTAATCTGTAGGTTTTCCTCTCTATGAACACCATCATAACCTTTCTGCCTTGATTTAGCCACAGAAGAAGAGCAGTTTCTGTATGATAAGCATACCTGGGGATAATGGACTTGGAGTTTGTTCAACCACACTTGGAACCAAATTATAGGGAGTAGTTCTCTTTGATCCACAGGGGCTTACACTCCTGTCCCTGCATATAACACACCCATCTCCATAAAAATGTTAATATTAATGTGTGAAGGGACACAAGAATTGAGTCAAAGTGACATTAGAGTAAAAGGAATGTAACTTAATGGACACAAAACAGGAATAGAGGAGGGATGACACCTTCAGTTTCCAGGGACTGAGATTAGCTTTGCATCCTTAGAAGTTCAGTTTCCACTAGGTCTCTATCCTCATCAGAGATGTCCTGTTCAACATAACTCTCCTGATTTGTGAAGTGGACAGATAGACAACATGATCTCTGAAGCCTCTTCTTAGTATGACCTTCTCTAACTCTCTGTTGTGGCAGGAGACATCAAACAAAAATCTATGCACCTTTGTGACAATGCTTATGATTGGAATTCCTCTCTTATTACTTCAGAATAGCACTCTTCGCATCAGGTTACAAATATCAGCTCTCTTTAAACCATCTACCTGGTAAGAGAGAGGAGCAGACATAAGTAATAGAGGTAATGAACAAGGAGGAGATGTAGTGTGGTGAAAATAGTGCTCTATCTGTAGCCAGGAGATCTATGTGCTTTTTAATTTAAATACTTATTAGCTATGTGACTAAGACAAGTAAATCCCTTAGATTCTTTTTTTCTTAATTTCAGTCTAATAGAAATAAAAGAATATCTGTCATAGAGTTCTAAGATGTTGCTTATTATATAATTCCCTCCTAGTGCTATAGTATATTGTTATATATAATATACATATGTATTATTTCAAAAGTGAAAATAACTTATGCTGTTCTGAGTACATACATGTGGAATGTTCACTGAGTGCAACATTAGCTCTTTAAAAAGGAAAAGTACGATGTTATGTCTTATCTCCCCAACAGGAAGGAATTAAGATTTTCGGTTAACATGGAATTCGTATGTTGAATTCCTGCACAATCTTGCTTCATCTTCACTTTCCTTTACCCAGAATTCCTGTTTAGAGTCCTAATTTGTAGCTGAGAACAGCATTATTATTAGCATTTATTATTATTATCATTCCTTGGCCGAATCACTTTCCCCACATCGTGGAAGTACAGGTTCACACACATATTACAATGATAGAAAAGAAGATATAGTAAATTAGATTTCTAAATTTCAGTTTCAGATCTCTGTGTTGATATCAACAGATAATTATGCATGCAATAATGCTACTCAAGGAGATGTAAAAAGAAAAAAAAAGTACACAGACACACACACACATATTCAGTGGTTTTGGAGATAATTGAGGGAACACAAATGCACTGATCAGAGTTAACAGAATCAGCATGTCCAACGGCCAATAGCTAAGCTAATGATATGATCCCTGGCCACAATTTCTACAAACAGAGGTCTGTTGTCCAGGCCACTGGTGCCATAGGTCCCAGTGGTAAATTTCTCTGTATTTTCCATTTTTGTTCCTCTAAAAAGCAGCTGTTTCTCCTCTCCAACCAGCTCTCAAAACAGAGTCATCTCTGTTTCCAGTGGCCTTTACTCCCATGATATAAAGTGCTGGTTATTTAAGGCACTCATTGCTGGGGAACTATTAATTGGAAATGAGAATGGCTATGAAGGTGGGTTCTCAATGCCAGGGACAGAGACCTTCTCCCCTCCAACATTAGATTTCTTCTCCATGGTGAGATGCTGCGGCAGGGAAATGGGAAGATAGAATAACCATACTTACAACAGATTCTCTGAAGAAAGTTGTCCTGAAAAGCTTTCAATAACCCAGCCCCACCCTCCCACCACAAAATCTACCATTAACAATGTGGGATGGAATTTGGGGTCTGGGTCCCTAGCTCCCCTCCCTTCACCAAAAGGGTTTCTCTTTCTGGAAACCCAAGAATAAGTTATCAAGTCATCTTTCCCTTGCTATCCCAGTGTCTCCAGGAAATCTCAGCCTCAGTCGAGAGAGAGGGAAGAAAAGGGTGACCAGGTGCAGGAATGATGTCCCCAACCTGGACCCAGTATCTTAGATTCAGTCTTTCAAAAGCAGCAAACACCAGTGAACTTTCTAAAAACCATCAAAATCTTCAACATTGATATGAAAGCTACAAGAGTGCCCTTTCCACTTCTACTCTGGTACTAAAGTAAGAGTCGTTCATAGCACAGTGAAACCAATGCTAGGCTGGGCTTTCAGCCTCAGCAAATTTAATTTAAATCCAAGTAGCAGCCACACCTAATAAACTTTTATTCTTTCAGTAGTTGTATCCATGGCTCTTCCCCTCCCCTAGCATCTTTAGCAACTGGTGTGTATCCCAGTCAACATGAGATCTTTTCTAGACACAGATCTGCCCCAGGACAAGTGACCTGGTGAAGTAAGAGGAATAAAGTCCCTTCTTCAATCCTGCAGAGATTGATTGATTTGCCTTTTAAAGGAGAAAGACACAATCAGCAACATAACTCAACCCCATGAATCCAGAGCCCAAACCTGATCATTTTCTTCCACTGGGTCTCCAGGGTAATTTTCACTGTGAGCATCCTGACAAGAGAGTAAAGTAGGGACCATGAGAAGGAATGTAAACTCACCCCACCCTGCCCCCTTAGCTTCTGGAACTTCCATTTCCTCATCCATAAATTGGGTATGATAATTTATAGAATCAGAAATGGAAGGGACCTTAAATAGCACTTTTGTCCAACTCCCTCATTTTATTGTTGGGGTAGCAGAGAGTGAGAGAAATGAAATGATTTTCCCAAAGACACATAGATATGTGGCAAAGGCAGGATTTCAACTCTAATAATGCACTGTACCACACTGATTCTTCATTATCTCCTCTGGATTGTTACGAGGAAGGTGCTTTGTCAACCTTGAAAGGCTGTTTGAAATGAGGTTGGGAGTGGCTTTGTTTTTTGTCTAGACTTGATTTTATCCATTACACTTCCAACCCTTACTGCTTGTGAGAATGGACAAATCATGTGCTCCTTAGACCTCAGTTTCTTCATCTGTAAAATGCGGGATTGTGCTTAGTTAGCCTCTGATATCTCTTCCAGCTCTAGGTCTAGGATTCTTAGGTGAGGGAACTCAACAGCGTGCAAACTTCACCAATGCAGATCAACAGCTCATCTTTAAGTCTTAGAGAGTTGCCTGCAAGTGAGGGATTAAGTGATTCAAATCTGTTAAAAGTGATTTGGAACATGTCATAAGCCATATCTAATACCAGACTGTCCCACCAATAATCTGAGCTCTTCAAGCTTAGACTAAATTATTTTCTAAACCCAAAACAGAGGATATAGAAACAATATTGTTTCAAAATTTAAACATACTAGATGAAATAGTAAGAATTGAGTAGAGCAGCAGATAAGGATGTAGTTGTCATTTTAAACAAAGACACTCTTAAATACATTACCTATCTATATGATCAAAGCTAAAGTTTTCTATCTCTAAATTCAGTGTTTCCCCTATTATTCTATGTTCTTTTCAAAAGACATCTTTCTTAAGAAAATTGCATTTAGAGATGGAAGAGACCTTCAAAATCAAGCAGTTCAGCTACTTTAATTTATATATGAGGGAGGCTTAGGTAAGAGAGGCTAAGTGAATGCCCTCAAATCACACTGGTATTAAGTAGGAAAAGTAGAGTTTGAATCCATATCCCTTCATTCGCTAAAAGTTTAGGTAGATGTTCAGGGTCCAAGGAGGGTATATAGACAATAAAGGGTGTCTAAGATAAGAAGTAAAGGACCTAAACATACAATTTAGGAATCTGAAGCTGAGGAGGACGTCAGAATTTAAGTATGCCAACTGAGCAGTAGACACAAGGCACCAGCAAAAACTAGACTTGAAAAAGGAAGTCAAATTTAGAATTAACTGGGAGCTTTTACTCAGCTAGTACAAGTGCTAGGACATGGGCATTCTAGTCTCCATGGGTGTGAACAAATCAGTGAATGAACTTCTTGGTTGGTGGATAAAGGAGTAAACAGACAGAGAGAAGGACAGATTCTGGAAAGGTATGTGATGGGTATGATCTTAGAATCTCAGAATTTGAAAGAGCCTTGGAGGCCATCAAGACTGACTTGTATCTAATGAGGGATCCCCTCTACAATGTCTCCAACTTTGTGTTTGCCCATCTTATTCTTCAACACTTTAAGTGGAAGCAAAGTCACTATGTTCCAAGACAAACTACTACATGTTTGGGCAGTTCTGTTAGGGAATTACTCTTTAATCTTTCTAAAGTCAACTCATTGTTTCTAACTCTGATCATTAGGAAATGAAAGACAGGGATTTATGGTTTGGGAACAAGGGTGATAAAGCAGGCTTGCTGAATAATTCTAGTATTAGAGAAGGGATCTGAAATAACTGCAATGGTTTTCCATTCCACAATATTCCCCAGGTTGAAGAGATGGAACAGAACAGCACAGTGACTGAATTCACCCTTCTGGGTCTAACAAAATCTAAAGAGATACAACTCTTGGTCTTTGTACTGATCTTCCCATTCTACATGGTCATCCTTCCTGGGAACCTTCTTATCATCGTCACCATCAGATCAGATCCTGCTCTCACAGCCCCTC
>CM053589.1:32575183-32591242 GCA_028646515.1 Pseudochirops corinnae
CCTGTGGGTTGGGGGTTTTGCCCACTCCATTGTACAGGTGGCTCTCATTGTCCATCTTCCTTTCTGTGGCCCAAACCAGCTGGACAACTTCTTCTGTGATGTCCCACAGATCATCAAGCTGGCCTGCACTGACACCTTTGTGGTGGAACTCCTGATGGTGTCCAACAGTGGACTGCTTAGCCTGCTGTGCTTCCTGGGTTTGCTGACATCTTATGCAGTCATCCTCTTTCGTGTTAGAGGATCCTCTTCTGAGGGGAAGAGCAAGGCTTTGTCCACTTGTACTACCCATGTGATCATTGTGTTTCTAATGTTTGGACCTGCCATCTTCATTTACACGCGCCCTTTTAGGTCCTTCCCAGCTGACAAAGTGGTTGCCCTTTTTCACACTGTCATCTTTCCCTTGCTGAATCCTGTGATTTATACCCTGAGAAACCAGGAAGTGAAGGCCTCTATGAGGAAGTTGGTGAACAGGCAGGTTATTTGTAGAGCAGAATGAAGAAAGGGCATCATTCAGGGTATCTTCTGCTGGGATTCATTCACTACCACTATGTCCTCTACTAATTCGGTGCAGAAAAGCTAACCATACAGTGCAAGGACATAGAATTATAAAAATCAGAGTACACTAAAAGGATGCCATGCTCATTGCATCCACAGAGCCAAAGACATGGTTTGGTCTAGATAGAACAAAAAGTTGGTGGCTATAAAGACCTGGGAGAAGGGAAGAGAGGAGGAAACTGATAAGTTTGTTGTGTATATGACTTTATACTTATAATTTTACTTGTGCTTTTGAGAATATTGAATTTTTTAAAATCTTATTTAGTATTTTAGTTTCCCCCAATTACATGTAAAAACACTTTTTAATATTCATTTAAAAAACTTTGAATTCCAGTTCTCTCCCTTCCTTCCTTCCCCCGATCCCATTGAGAAGGCAAGCAATTCAATATAGGTTATCCATGTATGATCATGCAAAATATATTTCCATATTAGTCATGTTGTTAAAGAAAACACAGACAAAAAAACTCAAGAAAAATAAAGAAAATAAAAAGTATGTATTCAGACACCATCAGTTCTTTGTCTGGGGATGGACAGCATTTTTATAAGTCCTTTCAAGTTGTCTTGGATCATTGTATTACTGAGCATAGCTAAGTCATTCATAGCTGATCATCTTACAATATTGGCTTTTCCTGGTACATTTCACTTTGCATCAGCTCATGTAAATCTTTCCAACTTTTACTGAGAACATCCTGCTCATCATTTCTCAAAGCACAGTAGTATTCCATCACAATTACATGTCAGAATTTGTTCAGCCATTCCACAATTGATGGGCATCCCTTCAATTTCCAATTCTTTATCACCAGAAAGGAACTGGAGAGTAGAGTTTGTACATATAGGTCCTTTTCTTTCCATTTGTTTTTATCTCTTTTGGGATGCAATCTGAGTAGTAGCATTGCTAGGTCAAAGGGTTTTATGGCCCTTTGGGCATAGTTCCAAATTGCTCTAAAGGATGGTTGATTTGGTTCATAACTGCACCAACAGTGCATTGATATCTCATTTTCCCCATATCTCCTGCAACATTTGTCATTTTTCTTTTCTGTCTTATTAGCCAATCTACTAAGTATGAGGTAGTACCTCAGAATTATTTTTCTTGCATTTCTCCAATCAATAGTGATTTAGAGCATTTTTAAAAATATGTCTATAGATAGCTTAGATTGCTTCATCAGAAAACTGTTCATCTCTTTTGATAGTTTATTAATTGGGGAATGGCTCTTATTTGTTATATATTTGTTGAGAAATGAGAGCTTTATCAGAGAAACTTGCTTCAAATTGTTTTCACAATTATGATTGCTAAATGTGTTTCCCTTCATCCTATTCTTGATTTTTTAAAGTCATTATCTTCCATTTGCTCCAATCTAATTTTGAATGAATTATTTTCTTCAGTGAGTTTTGAAGTTCCTTTTCCATCTGATCAATTTTGCTTTTTAAGGCATTCTTCTCAATGACTTTTGGACTTCTTTTGCCATTTGAGTTAGTCTATTTTTTAAGGTGTTATTTTCTTCAGTATGTTTTGGGTCTCCTTTACCAAGCTGTTGACTTGTTTTTCATGATTTTCTTGCATCATTCTCATTTCTCTTCCCAATTTTTCCTCTACTTCTCTTACTTGATTTTCAAAATCCTTCTTAAGGTCCTCAAAGACCTGTGACAAATTCATATTTTTCTTGGAGGCTTTTGACACCAGAGTTTTGACTTTGTTGTCTTCTTCTGGTTCTATGTTTTGATCTTCTTTGTCAGCGAGGAATTACTCTATACTTTGATTTCTCTTATTCTGTTTGCTCATTTTGCCAGCCAATTACCTGACTTTTGAGCTTTTTGCCACAGTAGAACTCTGCTTTCATAGTGGAGAGAACTATGTCCCAATTTTCTGGGGTTTTGTGCAGCTGTTGTCAGAGCCTCTTCTTGGCACTGGCCTCAGAACTGTGAAGAGGACTCCTCCACATCCGCCACAAGCTCTACCACACCAGCGCTCCTTCTCATCCCAGGACTACCACCTGAGACTGTGACTCAGATCCAAGCAGAGAAAAGCAAGAGAATCCTGCCTTAGTGCCAGCAGAGAGATTCCTGCAATTCCCTTCTGGTCAACCACCGTCTGTGGGCCTGGAGCTTCGGAAGAGGCTGCCATTGCAGAAGTTGCAGCTGCAGCCAACTGCGCAGCCCCAAGGGCAGAGGCCAGAGTGTGCCCTTCTCTCACCCAGTTCCAACAGAATTTTCCCATTGATGTTTTACTTTCTCTTTGGCATTTATGGATTGAGAAGTCTGGACACTGCCACAGCTGCCAGTGATTCAGTCCCCTGAGGTCTGCTCCAGTTGGTCTGTGCCTCCTGTTTGTGCAGGCCCATGCAGGACTTTGCTTCACTCCCAGCTTGGTGTGACAGACCCTTCCTTTTCACTTACCAGGCTGACTTCAGTTGAAAGTGTATTTCACTCTGTCATTTTGTGGGTTCTGTAGCTCTAAAATTTGTTTAGCATCTTTTTTTTTGTTTGTTTTGTCTCTTGGAGGAGGTCAGGCAAGGCAGTTGGGGTTAAGTGATTTGCCCAAGGTCACATCGCTAGTAAGTGTCAAGTGTCTGAGGTCAGATTTAAACTCAGGTCTTCCTGACTCCAGGGCCAGTTCTCTATTCACTGTGGCACCTAACTGCCCCTAGAGTCATTTTTTTACAGGTGTTGGAGGTAATTGAGGATGAGCTCAAGTTAGTTCCTGCTTTTGCTCTGCCATCTTGGCTCCGCCCCTGGATACTGCCTTTTTTTCTGTCATCTTGGCTCTGCCTCTTCTTTATGAGGCTTTAACAATCCCAACTACTAGTCCTGGTAGTGCTACATTTATAAATTAAGGTAAACTGAGAGACAATGGTCTGAGTATGATCAATTTACTAGTTAGGCCAACAACAACCAATAAAGTGCTTCAGTGACCTCCCTCAATAACCAAAGAACCTAGATAGAGCTTACCAATTTTAATATTATGTTGGGCATTATAGAATTGGGTAGATTTGGAAGACAATCCAATTGGTTACAGGGTAGACAGCATCATGGGAGTGAAGAAAATATGATTAGATATTTTAAAGAAACTGGGCTAGTATACTCACATGAGACTAGTGATCACCCCTCTCTGACAACTGAAAAATGTTAATTTTGGGAGGGGGACATATCAGTATCTTGCAGACCTTGTTAGTAGACTCCCTGGTGCCTAAAAGGGTTTGTTAAAGAGGGAGCTAAGAGACTTCTTAATTGTCCAAGGACAAAGACAGACAGTATACTTTTGAGGGGGTGATAACATGTTAACTTATAACTTTAAACTAACCCAGAGGAAAAACTGACTCAATTATAAAACGAATACAACATAAAAACAGTTAAACTCAAAGAACAAAAACTAGAGGTAATATTAATTTTGATATTTTTGGTATTTTCAATAGTATGGCATAGTGGATGGACTTGGTGCCAAGAAGAACCAGATTCAAATCCCATCTCAGATGGTTACTAGGCATATGGAGATAAACAAGTCACTTAATCTCTGAACCTTGGTTTCCCTTTCATCTTTCAAATGGGATGATTTTCCCAGTAGTCTCATACAATTATTTGGGAGATCAAATAGGGAAAATGTCTGCAAAACATTTTGAAAACTTTAAATACACTAATCACATGTCACTTATTACTACTGTTACTATTCATTAAAATATTCCTGCCATCAAATATGCTTGGATGAACTGGACATTGAGATGTTACAAATACTGCTTTTATTAAATCTGATTTATACATGATATGAGCTAGCCTATCATTCCTTTAAAAAAAACTATCTTTAGTGAGTCTTTTTTGTTGCGTCTGTTTTATTAAAATCTAACAATAATGAACTATGGCTGAATCCAATTTCTGCATCTCCCACTAAGGTCACACCTCTTAGCTATGAACATGTACTAGGTTCAGTTTTGGGAGATCTCAGAATCTAAAGTGAGAGGTTAAGGTATCTTTTTTCAAACTTTCTAGCTCTTTACATCCTTCACTTAAGAGTCCCAGTGAGAATCACTGATTCATGTGTAGGGTCTCCCCAAAGAGGGAGATAGAGATGTACAATACAGATAAGGTATATGATAGCTATTTTTTCTCTCCCAGGAGGTTGAGATTTCATCAAACACAAAACCATTTGTGGGACTGTTCAATTATAATTTTTTATGTCATCTCAGTTCTGTACTGTCCAAATAATTCCCTTCTTGTCTATGTCTGTTGGTAAACCAGATCAAAGCCTGGAATTCCCCCTGTTCACAGTCATTTTCTTTAAGAGGTTGTAGTTACAGAATATTTTTCCTGCTACCAGTCAGCTCCAGCTGAGGGGCCAAGGACCTCGGGACCTCTTGAGCTCACAAAGCCACTTCCAAGATTAGAAACCACCATTTCAGGGTGACTGCCCAGTCACCTGTACTCAGGAAAGGACAGAACCCCCTCAAAACCCTACAACAAGACAAATCAGAAGAGGCAACCCCTAACTCAGGCTCAAGTCCTTTGCTTTAGATGTCATGTTGAGTTTAGTTGCTATGCTGAGAAGTTGGAGGGATGGGAATCCAACCCCTCCGCACAGTTTCATGGAGAAGCTTAAAGGATTCATAATCACTTAGCATATAAGTAAAGAGCAGTAAAGAGCAGAATCAATCACTTGTTAAGGTTAACTGAATTAGACGGTCTTGGGGCTCAGTGACTAAAAAGGGTATTGCTTTGTCATCGTAAAACAACAGTCTGTTTCAGTGTTGTCATATTTGTCTATGGAATCTGGCTAGGAATCTATGCTACAAATTCCATGTAATGGGTTCTGACGAGCCATCTCTACACACGATCCATGGGTTGTAACCTAACTGACAAAAATAAAATTTGCCAATTTAAAAAAAAAAATAAAGAATAAGAGGCCAAACTCTTGGTATCTTGCCCATAAGCAATAGAAAGCTATCTTAAGTCTATAGTTAATAGCCGTTTAAGATTTCCAAAGCACTTTCCATCTTGTCTCATTTGATTCTCCCAACAGCCCTTTGAAATAGGTGTCATTACTACTCTCATTTCATAGATTAGGAAACTGATTTACAGAGAGATCAGTTGACTTTCCCAGGGTCTGACGCAGAATTCAAACTTCCTGACTATGTCTAATGCTCTACTGACAACAATTTCTTGTAGAGAGTCATAGTGGATAGAGTGATGGATTTGGAGTTAGGGCGATGAATTCAAATCCTTCCTCTGACATTTATTTAACTGTGTGACTCTTAGCAAGTTAGTATTTCCTAGCTGCAATTTCTTCATCTGTAACACAGAGATGATAATAGCACCTACCTCACAAGACTGTTTTGAGGATCAGATGAGATCATATGTCTAAAGTGCTTTGCGGAATTTAAAGCACTCCATGAATGCAAGTTATGGCTGTTGTTATTTCATGTCTTCTCCACTCTCCTTCAGCTTCTCATCCTTTCTGTCCTGTAGCAACAGCTTCCTTACTGGATGTGCTGCTGTTAATCTCTCTTATTTCCAGACCATCCTTCACATAGCTAGCTGACAAAATAATCTTCTCCATATACAAATCTATCCATCTCACTCTTTCTATAAAGGACCTTCAGCAGCTCCCCACTGGCTATTGGATAAAATGTAAAGTTTTCAGCTTGGCACGTAAGGCATCTTAGAGTGCTCCAACCTGCCTTTCAAAGTTTTTTTTTTCCTTCTGTTGGCCTTCGTAAATTCAAACTCCAGATAAACTGAATAACTAGTTTTTTTTTTTTTTCCTTTCATCTCATCTTAAGCTCTCCTATCTTTCTGTATTCACACAGGATATATCCTGTGCATGAAATATCCTTCCTATAAATCCCAGATCAGGGGCCATTTCATACATGAGACCTGCTAGATATCTGCAATTGGAAAATATTATAATCACATCAAATCTTTTGTTGTTGTTGTTGTTTTGGTTTTTTGCTTTTTGGAGAGGGAAGGTAAGGCAATTGGGGTTAAGTGACTTACCCAAGGTCATACAGCTAGTAAGCATGTCAAGTGTCTGAGGCTGGATTTGAACTCAGGTTCTCCTGACTCCAGGGCTAGTGCTCTATTCAGTGCACCACCTAGCCACCCCTCATATCTTTCTAGTGTACTTTATCTATATCTTTCTTTGTCCCTACATCACTATACCTTATTTTTATACTTAGTTGTGTAAATGTCTTATCCCCTCTTTAGACTGTTTGCATTTTTTGTCATCTTTGTGTTCCTGGCATAGTCTCTTGCACGTAGTGAGCAATTAGTGTGTTAAATGTTATTGGATTACAGAACATCTAATTTCAAATATGTCAATAAATGAAATTAGCAAATATTTATTAAGCATCTGACATGTTATTTCTCTAAAGAGGTTATCACATTTTAATGTAGGATTGCTATAAATACAGTAACATCTGCTCTTTTTAAAGTAGCAAAATACCAGAAGCTAAAGGGGTACTATCTATTGGGGAATGGTTAAAGAAGTTATGGTATGTAAAAATAATGGAGTATTTGCTGCAATACATGAAATGACATGAACAATTTCAGAGGAACCTGGGAAGACCTCTTTGACCTGATGCAGACTGAAGTGGGCAGAACTGAGAGAACAATTTATGTAATGAAAACAAAAATGTAAAGAAAATATCTTAAGAGAATGATTTATAACATCAGTATTGTAAAAGCAAACAGTTTTGAAACAGTTAAGAACTCTGATTCACCATGATTCCATAGGAATAAAAAAGAATGAGGCTCACCTCATGACAGAGAGAGATGATAAACAAAATACGTATAATAAAAAATGCATTTTTCATTGGGCCATTGTGGGAATTTGTTTTGCTTTTTGATGCTTATGTGACACAAGAATTCTTTCCTTCCTCCTTTCCCTCTCTCTCTCCTTCCTTCCTTTCATCTTTTCTTCCTTCCTTTTCTCTCCCCTCCCCTTCAGTAGATAGGAGGGAGAAAAAATAAATACTTCATGATTAAATGAAAAGAAAAATAACTTTGAAAAACTTTAGAACTCTGATCAATGTAATGACTACAATTCTAGAATGCGAAAGATGATGTGTGTTGTCTTCTTCCAAGAAGATGATGGATTTAAAATAGAGATTGAGATCTACATATTTAGACATGGACAATGTGAAATTCATTTTTTGACATGCATATTTATTATGTGATTTCTCTTCCTTGTTATTGCTTAGTGGGATGGAAAAAATAATTCTTACTAATATGGAGAATGTTAGAAATTAAACTGTGGGGAAGAAATATAATGTTATAAAATAAGAGATATTTTATAGCTGTGTTTTAAACACTGTCGCCAGATCCACGCAGAGATAGTTGGAGGCCAAGAAGCTTTTTGGTGTCCCTAATATTTAATAACTGACACTTTAACTATATTTTTTACAACCCTGGGAAAAGCCTGCTAAAAGCTTTAATAACTCCCACTGCAGACTGTGTGCAGTGTTTAATCCCTGATGTCCAAAAGGTTACTGTCTCCAGCTGGTTATCACTTCAAGACAGGAATGAGTATATATTCACATCCCAGCATCCTGTTGCTAACCAGAAAATATTAATGTCTTCAACAAGTTGGTGGTTTCTGGAGTATATGCTGCTTCTAATTCTCCTTGCATATCTGGTAGGTATAATAGATGGCAGAAGTTTGCAAGACGTGGAAAGGGGGCTGTGGTTTATTTTAATAATCTGACAACTAAAATTTGGTCTTGATATTGAAAGAATAATTTTCAGGTATTAAATATGAGCTTGCATGCAAGTAGAGAACAACGATACCCATTGGAGAAAAGGATCTAATCTTGGCCACTTGTCCAGGTTGAGCAGATAGCAGCCCATAAGGAATGATTTGAAGGTCACCCAAAGGCCTCTTGGCCTTCAAAGGCTTCCTCTTGAGCCTATCACAGTGTTGGAACTAACTTGTTATTCTTTTTATCTTTAGTGCCTAGCATAGTGCTTTGCACATTAAAAAACTAGATCTGTGATTTCTCTAATATGAAGAAATGCAGGTGAAGAAACTCACTCTGGCAGTACAAATTAGCACTCATTCTGCAGCTTACAGTATCAAGAAGTAGCTGAGGTATTGAGATCTTAGGTGATTTATCAAGGGTCACAAAGACAATCTGTATCACAAGTGAGATTTAAACCCAAGTCTTTCTGATCCTAAGGCTGGTTATACCATGCAGCTCCCTCATATGTACTTTGAATAATGTAGATCTTAATTTCAGCTGAATAATTAATCCAGCAAAGAAAAAGTGATTCAGGTTTTTTTCCTTTCATAATAACTTAAATATGAGTGTATAAATGGAACCAAAGAATGTCAGAGCTAGGGGTAATATTACTGATGAGTTAGTTCAATATCCTGATTTTGATAGAGGAAAAAATTGAGCCTTAGAGACACAGTGTTCTCCCACCTATCCTTGCTCCCCTCCACCTGAAAGTCAAAGTCAGTTATTGGGGCAGCTAAGAATGAATAGGCAGAAAGCTGGCCTCAGAGTCAGGAAGATCTGGGTACAACCTTGGACAAGTTATTCAACCTTTAAGCAGCTTTCAACAATTTTATTAAGTGCAGAGAAGGTACTGACCTGCACAAGTAATGGGAGTTTCTTTATCTGGTCATTCTCTTTATCAATGAAACCAAAGGTCTAGTGCTGGGGTGGGGAACCTGTGGCCTCAAGGTCACATGTGGCCTCTAGGTCCTCAAGTGCAGCCCTTTGACTGAATCCACACTTCACAGAACAAATCCCCTCTGTCAGAGAAAGGCAGGGGCATGGATGGAGCTAGTACTTAGTTCTCCTCTCTCCCTGGCTACTTATTTGGTATTTATAGTTTCTCCAACTTTTCAGTCACTTATTCTATATTTACCTTAGGTATTTTTAATATAGAAAGTAAAAATTTATATTTATTAAAACATCATTAATTGTCATTCAAAGAAGCAAGATGAAATAGTTGAATTTGGAGATCTCTTCCGGTTCTAATCTATGACTCTTTGAAATGATTCATTTGTTGCTTGAATTCTTAAATTAAATCGTACAGATGAGGAAAATGAGGTCCATAGTAGTTATAACTTCCTTAAGTTGTTCTTAAATTGTGTGGACATCTTTTTGCTCAGAGTTGAAATTAGGCCCAGGCAAAGGTAGGTAGCAACTCAGAGAACACCTTCAAGGAGTACAAGGAAAGAGAGCTTCTAAATATATTTTTTTAAATATAAATGCCCATATTTTCACTGTTGGGAAAAAAAATCTCTCTGTGACATTTATTTTGTGAGAACTCTAAAATAAAACGAAACCTCAAGAGGCCATCTAGTCCCACTTACTCCTTTTATAGTTGAGGAAACTGAGGCTGAAAGAGGTTGAGTAACTTGAGTATAAGTATCAGAGGCAGGATTTTAACTTGTGTCCTCTGAATACATTATGTAGCTTCTTCATAAAAGGCAATGATTCTATGACTCTGATACGCTTTAGCTTGGGAAAGATCCAGGTCACATAGTATCCACACTTTCTTCTAAAGTTATAGAATCAATCCTGTTTGGGAGTCTAAGCACATTATTGGTTCAGTTCATATGAAATGGCACCAGACCTGAGATATATCTGTAAAAGCATGAGACAAAAATGTGAAAAAAGATGTAAATACATCAGAGAAATGAAAAGATATTTTACCTCCTCTCAAAGAGATGAGATCTAAGCTCTTGTTTTCGGACATTGTATGGAATTTGGTTAACTGTGTTGACTAACTAATCCAATAAATAAAGACAATGGTATTCTATATAGCACTAAGAAATGAGGGAACCTGGACAGTGCTGGTAACTAGAAAAAAAGGTAAAATAAAACCAACTCCTTTAAATGCAAACTGAGTTTTGTACCCGTTAGACATAATTAGTTTTGTGCTTTGTGATGTAACAATTTCTGGATATAAAGTCAGAGAGTCTAGGTATGAATTTCACTTGTTACCTGAATGACCTTGGGTAAGTCATTTCCCTGGGTCTCAGTTTCCTTATCTATAAAATTAAGAAGTTGGACTAAATAACCTCTAAGGTCCCTTCCAGCTATAAATGTAGAGTCTTTTGGTCTTTGATCTTTGGGGAGAGAAAAGTAAATACAGACAATGTATTTTTTATATTTTTTAAATTTTTTTATTTTATTTTTATATTTTTTATTTTTTTATATTTTACTATAGGTGATATTTCAGTTTTAAAAAGTTTAATTTAACAAATATTTCACAGAATGTTACAGCTCAGATACCCTAGAGATTGTAGTCTCATGATCTCGCAGAAAATTAAGTGATTTGCTCAAAATCTCACAGTAAATAAATGGTGGAGCCAAGGCTAGAGGCCAAATCTTCTGTGTTGTAGTCCAATTCTTTCTTCTCTATCATACTTTTTCCCTCTTACATACCTGCTCTGCATGAAGCATTATACTGGGTGTTAGGAATGCAGTGTTAAAATTAACTAAATAAACAAATATTTTAAAAATGCAGCTGACAGTAGCTTGTAATCTAAGAGATGAAAGATGTAGATAAATGACTATAATGCAAGTCAGAAAATGATTAAGTATATTGAAGAATTTTGAAGAGCCACTCCAGCCACTGCTAGAATTAGTTAAGGGAAGAGTGATGGCTTCTACCCTAAGGGAATCAGAAGAAAGTGTTCTGAAGGAGGCAGCACCTGAGCTGGGCCTTGAAGAAAGAAAAGGACGTCAATAAGTAGAAGTGGTAGGCCATTTTATTGCATGCACAAAGGTGCAGGGGTGGGAGAGGGTACAACAAGGATGAGCAACAGTGATGAGTTTAGCTGGAGTATGGTGTATAAGGTTAGGATGGCAGCTCTGGATCAAAATTTGGAGAACATTGAATGTCAGGAAAGGTGTTTGCCTTTTATTCGTCATAGGATCAAGACTCTAGATCTTAATAAAATTACCTTACAAATTAATCCTTTAATAAAGGGATTTGTTCTGTGAAGTTTGGATTCAGTCAAAAGGCTGCACTTGAGGACCTAGAGGGCTACATGTGGCCTTGAGACAACAGGGTTCCCAAGCATGATCTAGAGTCAGAAGGGACCAAGTTGATCAGTTAGCCCACTATTTTCATCGAATAGACAAGGAAACTAAGACCTAGGTAAGTTAAAGCAACTTGTCCACGGTCACATAAGGAATGAGTTATAGAGCCAAGATTCAAACTCAGTCTTCTGACTCCAAACTGAACATCCTTTTGACTCTTTTTTTTCACTTTTTTGTTTTGAGTAACTACTTTTCTACTTGTCTGAGGGTTAGTGTTTATTATTTTTTGAGATTTTTTTAGTTGTCTATGTTCTGAAATTCCTTGTGCTCTACAATTTAAATGTTGAGGGGAGGCAGCCCTATCACTATCTGCCTCTACTTTCACTTCCCCTCATTGAGAGTAAAAGGAAAAACAAATCCCTTGTAACCACTATACATTGTCAAGCAAAACAAATTCCCCCATTAGCTGTGTGACTCACTCTTCACCTTGAGTCTATCTCCCTTCTCTCAGGAAATGAGTAGCATGATTCATCATCAATACTCTAGAATTATGGCTGTTCATTTCACTGATTAGAATTCTTAAGTACTTTAAAATTACTTTTCTTCAGAGCATTTTTGTTATTGTATAAATTATCTTGATTCTACGCATTTCACTTGATTCAACTACTTATCAGAGAAATCCCTAGATTTCTCTAAAACCATACTTTTGTCCTTTCTTATGGTGCAACAATTTTCCATCACATGTATATTCTTAAATTTACCCAGCCCTGCTCTCATCAAGGTTCCCCTTTCCTTACTTCCAATTTTTTTTTTTTGCTGCTACAAAAAAAGCTGCCATAAATATTTTTGCAAATATGTACTTTTCCTCTCTCTTTCTTTTGTTTGCTGTGTAGAACTAGTAGTGGTATTGCTGGATCAAAAGGCATGTATAGTTTAGTAACTTTTTGGCATAGTCTCAAATTGTTTTAGGGAATGGCTATTTTGATTTGCAATTCTACCAATGGTGCATTAATGTACCTGTTTTCCTGCAGCCTCTCCGACAACTTAATTTTCTTTTTTTTTTTTTTTTGCCATATCTATCAATCTTGTGGAGAAGAGATGGAACCTCAGAATTATTTTGATTTACACTCTCTATTTATTAGTGATTTGGAACATTTTTCATATGGCTTCTGATATTTTCCTCAATAATAAATTACAGCCTGATCTCTCCATACTTATAAACTGACTTAAAAAAAAAAATCCCTAATGTTTTGTTTTCTTTTCATTTGCCTCTTCCTAAAAGTACACTGAAAGGGAGAAAACATATTACTGATTATTTGAGTCTCAGTTGCCTGAGTCCTGGTTAATTAAGTTTCTATAGTACATAACATCTTTACCACATCATGAGCAGCACTATCAGGATCATTCTTTCAAAAATGGAAAGTTTTCTTAGATTTTGTCAACTGTGTTCCTTTTGTTCTTTACAGGTTGCTTTATAGCTATGTCTGTGAAATCAATGGAAGGAGCCAATTACTCCAGGGTGTCTGAATTTGTATTGCTGGGACTAACTGATTCTCCTGAGCTTGAGGCTTTTTTCTTTGTGGTATTCTCTGTTTTTTATGTGATGACTATATTAGGCAATTGTCTCATTTTGGTTACTGTTATATCCACCCCACAACTTCATTCGCCCATGTATTTCTTGCTCAGCAACCTGTCTTTTATTGACATGTGTCTGTCCTCTTTTGCTACACCTAAGACGATCATGGACTTTTTCACCCATCATAAGACCATTTCTTTTGAAGGTTGCATATCTCAGATCTTCTTCTTGCACCTCTTCACTGGCACTGAGATTGTCTTGCTTATCTCCATGTCCTTTGACAGATACATTGCCATATGTAAACCTCTCCGATACTCAAACATTATGAGTCAGCGTGTGTGTGTGGGCCTTGTGGTGGTTTCCTGGACAGTAGGCTTCCTTCACACAATGAGTCAGTTGGCCTTCACACTCTACTTGCCTTTCTGTGGTCCTAATGTTGTAGACAGTTTCTTTTGTGACCTCCCTTTGGTCATTCAACTTGCCTGCATAGATATCTATGTCCTAGGGCTCTTCATGATTTCAACCAGTGGCATGATTGCTCTGGTCAGCTTCCTGCTCTTGCTCACCTCCTACATCATTGTCCTGGTCACTATCAAGAAGCATTCTTCCAGTGGATCATCAAAGGCACTTTCTACTTGTACTGCACATTTCATAGTTGTGTTCATGTTCTTTGGACCATGTGTCTTCATCTACATGTGGCCCTTTACCAACTTTCTTGTGGACAAAATTCTCTCTGTATTTTATACCATTTTCACACCTTTCTTGAATCCACTTATCTATACTCTGAGGAACCAAGAGGTGAAAGCTGCCATGAGGAAAATGACCAACCAATATATTAGTTTCCGGAAAACTGAACAGTTTCCAAGATACTCTGTGCAATGAAGGAAACACTTATCTGTGACCCAATATCATCTGTTTTCCACCCTTAGAATAACAATTATTTTTTTTAATCCAGTAGCCATTCATTGAATGCCTACTACATGAAAAGGTTACTATACTAGAGCTGGAAGAGAATTTAAGATGATCTAGTCTAATCATTCTGTCTTAAAGATGAGAAACCTGAGGTCTATAAGGGATAAAAGATGGCACTCTACAGTTATAACAGAGTCAGGATTAAAACCTATCTCCTGTCATATCTCTTTCTATGGAACCACATTGCCTCTGTTATTATCAATTACTGTGGAAACACAGAAACTTGGATATTCTTGTCAAAAACATTTTTATAGCATCCATCTACATAGAAGAACCAGGAACTTCACTCCTTGCAATTTAGCTTAGAGTTGTGATTTCTTCAGACTGGAAACTTTGAGTCAGTAACTCCACCAGCCTAGTATTTTAGTATCTTGTCATACTGAGAGCAACAGTTTGAGAGTGTGTAAGTTTATGTTCACACATTTTCTAGCTTTATGACCTTGGGCAAGTGTCTGAATCTTTCTAAACCTCAAATATGTCATCAGTAAAGTGGAAATAATAATGCACTACCTACTCCACAGGGTTGTTGTAAGCAAAGTGCTTTGTAAGCAAAGCATTTACATAAATGTGAGCTATTATTTAAAGTTTAGATAGAGTCAGAACTAGCACAGGAAAGACAGGAATCGACTTAGAATGTGATCCATGGATGTGTACAACAAATGTTTTAAAATATGAATTTGTAGAAATGCATAGTTTTAATGTCAAAAAATTTAGCTCTCCAATGACCATAGAAATTTATTCTGTATAGTTCCATGAATTCCAATGAAGGTTCAAAGCCTCTGGTGGACAGTCACAAAACAGCGGCAGTTAATCATTACATTTGTATTGGACAATTTCTAACTAATATTAGACGTATGCTTAATCAGAAAGCAAATGGTATATTCCAAAGGCCCTTTTTGCAATGTACTTCATGAGTTCCCACATTACCAATCACAGGCCTCTAAAATGTGTAATGGATTATTTTTTTAAATTCAATTTTATTTTCAGTTCCAAATTGAGAAAGCAAGAAATACAAAACTCATGACAAATATGAAATCAGGCAAAAAGATTTCTGCATAAGTCATGTTTTTAAAAAGCAAGAAAAAAGAAGAAATATACTTCATTCTTTTCTCTGAATATATCAGTTCTCTATCTGGAGGTAGATAATATTTTTCATTATGAATCCTTTGAAAGTGTGGTGGATCAGAGTGTTGATCAGTTACTAAGTCTTTCATAGTTGATTATCATTGCAATATTGCTGCTTTTATGTACATTATTCTCCTGGTTCTATTCACTTCACTTTGTATTAGTTCATATAAGTCTTCCCAAGTGTTTCAGAAAACCACCCTCTTCATAATTTCTAACAGTATAAGAATGTTCCATTACATCATATACCATAACTTGTTTAGTCATTTCCTAATTGATTGTAATGCCATGCATGAGCAGTTTCCCAAAAGAACGCTAGTCTGAACAGCTTTTAAGTTCTAATTACACAGTATAGTGAACACTCTATTCCACAACAAATCAAAGGAAAACATTCACAACAAATCAAAGGAAAACATTCACAACAAATCAAGATACAGTATTCACAACATTACATCTTATCACAGAAAATCACAATATAGTGTTCACAACAGCTTATCATTAAAATGGCCACACAGTTTTCACCAAAATGGTCACAGTATTTAGAACAAAGAACAAAAGAACAATTCTCTGGTATCCCTAAGGAGGTTTGCCTCCTTACTTAATCATTCAATCATCTCAGAATACAAATCAGTCTTCCTCTCATGGGGCAACTAGATTAACTTAATCAGTCACTTATTTAGCAGTCAGTTACTAAGTATCACTAATCACTAAATACAATCATTAGAAAATACACAAACCCTCCACCCCTAGGTCTCTAGTAAACTTCAATTTCATCACAGCATTTAATATCCAAGGAGAGGCCTTTTCTTCATCTTGACTTGGGGTGATCTCTCAGATTCCCTGGAT
>CM053589.1:32601219-32611582 GCA_028646515.1 Pseudochirops corinnae
TGGAACCTCTACATATGTCTATTCTATGTGAAACTGAGATAAATGAACAAATAATTGATCTCACAAACAGCATATTGGTGGCGGCAAGTATGGAAGTGGGATAGGGAAATGACTGTATTCTATAACAGAAACTAAATTGTTCTTAAAATTTGTAGGTAGAAAGCAGGGGTTCTTAAGATGGGATTCATGGACTTGCCTTTGGAAATGCTCAAAAATTTTAAAGCTATTTCACTATACTTGACTTCCTTAATAATCCAAAGTATTTTTAATGTAGTAAAAATATTATTCTTAGGGTCACAAACAGTCAGACATAATTGAAAAATAATTGAACAAAAAAACCCATTATTCTATAAAGAGTTCCAAAGGTTTTTACCAGACTACCAAAGGGATCCGTGACATAAAAAGTTGAGAACTCCTAGATCCAAACCCTACATCTTACAAATAAAAACACTGAGACCCCCAAAAGATTAGGTAACTTGCTCAAAGTCACCCAGAGTAGTCAGCATTAGAATGACTTGGACAAGTAGCCTGACTCTTCATTTTCATGAAGAAAAATTCTGCCAGAATAATTCTTTAAGTCTCCTAAATATTCTACCTTGTTAAATAATGTTTCTGATAAAAATAGACAGAAAAGAGGCTAAATTGCCTTCCAGGTAATAGGGAAGTGATACTTGAGACAAACCCTTCTCCCCCCTCCAAAAATAATGTAATCGTACTTGGAATAAAAAAGGATTTTTCATAAGTCATCCAATATGAGGCCTGTGGTTTAAATGCAGGCACTTCACTATGAAGTGTAGTCTGTCTAAGACGCTTTCTTAGGTATATAAATAAATAAATTTATATATATATATATATATATATATATATATATATATGTACATATATATGTTTAAATCTAGATAAGCATAACTGAACTAGCAGGCTAAATAGGGTAGACTCATACATCTTCCTACTGATACTGTCATGTAGATTCAAGTACCACCACATGCCAAGCACCAGGTTTGCATCACTTAGTCATTTTAATTGAAAAAAGAAATCATGCCATCCCCACATATGGCTTCCTGATTCTGTAACCCACCATTGGAAAACTTTGGAAGACTGTATCCTATAGATAGTTGATGTGTCTGCTTTAGGTGACTAACATAGAATTATTCAATGTGTTTGGATCCCTAGAAGTACATTAGAGAAGTACAAAGAAAGTGCCATCAGGCATTTGGAGTGGGGAGATTGAGCTTGCTGGAGGGCAATAATTGCTGGAGGGTATAGCAGCTACTGTAATTCGAGCATAGAGTGTATACAGGAGAATAGTATAAAATAAGGCTAAAAATATAAGATTATGGAGGACCTTAGCAGGTAAAGGAGTTTGAACTTTAATAAAAAATAGAGAACTACTGAAGATTTTTGTGTAGAGAATGTGAATTTCCCTCCAGTAGAACATAAACCCCTTGAGATTAGGGGTTCGTTTGTTGTCATTTTTCTCTTAGTGTATATTTGTATGTGCGTACATAAATACATACATATAATATATAATTATATATATATTTATTATGCATATTGATACTGAATCTGTGATTTCTTTAAGAGAATTTCCATTCTGAAAATCATTTCTACCAATCTACATTATCTGAAAGGTATGATAATAGAAGATTGCCTGAAAAAATATTAGAGGCATAAAATTAAAGGTACACTAAAAAAAAGTAGAGGAATTCGTCCAAGTTTAAACAGTTAGCATGATTCAGTAGTGGGACTTGAATATATGTCTTTCTGTTTCTAAAATCAACGCTGCATCCTGCCTCTTGTCTTGTATGTAATGGGCATTTAAGTTTGTTGAAATGAATTAAATTATACTAATCAGTGATGATAAATATCTCTAGGTACAATTAGGGTTAATTTGAAAGCCATATGAAGATATTGGAAGGGGGAGAGTTGGAGGCTAATGTTATTTTCATTCACTTTGATTTCCTCCTATTTCTCCTCTCTTAAGGTTATTTCTAAGCAACTCTGGTGCCTTTGTCCATGGATGGGGTTAATTCCTCTGTGGTGTCTGAATTTGTGCTGCTGGGGCTCTCCAGTTCTCAAGAACTTCAGCTTTTCTTTTTTGTCTTCTTCTCCTTGTTGTATGGGATGATCATCTTGGGCAATCTTCTCATCATAATTACAGTGACCTCTGATGCTCGCCTGCACTCTCCCATGTACTTCCTGCTGGGAAATCTATCCTTTATTGACATCTGTCAGTCCTCTTTTGCTACCCCAAAGATGATCGCAGACTTTCTGAATGAACACAAGACCATATCCTTCAATGGATGCATAGCCCAGATTTTCTTCATTCACCTCTTCACTGGTGGTGAGATGGTGCTGCTGGTCTCCATGGCCTATGATAGATATGTGGCCATCTGTAAACCCCTACACTATGTGACCATCATGAACCAACAGTTCTGCACTACATTAGTATTAGCCTCTTGGACCGTTGGTTTTGTACACACCATGAGCCAATTGTCATTTACTGTGAATTTGCCTTTTTGTGGCCCCAATGTGGTAGATAGCTTTTTCTGTGACCTTCCCAGAGTGACCAAGCTTGCCTGCCTTGACTCCTATACCATAGAAATATTAATTGTGGCCAATAGTGGGATTCTTTCCTTAAGCACTTTCTTCCTTTTGTCCATTTCATATATAGTCATTCTGGTCACTGTCCGGTCTAAGTCTTCTGCTGCAATGGCTAAGGCATTTTCCACACTGAGTGCTCACATCATGGTTGTTACCTTGTTCTTTGGACCCTGCATCTTCATCTATGTGTGGCCTTTTACCACCTACCCTGTAGATAAAGTCCTTGCCATATTTTACACCATTTTCACCCCTATCTTGAACCCCATGATTTATACATTAAGGAACAAAAACATGAAAGCTGCCATGAGGAAACTTGTGACTCAAAAATTAAAATCCAAGAAGATTTCTGAGATATCCCTCATTATAAGACCCTCTCTTTACTGAGACATATATCCTCTAAACTTAAAGACCTGTGTAAACTTTATATTACTATATATGCCAACTATTATTGCTGTTACACTTTTTGTTAGCATTGTTACTACCTTTTTTTTTGGAGGGGGGAAGACAAGGCAATTGGGGTTAAGTGACTGCCCAAGGTCACACAGATAGTAAGTGATTCAAATGCCTGAGGTTGGATTTCAACTCAGGTCCTCCTGACTCCAGGGCCAGTGCTCTATTTACTATGCCACCTGCCTGCCCCCATT
Source organism: Pseudochirops corinnae (assembly GCA_028646515.1). Taxonomy (NCBI): domain Eukaryota; kingdom Metazoa; phylum Chordata; class Mammalia; order Diprotodontia; family Pseudocheiridae; genus Pseudochirops; species Pseudochirops corinnae. The sequence continues at coordinate 32,604,468 of CM053589.1, forward strand.
GTTACTACTTTTTACTCTTAAAAGATAGCTACCGGAGGTGGGGGGGAAGGAGCTTGGTAGTATAGCAGTATCATTGCTCATAGAATTGGTAGGATTAAAAGGAATCACAGACACCTTTTAACGCCCTAAGTTTACAGTTAAAGAAATTAAGGCCAACAAAAGGGAAGTAACTTCAACAACAAGCATCATGCTGAACTCTAGGAAATGGTTCTAAAAATGGCGTTTGTTAATGTAAAGACACATTTTAACTATACTTCAACATAACCGGTTCGATTTGTAATCCTATATAATTTATTTTAAGTATTTAAAAATAGTATTGTCAGAAGGGGTCCACAGGTTTCACCAAATAGCTGAAGAGATTTATGACTCAGAAAAGGTTAACAGAAAACCCTGTTCATGGGAAACAACTAGAACGCCATTCTGACAGGAATGGAGAATGAATGGAGGGATGTGATAAGAAATAAGACTGAGAAGGAGATGAGAGGCCAGACTGAGGAAGGCTTTGGATTGCATAGTAAGTGAATGGCAGATCTGGGATTCAAATTCTCTCTTGTGACTCTAAATCTAGTTTTCTGCCTCCTTATGGGTGTATGATATAGTAGTCATGACATTAATTCTTCTTGTATTTCCTACCCAAATGGACTTTAGCATCAAAATACATTGAAAAAGCTGGAAAGTGTCTAAACTAAGTGATGCAATGGTCAGAGGCGAGGGCCTGGAGTCAAGATGACCTGAGTTTAAATCCTACCTCTGACACTTACTAGCTGAAGAGATTCTGGGCCTGTTTCTTGAACCTTTCTTGTGTTCAGGTTTTTTGTTTACAAAAATGAATATAATAATAACACCTACATCACAGGTTTTCTGTGAGGATGAAATGAGTGAATATATGTTATGCTCTTTGTTAACCTTAAATGCTAGATAAATATTAGCTGTTATTAGTGAATTTTTTGTTGCCCTGTACTAGGGAGTGTACAAAGAATATTATAGTCTTGTTGACCTGGCCGTGCAATGACTAATTATATGTATTTCACATGGATTTACTGTGGTTAGTAAAAAGGACACTGAATTTGGATTCAGAACAATCTGGGTTTGAATTCAACCTCTGGTAACCTATGTTAACTTAAGCAAGTCATCGAATTTCCTTTGAGCCTTGGTTTCCTCATTTGTATCAGAGGACCAAAATTTTTGTGCTACCTCTCAACACTCACGATGATTCCATAAAATACTGTATGTACATGTGGGGAAACACTTTTTAAAAAGCGGTGTTTTGCCAATACAGCACATTCCTGTCTTTTTTATTATACAGAAATAGGTGAAGTCACAATTACATGGTATTTCCTCAGGCTGCTACTATGATTTTTTGATGAGCAAACATACTGTCTTCTTACCATAGAGACCAACTTGACTTTCTATCAAATAGTTTTTGTTGTTGTTGTTTGTTCTTCATTTTCAAAGAAGACCAATGGCATTATAGATGATGTCTTGACTTGCATTAAATTGGATTTAAGTGAGGCAGTTACATATTTATCAACCTCACTGTCCCTTCCAGAGTCATCAAAGTCCAATGACAAGACAAAAGTCAAGATAACCAGTGATGGTTTGGGATGCAGTGGATGACCTTGGAACCTTTGATGCCTGAGGAAGTTCTAAGGGCTCCATGTACCTGCTTCAGTTGCCTTCATGGCCATTGGAACAAAAATATTCTCATCCACCATTTCTGCTCAGGGAGAGTCTTCACGTATTTGGGATAGACATCCCCTTAACTCACTGATGGGTTCAAGACCTTTAAGTTACCTCAACCATCATTCTGATTTGCCAGGGTGTTGCTGCTGTGCATGTTACTGCTTCTAGGAGGCACAGGTGAGAGTTGACTAAATCAGGTGGACACCAAAGGTGGATAAGCAGCCCTGAAAAGGACTTGAAAGCCCCCACACCAGAGATGTTAGTCCTCCCTGAACATCCCAAATAAACCTTAGATTCTATCTGGCAGAAAAGTCCTATGACATTGAGAGCCGCTGGTACTCTCCATGTCCCTTTTCTACAACACCTAACTTGCTCTGAGGTGTTTCATGTGTTCTTCCATTTTTCATAATAGCAGAATTTCAAAGTTGGAAGGAACCACTAAGGCTATCTAGTTCAAACTATACTTGTGGAGAAATCCTCCTCTACGATATCCCCAACACGTGATCTTCCAGACTCTGCCTATTGCTGCCTCCCTTTTCCTTCACAAACCTTAAGTTATTAGAACTCAGCTATCAGATACTCTTAAGTCTTCTGTAGCTCTGTCACTTGATCCTCAGAATCCTGGTCATCTTTTCTCTACACATTTCCCAACATTTTTTCTTTTCTGCAAAAACTTGCCTTAAAGAAAGATACGATATCACTCATTTGCACCATAAAGTAGTTTTGTACTTATGTTATGCTTCCATGAGGTGTTTCATATTTTAAACTTTAACTTATGAAATGAGGACCTCATGAGGAAAGATGTAATAGAATTATGTTTCTGTATTTTTTTGATAACTGATACCACATCACTGAAATATTTTTTCTTGATAACTAAAACAAGTCCTGGCCCTTACAATAATCTATACCCATCTTGTATGCAAGAGAACATGGCTGACTATTTTCTCTCATCAGCCTGAAGGGTAAAGACATACAACTGATCTTGTAAACTCACAAAACTTTAGGGATAGAAAGGACCCTGGGATTCATCTAGTCTAGTCCTCTAATTTTATAGAAGATACTGAGGCTCAGAGAAAACATTGGAAGTCATAGTATTTAGATGTGGAAGAGTCTTTAGAGATCATCTAGGCCAGAGAAGTAAGGTCATATAATTCATTATTAGAAAAGTGGTGATATAAACTAGAACCTATGACTCCCAATCCCATGTTCTTCCAATGAGTCCTGCTGCCTCAGATAAAGTAACTTTCTTAAGTTCCCATGGGTAGTACACCATGGAGCTCAGACTAGAAGCAAAAGAAGGGAAATTGATGCTTGTATACTGCAAAGCAAATAATTTAGGCACCATGTCTTCTTTCAACCCTCAATATGACTTAACTTGTTTAACTTAATTTTTCTTATTTTCTGGATAGGTAATATATAAAAAGCACAAACATTGAATCAAATGACAATAGTAAAATGGATCAAAATATGGTCACATGAACTAGAATGTGTTGCCACAATCTATTCCTTAATGGAATAAAACATCATTCATTCATTTGTTAATTCATTTACTTACCAAACATTTTAGCACTTTCCTTTTGCATATATGATTCAAGGGTTTTATATTTCTTTTTGCCCCCTCTGCAGGTGGGGTGGAGGTAGGAGGAAAAATATAAATGTTTGATAATTTTTTAAAAATTAAAAATTATAAAAATAAAACAAGAGAAGCTGGGGGAAATGTAAAACCTAGAAAAGAAAAGATCTACACCCTATTGGAGCTTACAGATAAGTAAAGCAATAAGAAAATGACAGAACAATAATATATAATAGAAATGATTATATAGGTGTTTTAGATAAGAGCAAGACAATGTGCTATGTAAGATCTGAAGGATAAGCTTATTAATATCAGATGCAAAGGATACTGCCAAGGGATCCATGACTTCACACAATAATTGACATTTATTTTGGGCTTTAATGGTGGGATAGGAATTCTAGAAGTGAAGATTAAGAAGAAAGCCATTTCATGAATAGGAAAAAGTCATGTGAACAAAGGCATAGAGATGGGAAAGAGGTTGTGTACGTATGTGGTGGGGAAGGATAGAAGGAGAAGGGTTGAGCATCATAATCTACTTTGCTTCTACCCTATGGTGCATAGAAGGGAGTAATATGAAGGAGGATTGGAAACGTAAAGTGGTTACAGAGTGAATGTCAAAATTTTTTTGAGAACTTTGCTTGTTAGGAAATAAGACGTCACTGTAAGTCTGTTCAAAGGGATAACATGAATAAATCAATAAATTAAAGGAATGACCTTTTTAAACCTGAACTTCAGTTATTCTTATTTCATTGATGAACATACCTAGGTAATCACTTATCTTTCCACTTCCCTTTGTTTATTTATAAAGTGTCCTGTTATTGTTCAGTTGGTTTTTACAATTGTGCCCGACTCTTTGTGATCCCTTTTAGGGTTTTCTTGGCAAAGATACTGGCGGTGTGGCTTGACCTTTCCTTATCTGGCTCATTTAACAGATAAGGAGCTGAGGCCAGTAGGGTTAAGTGACTTGCCCAGGGTCACATAAGTGACTGCATAAGTGTCTGAGGCTGGATTTGAAATTTAAAAAAAAAAAAAAAAAGAGTGTTCCTGACTCCAGGTCCAGCACTACCCACCTAGCTGCCCTAGGTTGACCAAAAAAGTAGGAGGAGGGAATTTTTTTCTTCTAATTATTAAGACCATCAATGAATACATTTACTAAACTATAATGTAATTATGTTAAGATGATTAAAATAACCAGACTGTTTAGGTTGGTGATGTGACATAATTGAAAAAATTCTAACTCTATCATCAGAGGGCTTGGGTTAAATAGTATCTATATTTACTATTACATTAACTTAATCAAATCCTTTTTCTCATGTCCTTCTTTATGTATAAAATGAGGCAATTAGACAAAATAATCTCTCAGGTCCCTTTCAACTACAGGCCTTATGATCTTATACAAAATTTTTTAAAAAATAGAAGTTATTACTGGTCAGTCAGGTTGACCATAAAGCATTGACTTCAATTTTATTTTCTGGCATCATAAATGTGCTCTGAAACATATAATGATGGGAAGAACACTTATTATGCTTCCTTAGTTGGTGCATAACATTCAGATCAAGGAAGTTCCTGATGTGCGTTGCACTGGTCAGAACACTTCTGGATAATTGTGTTCAATTCCAGGTACCATATTTGAAGAAGAATATTTATAAACTAGAAAGCAGCTAGATTGCTCAGTGGGTAGAGTACTGGGTGTAGAGTCAAGAAAACTGAATTCAAATCTCACCCCAGACATTTACTAACTATGTGATCCTGGGCAAGTCACTTAACCTCTGTTTGCTTTAATTCACTGGAGAAGGAAATGGTAAAGTGTTCCCATATCTTTGACAAGAAAACCTCACGGTTAATAAGAGTCCATGGTCTCACAAAGAACTGAACACAACTGAACAACTGAATATTAACAATTTGCAAACTAGAGCATGTTGAGAAGAGTACAAGTAGGAAGGTAAAAGGTGAAGAAAACATGTTGTACTAAAGTACTCCAATGGATTTATGGTCTCTATATCTTTATCAATATCAATATCTATATCTACATCTATCTATCTATCTATCTATCTATCTATCTATCTATCTATCTATCTTTCAGTCTTTCCATCTGTCTGTCTGTCTGTCTGTCTCTCTCTCTATTCCCAGCAATGATTCATGTTACAACCCATCCATGCCAGAGAGTTGAGAGATGAAGCATCTTGTTCAAGGAATATCTAGGAGGCCAGTGTCAATTCCCTGAGTGTATGATGGGGAGTAAGGTGTAAGAAGACTGGAAAGATAGGAGGGGTCTAGGTTATGGAGAATTTTGAACGTTAAACAGGATTTTGTTTTTGATCCCGGAGATGATACAGAGCCCTTTGAGTTTATTTAGTAGGAGGAGTGGTGGCATGGTTGAACCTGTGCTTTATTAAACACATTCATTTTTGTGACTGAATAGAGGATGAATTGGAGTCAGAAGAATTGAGGCAAGTAGATCCTCCAGCAGGCTATGGGATAGTCCAGATATGAGGTGATCAGGGGCCTGCACCCAGAGATGTGGCAGTGTCAGAAGAAAGAAGGGCAAGTATGGGAGAGATGTTGTGAAGGTGAAATCAGTAGTATCTTTCCATTCCCTTCTGGGTGATTATCTTAAGTCATCATACCATGTGATGTGGAGAATAATTTTAGATATATTTTAGATATTTAGATATATTTTAGATATTTCACTTAAAATATTTCACTTAAAGAAGAAAAAAACAATTGGAACCCACATAAATCCTCAGCATTCCTATATATTTCCAACGAAGCCCAACAGCAAGAGATAGTAAGAGAAACCCCATTTAAAGTTACTGTAGACATTATAAAATATTTGGGAATCTACCTGCCAAAACAAACCCAGTATCTATATGAACACAACTACAAAACACTTTTCACATAAATAAAATCAGATCTAACTAATTGGAAAAAACATCAATTGGTCACTGCTGAGTTGAGCTAATGTAATGAAAATGATGATTTTACCTAAATTAAATTACATATGTAGTGCCATACCAATCAGTCTACCCAAAAATGACTTTATAGAGCTAGAAAAAATGGTGACAAAATTTGTTTGGAAGAACAAAGGTTCAGAATATCAAGACAATTAATGAAAAGAAATGCTAGGGAAGGTGGCCTAGCCATACCAGATTTTAATCACTATTATAAAGCAGCAGTTTTCAAACTACGTGGTACTGGCTAAGGAATAGAGTAGTGGATCAATGGAATAGATTGGGTACAAAAGACTCAGTGGTCAACGATTACAGTAATATACTGTTTGATAAGCCCAAAGACCCCAGTTTTGGGGATAAGAGCTCACTATTTGATAAAACTGCTGGGAAAATTGGAATATAGTATGGCAGAAACTGGGCATAGACCATCATCTAATGCCATACACCAAAATCAAGTCTAAATGGGTACACGATCTAGGTAAAAAGGCCGATACTGTAAGGAATCTGGGGAAGCAAGGAATAGTTTACCTGTCAGCTTTATGGAGTAGGGAAGACTTTACAACCAAAGAAGAGTTGGAGAGCAGTATAAAATGCAAAATGGATAATCTTTTTTTTTTATTTGCTCATTTACTTTTAATTTACAAGATTCAGTTCCACAATCACTTGAGTTTCAGATTTTCTCCCCTCCCTTCTCCCCCCCCCCCCCCATGGTGGCATGCAATCGTGTATAGGATCTGCAAATACTTTCACATTGTACAATAGTTTGGTCATATAGAAGGGCTGTAACCAATGAGTGATCACTGGGAAAAGAAAAAAAAAACAAAAAAAAAACAAAGCCAGAGATAATAGAAAATGATAACGAGTTTTGCTTCAGTCTCCATTTAAACTATAGTCTTTCTATATCTTTC
>CM053589.1:32612082-32627445 GCA_028646515.1 Pseudochirops corinnae
GTAAAAAAAGAATAAAAATCTATGAGAATACATACTAGGGCATAATAGGGTATCTATTACTGTATTTTAGAGTATAATAGAGGACAATAGAGTATTATCCTCTATACATAGTAGACACCCCAAAATGCTTATTGATTGATATTACAAATAGTTGTTTTATTATAAGGCATAACATTGTAATTATTTCCTTTTATAAAAAAGTCAGCTGGTTTGTAATGGCAATTATTACACAATCAGTCAGTTATTTCTTCTCTGATTTTCTTCTCTTTAGGTGGTAATAACCTGTAGATTGAATAAATGGCTGGAGGAAATCAATCCATTGTGTCTGAGTTTGTGCTGCTGGGCCTCTCTAACTCTCGTAAACTTCAGCTTTTCTTCTTTGTGATCTTCACCCTAGTTTATGTGGCATCTGTATTGGGCAACATTCTCATTATCCTTACCATTGCCTCTGATTCCCATTTGAACTCTCCTATGTACTTCTTGCTCAGCAACCTATCTTTCATTGACATCTGTCAGTCTAATTTTGCCACACCCAAGATGATCGCTGACTTTCTCGTTGAGCATAAGACCATCTCCTTTGAGGGCTGCATGGCCCAGATCTTCCTTCTTCATAGCTTTGTTGGAAGTGAGATGATGTTGTTGGTAGCAATGGCCTATGATAGATTTATAGCCATATGTAAACCTCTGCACTATAGTACTATTATGAATCGGAGACTTTGCATAATTTTTGTGGTTATCTCTTGGGCTGTAGGGATTCTTCACTCTGTGAGCCACGTGGCCTTTACTGTAGACCTACCATTTTGTGGGCCTAATGAGTTAGACAGTTTTTTTTGTGACCTTCCCCTGGTGATTGAGTTAGCCTGCATAGATACTTACAAAATGGAGATTATGACATTAACCAACAGTGGCCTGATCTCTCTGAGTTGTTTTCTAGCCTTAATTATTTCTTATACTGTTATATTAGTAACTGTCCGACACCGTTCTTCAAGTGGTTCCTCTAAGGCTCTCTCTACTTTAACGGCTCATATTACAGTTGTAATCCTTTTCTTTGGGCCATGCATCTACTTTTATATCTGGCCTTTTAGCAGACTCTCTGTAGACAAATTTCTTTCTGTTTTTTATACCGTTTGTACCCCTCTCTTGAACCCCATCATCTATTCCCTTAGGAATGAAGATTTCAAGTCTGCCATGAGGAAATTAAAGGGCCGGTATCTCAGTTCCTGGAAATATTAGATGACCACCATAAGAAAGAAACCTCCCAACTAAAACATTTCCTAGAAGATCATAAAAGTCTGTTACTGAATTATGTTGTTTTACTTTATTATTCCTAAAAATGGGAAAAAAAAAGTTAGATGAAATTTGCCCCTGGTTTTAACTGATAATGAGGATTATGGCTAATTCAACAATCTTAATTAAAAATGGACTTACTTTAAAATAGAATATATTATGGTAAATTTATTATCAAGTTCCTCTGCTTTGCACAATTGGGAATTTGGAAGGTATTTGCACTTCAAATGGGTAATAAAGAGTAGTTTCATTAGGATCTGTAAAATGAAGAAAGAAAATGAATATTAGTGTCACAATCATAGATTTTTCATGTTTCTTGAAAAAAGCAAACATAAGTAAGAATGAAGTTCCCGTCTACATTTACTCTAAATATGCTAAGTTGACTTGTATAGTTAATTCAGTTTTATGGCCATGATTCTTCTAGCTTGATGCCCACATGAAATTTAAATAGAAGAGAAGAAAACTTCCAATTGGAGAACCAAGCATATTTCTCACAAAAAAAGCATTATAGAATAGGTGATGGTGAAGTGCATATTTATCATTGTTCTCAGTTTGTGTTTTAATGTGTACAATATGACAAAAGGATTCAACCTTGTTCATGGGTCTTATTCATTACAATAGCAGTACAAACATTTGTGACATCATACTGGTTAGAAAAAAAATTTTTTTGGGATTTCAGATAATAAGACAACTGTTGCAACAGTACAATGCCAAACATTGAGGTGACTAATGGACAACTCAGTCAATGATCCTGGAAACTTGATGATCATCTGTATATTTCTTCTGAATTGTGCCAAGCACATTTTTCTTCTGCAATTGTTATTAAAATAATTATTCATTCATTTTGGGTGCTTTTTTTCTTTTGCACACTACCCATGATGGTGGAATAAGAGGTAATTTTGTTTGTTTCACTTGATAACAAGTCTATTTTCCATATGTATTTTGGCAGGATACCAGCTTTGATTGATTGATCATACTGTGAATTATACCACCTGTACTTGAGCATGGTGTCAAGGGAAAGGCACATAAGCTCACTTTTATAGTACAGACATATCTCTCTTCTCCTTCCTTTTTATGCACATCTGAGGATTTAAAATTGGATAGTGATCATGTTAGGTAAGGAAAAATTAACTATTATCCCAATAGAATTAGTCCAGCAACAATGAGGTGAATGGAGACTGTTGACCTCTGTGAATAGGGCTGGCTTTACATTTATAGGATATCACAGAATTATAGAGTTTGAAGGGATTCTTTGAAAGACTTAGTATCTCTGATTAACAGGATGATCCACCACAGTTTCAAAGGACTCATAATGCAACATGCTATTTATCTCCAGAGAAAGAACAGATAGTTTCATAGTACAGTTGAATTGCATATTTTTCTTTTTTTTCTCGAAAATGGTTAATGTATATATTGTTTTACATGATCATACAAATTTGTAAGAGACTTTGTTTTTCTTGCCTACTTACTGGATGAAAGAAGAAATGGGGAAGGGAGAGAATTTAGAAGTGACTTGGGTTCAAATCCTGCCTCTGCCCAATCCATATACTAATCTTATGACTCCTAGGCAAATCATTCATATTCTCAGTGCTATAGTAACTTTGAGATTCTTAAGTCACCAAAGAATTGATGGTTTATGTAGGTAGAAGGAGTTTTCTCCATGAGAGTCTCTGTGGGCGTATACTGACTTAAAAAACCACAAATTAACATTGTCTATGCTGTATCGTATTTTTATTTATTTTATTAAACATGTCCCAATGGCATTTTAAACTGGTTCATCCCTACCTGGGAGTTTTAAGGGCTTGAGTTCAATGTCTCTGCTCTGTACCAATGAAATCATGGATATGAATTTTTTTTTAATAGTGGAGGGGAAAGAAGATGATGATTTGGGTGCAATTGAGCTGTATGCCTAAGAACTAGGAAAATATTTTTGTTGCTATAAAAACACCAGTAATCAATAGCATTCGGATGTAATTCAAAGCAAAATAAACTAGTCAAGGGGACTTACTAAAAGGCACTTGAAAGCCTTCCTGCAAATTATGTTCTAAGATGTATAGGCCACAAAAATTTTGGTTCGTTAAATTTACTTGGGCTATCTTCCATTCATAACCCTTTTTGTCATTTCTACCTTATATTGTTTCCCATCTTGAAAAAGCAAAAGAACATATATATCTGTAAAGCCAAGCACAAGCAGTTCTCCAGAGGACTGCTGCTGTGAACAAATCTAAGGTTATGATCACATAGTATAGTGAACTCTCTATTTATTCAGCAGTAAATTAAAGTAAAACATTCACAGAAACCAAAGTACAGCAGTCACAATGTTATAACAACTTATCACTTAAGTGGTCACATAATTTTCACCAAAGTGACCACAAAGTTTTAAACAAAAGATGTCATTCAATAAGTCCTTAACTTAATCATCCTTAAGAAACAGGCCTCTTTAAGGGACACAAAGTACAAAGGTCAAAGTTCTCCACCCCTAGGTCACATTGTCTTAATCTCTCAGTCAAAAAGTCTTTTTTTTCTTGATTGGAGATTAGTTTCCAATCACCCTTAACTCAATCATCCTTAAGAAGTACAAGGTACAGAGTACAAAGTTCTCTCACCCCTAGGCCACAGTAAATCATGATCTTCTTCATCAGTACTAAGTACCCAGGGACAGGTCTTTTCATCTTGACTCAAGGCTGGCTCTCAGCTTCCATGGTTCCTCTTCCATAGTCCCAGATTTTGCCTGAATTTACCCAACTGTCACTGGGATTCAAAAGTAGGCAGCTCTCAGCTCCTCATCCAGTTCCCATTCCATACTGAAGCTCACAGTGTCCAGTCCACCTCAAGTCCTTCACAGTTTCTCTTTCTGGGAAAACAAATCTTGACAGAGCCACAGTAACATTTATCCACATTGCTGGTACCATCATCAATTTGCTATCTGCCTGTGAAATCAATACAGACACACAAAGTCTGAGAACTTAACACAAATCGTCAGTATAGTCCCAGGACCTCTGAAACTCTCCTCCAGACTTCTGTAAACAGACAACAGAAAATCCTCTTTCAGGGCTTCCAGTAAGGTCCCAGGGCTTCTGTACAAAGTATCACAAACAAAAAATCAACACAGACAGTATACTCAAACAGAGTGCCTGGCCACCACAAAGTTCCCCTTCTCAATTCTGCTCTCTCCCAGCTTGGGCTTCTCCTTACATATGGTCATTAGCTCCTCTGTGTTCTGCTTCTTCCTGTTGCATCAGTAAATTCCTCCCATTGTGGGGTTCACAAGTTCCGTTTCTTAACAAAAACTTGATATAATCATGGGCAAGGCTCAAAAGAAACTTGAACTGAAAGGTGCTAAATAATTAAATAGCTGAAGCAAGGTGCTAAGTACTTCTTTGCTTGACAGTATAATATCTGATCCTATCCATAGCAGAGCCAGGCCTTAATTATTGAGATTGGAAATTCTATTCTCTTCATGGTTAATGCCTATTTTTTTGATCATGATGGGGATTAAACATCAGCAATGATTGAGTCACTGAATGATTGCTTTCACTTTGTCTATTTTTGTCCTCTTTATACTCACACATCAAGTCTTCTTAGCCAGTAAATAGCATAGAGCTTGAAAGCATCCACCAAAATTTTCTATGAAGAAAAAAAAAAAGGAATAAAAATGAGAGGTAGGGATATTTTAAATTTCTCTTATTTTCTGGCTTTAATTAGCCCTCACCTGCATTTCTTAGGGTCCTGGGAATGTGTGATCATGCTTCATGTCAAGGTTACATTAGGTAAGGGACTCCTGTGAAAAGAAGCATAGAATAGCAACAAGTAGGATCAAGTTATAAACTCTCTGAAAATGACAAAAAATCTAAGTGACATTGTGAGAGGCACAGTGGACAAGCTATGGATATGAAGTCATGAAGGAGCTAGGTTCAAATACTGCCTTAGACACACTGTGTGAACCTAGGCAAATTCCTTAACTTTATGAGATTCAGCTTCCCCATTTGCATAAAAAGGTGATGATCCAGATGGCCTTTAAGGTACCTTTCATGTAGTCTACAGTCAAGCGACATTGGCTTCCTTATTATTTTCCCTACAGGACACTCTAAATTCTGGAATTTTTTATTAGCTGTGCCCCTATGTCTGGAACTCTCCCCTTTCTCATTTAAACTTCCTGTCTTCCTGGGTTCTTCCAAGTATCAGTTAAAAACCCACCTTCTTCTACAAGAAGACTTTACCAATCCTCTTTATCCTTAATGTCTTTTCTCTGATATTATCTCTAATTTGTCCTCTGTATAACTTGTTCCTTGTTTGCATATGTCTCAGCCATTAGACTGTGGATTCCTTGAGACAGAGGCCTTTTTTGGCTTTCTTTTAATCTCCAATGCTTAACATAGTGATTGGCGCATAAGCATTTAAAAAAAGTTTGTTGACTTGACAATATGACTTCCTAGGTCTAAATTTATGATTTGTATTCCTTATGGGATGTGCCCTCTTGATATCACAAAGCAACAATTTAAAAGTTCTTATCCCTATGTCCCTGGAAAAATCAAAGAAGAATATTTGAATAACTCCCACAGCAACATGACTTCATTTCACGAATATTTCCCTATTGGTCATTCATAATTGTGGTTAGTGTTCTGAGTTATAATTTTTGGCTAGATGGAAGATAAATAGATGTGGTTTTGTTTGCAGAAATGTGATTAATTTCAAAGAATGATGGTTTCTGAGATTCCTTTTCTTTTTCCTGAGGCTGTTCCTTTTGAATCTGCTTCAGAACTGGTAGGTGGATGTAGATAAGATTCACTCACATCAAAGATATAACTTGGGCACCATGATGACAAATTTAAAAAGGGGTAGAGGAAGAGGTCTTACTTACAGCTTAAAAGTCAAGAAGAATTTAATACTTATTAGAAGTATCTCAGACACCTAAGATGTTTGTGTGACTTTTTACTTCAATGGTATTCAATGATTTCATGGTCTTGGAATCTACATTTGACTCAGGCCTTTGACTCCTTTAATCAAAAATATGGGCAAAATTAAGAGTTGCCCTTCAATGCAGACAGAACAGAGGAGAAGCTAAGAAGTAGGAATGAACCTTAAGGGAATATTTGGGTGGCTAGGCATGGTTTACTCGCTTGACATAATTAGAACGCTTTTCAATATTCAGCATCCATCCTGGATTTTTGTAGAACATATGAGAACAGATGACTTTTCTACTCTGACTAGGCAGGACTGATGATGACGATGATTGCCATTTGTTGTTAGGAAAGAAATTGAAAAAGGAACTAGATCTTTGTTGGCACTTAATAACTCATAATTATCAGAATCTAGGAAATTGTGTTCACTTCTATGTTAGCTTCAGGGAAAATATAAATACATTTGGAGGATGAGATGGGATTTATCTTTAGCCTCTGAACATTGGGGAGGGCAAATGCTTTGAGTAGAGTCTTTCAACTAAATCGGGGAGTTCTCAGCACTAGAAACAAATGTAAATGATTTCCATTTGACTTAGCTTTATTAAGAACATTGGAAGCAAAATTGTGAAGGTTCCTAGAACTTCTCATCGTGCAGCCAGTCAGCCCTCAAGAACTATTGAGAGATATCAGTGAGAGGGGCAGCTAGGTGGTATAGTGGATAGAGCACTGGTCCTGGAGTCAGGAGGACCTGCGTTCAAATCTGGCCTCCAGCACATGTCACTTAATAGCTGTGTGACCCTAGGCAAGTCACTTAACCCTGACTGCCTTGCAAAAAACATAGATATCAGTGATGATATATCTAGCTTGTTCCACCCATCCTGTACTCTATTAGCTACCTCATACTTTTGATCAGAGAGGTAGTTTAGAAAAAGGTAATCCCTTAAAGACCTAGAATCTATTACTGACTATTCTACAGGCAATTATCTTCAGGCAAATTACTTAGCCTCTCTGAGTCCAGATTTTCTCATCTGTAACATAGGGATAATAATACTTGTGCTCTTTGCCTCATAAGGCGGTTGTAAAGAAGTCTCTGATAACTCTTAAGTTCTGGAAAAAAAAAAGTGAGGTATTGGCAACGTGAGTCAACTCGTTGCTATAGGAAGGGGATTTGGGAACGAATTAATAAACTAGGCTTTCTTGATTTAAGTAATCCACCATTTTAAAGATAGAGAAAGGAACTCAGAGGTTCAATCAGTATCACACTCTGTGAGTACTATGAGGGTATGGTAGGATAAAGGTGCACATCATGTATAATCTCCCAATAAAAGACAGGAGATGGTTATTTAATTGAAAGTGAATTTCCTGCCCATTTTGTAGAGGAAGTGAAAACTATGTCTACACAATAGAAAACATCTATCTGAATTTTTAAATAAGTTTATTTAACATCCATAATGCACATATATACAAACACATTATACATACATGTATACAAATATGTATGTATATATACAAATGTATATAGATATAAATATAGATATGTGTGTGTTTGTGTGTATACATACCCATAGCCATACATACAAATGGGTATGGGAATACACCTACACATAAATTATCCTAAAAAAATCTTAGTGCAGTTTTTGCCCTAAGACTTTGGGGATACCCCATATACATATATATATATGCACCTGTACATGCATACATGATTCCATCTATTTATACATATGTACATATGCATATGTATATGTGTAACAAATACAACTATATAATGAATTTCTACATGATGAAGTCAGAGTAGGGAGAGCTGGGTCAGTTTTGAAAGAATTCAGTCAGACCTTCTCTTTAGCCAAAGGGAGCTTTATTGACACAAAAGCATATGGGCCTGAGACTTAGCAAAGGGCTAAACAAAGGCATTGATACAGGAAAAGGACCAGACTTATATACACAGAAAGTTACAAAGCCTATAGGATGAAGATGTAATTTTTGGGTTTCTAATGGGGGTTGGAGATTTAGGGACCGGATCCAGGTACAAATAAGGTGAGGAACGTGGTTGACATAGGATAAGGGAGATCGGGGAAATTTTATGACCCAGGATGGGTGACAAGGAATTCCATGGTCCACGACAAGGGGGAAGTTTTATGGCATTTGAAGATAAGGGAAGAGACTTGAGGACACTCTCAGGCTCAGGAGGCCTCCCAAGGTACGGAGAAAACAACCCTTAATATTATATTAACCCTGAGGGCACCTTTGTATCCATATCATACATGCCCCACCCTATCCAGTTGCTTCCTATCTCCTCCTACTTTCTCATGTGCATGCAGATTCTTCACATACCTGAAACTCTCTTTCTGTCTCCCTTTCTCTCCTAATCTCTGTCTATTGAAGTTTTTCATGGGATGTAATGGAAAGGGTACTGGATATGAAATGAGAGATCCTGGATTCCAATTCCACTCTTGCCATCTACTAATTTGTGTGTAGTTGAGTAAATCCCTTAACCACTCTGGATCTTGATTTCTTCATCTGTAAAATGGAGTAGAGGTGATCTTTAAGGTTCTTTCAGACTCTGAAACCTATAATTATTCTATCCTACCCCTTATGCTTCCCCAAATGCTGGCTGAAGTTCTCTTTCCCTGCTCATATTTTCTTAAAATACTTGTCTGTATCTCTCCCGTGCCCTTATGGCATTCAACCCTGTCATACTAATTTGTGCACATCACAACTCCTCTATTAGGTAGCAAGTTCCCCGCAGGCAAATATTTAATATTCATATCACCAGTTCACAATAGTTCTTTGTACATATTAGGGACCTAATGTTTTCTGAAATGAATTGAATCAAGCTTAATTGACCTTAGGGAAATATGACATGCCCTTTGTTCCCCGTTATCTTTTTTCAGCTTGTTTGTTTGTATGAATGGCATGAAATGGTCATAATGTTTTTCAGGGCTTATCTTAATAATTTATCTTGACTTGATACTTATCTTGACTTATGTTGGACTTTCTCTCTCTCTCTCTCTCTCTCTCTCTCTCTCTCTCTCTCTCTCTCTCTTTCCCTCTCTTTTTATACACACACACACACACACATACACAACTATAATTAACAAGCACTTATTTATTCTTCTTCCCATCTCTTTACCCAATTTAAAAAAAAGAAAAATGAAGCTCCTGTAACAAGCATAATCTAACCAAATTAATTTAAGAAACACTTTCTGGGAAGTGACCTATAATTATCAGATATAAATATATAGAAGAAAAAATAATAACTTCTAAATATGATATGAACTACTACTATTTTAAGTATTTACTAAATTATTTAACGATGTGAGTCTGTGTTGTACACAAGAGAACATGTTTGGCCAAAAGGAATTTTCATTTGTGGCAGAAAAATTGCAAAGAATTCCCTCCTCTTCCAAACTCAGTCATTTTGAAGAAGTTTATAGCTGAGGGTGGAGTGGGGGAATAGAGACACAAGTATTCCTAATTGTGTAAGATGACCCCTCTGTCTTGTTCTAGAAGTTTGAGAGAAGTGTCAACAGAAAAAAAAAAATGTCAGAAAGGTTCTGGATAAAGGACTCTAAAAGTTCTCCCACTATTTTCCAAAGAGGAAGGAAATAGGTAGTTTCTTTTTTCCTTTCTTTTAGCCCTTCACTCTCTCCCCTTCCTTGAACTGGAATAATTTTTATTTTATTTTTCAAAATTTTTTTTTAACTTTTTTACATCACCATAACTTTCCCAGCTATCTTCTTACTTGATGGCCACATATTAAGATAATTTTTGACTCATAAAATTTGCCACTGTGGGATTCAGACCATCTGAAACAAGGTGGTACAATACAGAATGCAATTTTACAACTATTGTTAGATGCATAATCACAGTTAAAATTCAATTTGCAACATTAAAAGTTTCCATTATCTGCACTAAAGTCCTAAGGTATAGTTCTGACCTGGTGAAATCACTGGACATGGAGATTTTTCATTGGTTTAGGGACCCCTCAACATGAAAACTTCTTCCACTAATGCAGATTAGCATCTCAATGGAATTGCCAACTCCAGATATTAAGTCGAATCAGCAAGCAGTTGTTAAGCATAATCTACATGCTGGGCACTGTGTTAAGTGCTAGAAGTACAAAGAAAAGCAAAACTAGTCCCTGCTCTCAAGTGACTTGCCCATGGTCATATAGCCAGTACATGTCACAGGTAGAACTGAAATCCAAGTCTTCCTGACCTTAAGACTGGCTATTTTTCCAAGATGCCAAACTATCTTTCTGGCTCCTTATTATTGATTAGATAGAATATAAACTTTTTGTGGCATTAAAGACCTCCATAATCTGGCTCCAAACAACTTTATTTCACATTATTTCCCTTTATGGTCTTTAAATTTCAGACAAACTATATAATAACACTTTTCCAATCTCATCCTTCCCTCTCCTTCCTCTGTGCATCTTCCTAGGCTTTCTTCCATTCCTGGAAAATACTCCTTCATACCTCTCCCTTCAAGACCTATTTCAGATGCTACCAGGTAGCCTTTTTTGAACCTTGTCAGCTGAAAATGGAGAATTAATTATCCCTTGTACTTTTTCTGAATCCCTCCTTTGCCTCCCTCACATTTGACCTTGTAACATATTCACCTGTGTTCTTTCTGTATCTTGCCTATTAGATTATAATCTCCATGAAGTCAAGGATTGGGTTACTTTTCAAGTCTGTATTCCCAGTGCCTTGTGCCCTTTTATAGATGTGCTGAATTGAAAAGGTGATGTGACTTTGTGGTTATAGAGTTGGCCTTGGAGCTAGCAAGATCTAGGTTCAAGTTATGCCTCTGACATACAATGGTAGTATGACCTTGGATAAGTTGCTTAAGCCTTAAAGAGTCCCTGTCTTCCTTTGGGATTCAACCCAGGAACTATCTTCTCAATGAAGCTTTTCCTGATTTGCCTAACTGCTATTACCTTCCGTTCAAGACTACCTTGCATATAACTACTATATATGTTCATATAGTAACTCTCCATTCACACTCTATATTTTATATGTTCCCCTCATCCCTATTAGAGGATGAGCTCATTGTGAGTAGATTCTTTGTACTTGTATCTCCCTCACCTGGTATATAGTAATCAGTGCATGTAAGCATCTTATAAATACTTATTGATTGATTGGTAAATTTTGCAGGCCCTAGGCATCTCTCTATGATTTTTTAGTTGCAGAGAGGGTATCAACAAATTAGAGGAAATTCCTCACTGGATATACATACATACATACATACATACATACATATATACATGCATGCATGCATGCATGCTATATATACACATAGAGTTATATATCATAAAACTAGATTACATGTAATATAGTTAAACCCATATAGGTATGTATGTATGTATATATATATATATATATGTATATGGGTACATGTGTATATGTATACATATATATATTTAACTATATGAATGTAATCATAGATCTACTCCCTCTTCCCCATTGAATGAACTTCATTTTGCAAAAAAGAAAAAAGGAGAGGGAGAAGTCATCCTTTAATGTAGTGATAAAACCCATGCCATCTTTTTTTTTTCTAGCTAACTTCAGCCCCTGGGTTCTATAAATGGAGTGGAACAACAAGTCAGTGGTGACTGAGTTCATCCTGTTGGGTCTCTCTAGTTCTTGGGGACTTTAGCTTTCCCTTTTCTTCATCTTCTCTGTTTTTTATGGAGCTGCTGTGCTGGGCAATTTGCTTATTATTCTCACAGTCATTACAGACTCTCATCTGCACTCCCCCATGTACTTCCTCCTCAGTAATCTCTCCTTCATTGATATATGTCAGGCCACCTTTGCCACCCCCAAAATGATTGCTGACTTCTTCAATGAGCACAAGACTATCACCTTTGAAGTGTGATGTCTCAGATCTTTTTCCTGCATGTATTTGGGGGCAGTGAAATGGTGCTTCTTGTCGCAATGGCCTATGACAGATACATTGCTATATACAATCCCCTTCACTATATGACCATCATGAGTCAGCGTGTATGCACAGTCCTGGTGGGGATCTCATGGGCTATTGGCATCTTGCACTCAGCAAGCCACTTGGCTTTCACAGTGAGCCTACCTTTCTGTGGGCCCAACCAAGTGGACACTTTCTTCTGTGACCTTCCCCTAGTGATCAGGCTTGCTTGTTTAGACACCTACTTTCTGGAGATCATGGTGCTAACCAGTAGTGGACTGCTTTCCCTTATCTGCTTTATCCTTTTGCTGATTTCTTACACAGTTATCCTCATCACTGTACAACATCAGTCCTCTAGAGGAACCTCAAAAGCACTTTCTACCCTCTCTGCCCATGTTACTGTTGTAGTGCTTTTCTTTGGACCACTGATATTTATCTATATTTGGCCTTTTGACAGTTTTCCCATTGACAAGTTTATCTCTATGTTTTTCACTGTCTTTACTCCATTCTTGAATCCAGTCATTTATACTCAGAGGAATGAAGAGGTGAAGGCAGCCATGAGGAAACTGAGAAGTCAGTGCATAGATTCCCACTCCCAAAAGAAATGAGAGGTATGCAAAAGAGAGCCAATAGCTTGGAAAAGGAAGGACAAAAATTGACTGTAGAAAACAACTCCTTAAAAGATAGAATTGGCAAAATGGAAAATGAGGCACAAAAATTCACTGAAGAGGACAACTTAAAAATTAAAGAGGAACCAAATGGAACAGGAGGTACAAAATATAATTGAAGAAAACAATTCATTAAAAATTAGAATTGGGCAAGTGGAAGCCAATACCTCTATGAGACATCAAGAATCAGTCAAACAAAATCAAAATAATGAAAAAAAGAGAAAAAACATAAAATACCTCATTAGAAAAACGACTGACCTGTAAAATAGATCTGGAAGAGATAATTTAAGAATTATTGGTCTACCTGAGTACACAATGAAAAAAGAGCCTGGACAGCATCTTTCAAGAAATCATCAAAGGAAAGTACCCTGAGGTTCTAGAATCAGAAGGTTAAATATTGATTGAAAGAATAAAGAGATCACCTTCTGAAAGAGGTCCCAAATTGAAAATGCCAAGGAATATTGAAGCCAAATTCCAAACTTTTCAGGTCAGAGAGAAGATACTGCAAGCAATCAAAAAGAAACAATTTAAATATTGTGGAACCACAATGAGAATTATGAAGGACCTTTCAGCTTCAACTTTAAAAGATCAAAAGGCTTGAAATATAATATTCTATAAGAAAAAGGAGCTTGGATTACAATCAAGGATCAACTACCCAGCAAAATTGAGCATAACCTTTCAGGTGAAGAGATGGGCATTCAATGAAATAGGGTATTTCCAAACTTTCCTGATGAAAAAACCAGACTCAACAGAAATTTTGATCTTCAAATACAAGACTCAAGGGAGACATAAAAAGGTAAATAGGAAAGAAAAAAGTAACAACAATGAATTGGGTGTGCAATTAAAAAAGCTAGAAAAAGAGCAAATTAAAAGCTCCAATTAAATACCAAATTAGAAATTCTGAAAACCAAAGGAGAGGTTAATAAAACTGAAATTAAGAAAACTATTGAACTAATAAATAAAACTATGAACTAGTTTTATGAAAAAAATTAGATAAACCTTTGGTTAATTTGATTAAGAAAAAAAGAAGAAAAACCAAATTACCAGTATCAAAAATGAAAAGAGTGAATTCACCACCAATGAAGAGGAAAATGAAACAACTGTATGCCAATAAGTTTGACAATCAGTGAAATGGGTGAATATATACAAAAACATAAATTACCCAAATTAACAAAAGAGGAAATAAAATACTTAACCCCATTTCAGAAAAATAAATTGAACAAGCCATCAATGAACTCCCTAAGAAAAAATCTCCAGGGACAGATGGATTTACAAATGAAGTCTATCAAACATTGAAAGAACAATTAATTCCAATACTATATAAACTATTTGGAAAAGTAG
The DNA here is from genome assembly GCA_028646515.1 of Pseudochirops corinnae. Taxonomy (NCBI): domain Eukaryota; kingdom Metazoa; phylum Chordata; class Mammalia; order Diprotodontia; family Pseudocheiridae; genus Pseudochirops; species Pseudochirops corinnae. The sequence continues at coordinate 32,626,199 of CM053589.1, forward strand.
CAGAAGGCATCCTGCCAAATCCTTTTTATGATATGAATATGTTGCTGATACCTAAACTTGAAAGAGTAAAAACAGGAAAGAAAATTATAGACCAATTTCCCTAATGAATATGGATGCAAAAAATTTTTTTACAGATATTATTTTATTTTTATCCTCACAGCAACCCCAAATGGTCAGTGCTATTATCTCTATTTTATTTTATTTTAAAAAAAATTTTTTTTAGTTTTCAACATTCATTTCCACAAGATTTTGAGTTACATATTTTCTCCCCATCTTTTCCCTGCTCCCACTCCAAAACAGAAAGTATACTGAATACCCCTTCCCCCAATCTGCTTTCTCATAGCTTTCTCATATATCCTCCCCCATCCCACCTCTAACTTTCTAGTAGGGCAAGATGGATTTCTATACCCCAGTGCCTGCATATCTTATTTCCCAGTTGCATGTAAAAAAAATTCTTTTTAACATTCGTTTTTAAAACATTGATTTCCAGATCCTTTCTCTTCTTCCCTCCTCATCTACTCCCACTGGGAAGATAAGCAATTCAATATAGGCTGTACATGTTATATTATGCAAAATGTTTCCATAGTAGTTATATTGTAAAAGACTAACTATATTTCCCTCCAACCTATTCTGCCCCCCATTTATTCTATTTTCTACTTTGACCCTGTCCCTTTTCAAAATGTGGCTTCTAATTACCCTCACTTCCAATCTGCCTTCCCAATGAGTGTGTATGTTATTCTCTCCTTAACCCAAATTCAATAAGAGTAAGATTGACCCATTCCCTTTCACCTTACTGCTCTTCCCCTCCATTGTAACAGTTCTCTCTTGCCTCTTTTATATGAGATAATTTACCCTATTCTATCTCTCCTTTTCTCCTTATTATATTCTTCTCTCACCTCTTAATTTTATTTTTTAGGTATCATCCTTTCCTATTCAACTGATCCTGTGCCCTCTATGTATACATATACACACATACTCACATATTTATTTATACACACATACACCCTCTTATACATACATACATATGTATGTATACATATATACACACATATATATTCTCTTAAGATATCCTCATACTGAGAAAAGTCTCATGAGTTACAATTATCATTTTTCCATGTAGGAATGTAAATAGTTCAACTTTAATAAGCTCCTTATGATTTCTTTTTCCTGTTTTCCTTCTCATGCTTTTCTTGCTTCTTGTATTTGAAAGTCAAATTTTCTGTTCAACTCTGGTTTTTTTCATCAAG
>CM053589.1:32627945-32661708 GCA_028646515.1 Pseudochirops corinnae
TTCTACACCTGTAAAATGAGAGGATTGGACTATATTACCTTTCATTTCTCTTCCAGATCTAAAACCATGATCCCATGAGCCTGGGCAAATCATTTAACCTCTATGAGCTCCAGTTTCCTCATCAATGAACCACTGATTTTATTCACATAAGAAACACCCCTTTTCCAGAGAAGGCTGGTACCTGACTTCCTGGCCTGCTTTCTACCCACTATACTATTGGCGTTCTCTTTTATGTGTTATCAGGAAATTGTTTTATAAACCTTAAAGTTCTAAAAAAAAAATGCAAATTATTATTATGAGTTAAATTAACTTTTAAAATGAGAAAAAATTGATAAAGCACTGTTAAACATTTCATATAAGCTACTTAAAAGCTTTAAATGAATATATACATATATTATGTATGTGTACATACACATACACATACATGTATATATGCTTATACTGAAAGAGAGGGTCAGAATTTACCCTTTTGATAGACAGAGGCTGAGGATAATAAAAGGGTGACATTCTGGGCTGGTGCAAAGAGCATTGGGCAGAGCCAAAGATAAATGTTTTGCATCCAACTTATTTGTTATGTTACTTTGGTCAAAACATTTCATCTCTGACCGTCAGTTTCGTTATCAGTACAGTGGCAAAGATACATGGACGTCCTGCCTAAGAGGGTTATTTCAAGACTTAAATTAGATAATGTAAGTGAAAGATCTTTGTAACCATAAAATGTTGCATAAATATAAGTTGATTTTTGTCTATTTAGCACTTTCCAATCAGTGATGTTCCAATCAGTTCCTCTAGGGACATTAGGAAGTCTCTCATTTTCCACTGACCCCAGACCTTCTGAAGAAAACAAAACAAAACTCCTTGAGTTCAATAGGTTCCTCTTAGCCTTCTTCTGTCTTAGGAACAATAGACATTCTCCATTTTTTACTCTATCCTTTCATGTTGGTAAGTTTATGTTTAACCCCCAGATAAGAAGAGTTCTCAGCTATCATCCACAGTCTTTTTCTCCCCTAAATTTTCTCTCCAAATGGTCAAAATTCCAAGTTGGAGCATTGACTAACAACCATTATATCTAGGGCAGTGTTGCCATGGTAACATGACCAGTCCCATTGAACCCTAGAATTTTTTTTTATTGTATGTGGAATATAAAAATGACTGCAATAAAAATAACAAGAATTTTTAGTTAATTGACCCTTTATAACTACAAAATATTTAATATACATTGTCCCATTAGATCATCACACATAAGCCTTAAAGCAGGGTAATACAAGTATTATTATGCCCAACCTATGGATGAGAAAATTGAACCTCAGAGAGGTTAAGTGAGTTGTCTAAGGTCACACAGCTGATTAAGTGTGAGATTGGGACTTGAATCTAGCTCTTTAGCCTCTGAGTGTAGTACTCTTCTCACTAAATAAATCGTGCCTATGTAGATTCATTAAGTCATCTCCAGAGGATGTTATTTCTTGCTCTCTCATAAAACTGAAGACCACAAAACAACAATAATAATGTAACAATAGTTAACATTGGTATAGCATTTACTATGTGCCAGACCCAGTGTTAAACATTTTAAAATTATTATTTCATTTGATCCTCGCAAAAAATTTTGGGAGATTGGTACCATCAATATCCCCACTTTACAGATGAGGAGATTGAGGCAGACAGAGGCTAACTTGCCCAGAATTACATAAGTAGTATGTGTCTGAGGTTAAATCTGAACTCAGGTCTTCTTGACTCCAAGAACAAGGCTCTATCCACAGCATGGGTTCATGATTGCCTGATTCTCTCCTTGTACAGGAAGTGAGGGGTTAGGGAGGCAAAGAGAGGTCAAATAATGAAATCAGGTGTTTATAACTGTCTACCCTATTAAACTTTTCATTAAAGAGCAAATCTTCTAATCAGGGCACGTGGATCTGAATCCTGATTCTCCCATTCTCTAGCCATGTTATCATGGGCAAGTGCCTTACCAGAGTTTAAGAGACTTAAATAGCTTAAATAAATACATTTGTAAATAAATATAATAAAATAAATAAACAGAATTGCATAAAAATTTATAAAAAGTTGAGACTTTGAGAGCTGAGTCCCCATTTTCTCATCTGTATCATAGAGATAATGATACTTTTAATATACCTCACAGGGATATTATAAGTTATTTATTTGGAACCTATAAGGTATTATGTAAATATTGAATCATCATTCTCTCTATTGTTATTGCTATCTGTCCTCATCCAAGGTTTGTTTGAAAAACACTCTAAATCATCCTTAGGGAGTCGCTGGCACCAAAACTCCTCCAGATTTTTGAATCCTCCCCAGTGCAAGATGATTTCAGCTGTCAAGGCACAGATCTCCAGAGGGTCTTCTGGTCACTGTGATCTTATGTCATCATTGACCTAATTAATGTCTAATTTTCAAGGAAAAGTATCTGCCTATATCTATGTCCCTGAAAACAATAAGATTGCAGGGAGTGAAGTTGAAAACAGAGAAGATACCCTCTGCCTAATCCAGAAGAATGCTGCTATCCTAGGATCAGCTTTTTAACTAGTAAGTGAAGATACTATGAGAAAAAGCATGAGAAAGGCAAAATGTTGATCCAGTCTCTAAAAAATGCAAAAAAGGGCACAGAGATAGTTTTGCAGAAGCTCTTTCAACCTTTAGTCTTTTCAATCTCATATATATTTTTCTCTATTTTTTTTTTTTTTGTTTCTTGTAGCTAGTTCACCCTTTAAAACTATCTCTTTGCCTTTGGCTGTAGAGTTGACACAATAGTCTTGGTCAACCGTGTGAATGGATTTCCCTTTGGGAAGAAAAAAAGAAGAACCCATGGTATTAATTGCTGTCACTAAAATAACTAGTATTAGCATTGAAGTCATTGAATTTGGGATTTTTAGAGGTAGAAGGGACATTGGAGATCAACTTATCTAAACCCTTCATTTCATGGTGAAAGAAATAATTGAGGCTCATAGAGATGAAAGAACTTGACAAAGGTCACAGAGTGGCACAATCAGGGGTGGACCGAAGGTCTCCTGACTATTATTCCAAAGTTGTTTTTTTTTTTTTGTATTAGAACAATTTCTTCAATTATTTCTTTGTCTTCAACTTAAGAAACATCAAGGTAATAGGTATCTATCTGCATGCCAACTCAAGTATAGTCAATGACAAGGTCAAGTAACAGATAGAAATGTTATTTGTTGAGCTTTTGCTGTGAGCAAAGCAGTGTTCCTGCATGACTTCTGCCCTTGAGAACCATACATTATTTTTTCAAAACATATTTTGTAGCTTTCTAAAAATTTATTTCATTTTCAAATCATAGAACAAAACAAACATTTCTATAACATAGTACAGCAATAAGATGATTGCACATGAACCTGCAAATCTACCATGTACGACTTGCTATTCCCTCTAAATACACAACAAAGTTATCATGTAAAACTCTTTTTTCACTTTTTTTTTCTCCCCCTTCTCCACCAAGAGATGGATGCCATTGGACACAAATAATTATATATGTCAAATTATTTTATACATGTATTTATTGCTTCTTTTTCGGGATGCAGGGTGTCCTTCTTTACATGTCCTTTATTTTTAATTTGTGTTTTTATGATATAAAAATGACTCAGTCACTTAGAAAGTGGGAAACAAAGAAGATAAGTCATTTCTCTTCCAAATTCATTTAGTTAATGGTCTTAATATGAGCATTCAATATTCCTGTCTCCCTCCAAAGGAATGTTCCGGATCAAAACCTATAAAATTAATATGTACTTAAAATGTTTGTTGATTGATTGAACAGGAAAGCACAATTGTTGTTACTATTTTTATACTGATATGCTTGCAATAGGTCTTTTACAACCCTATGTATTATGCCTTAGATGTAGATATCACATTGGTTGAATTTTTATTTTCTGCCACAGAAGAAAGGACTATAATTAAAATATTTACCTGAAAAAGCTTTTACTTTACCTTCAGTGCCTAGAATATCTCTCCCTTCTCTTATCCATAGAGCAACCACTTGTAACAAAGAATAAAAAAGAAAAACTAGCACATCAACTAGGTGGGACAGTATACGCAATATTCCACATTCAGGGTTATATGTCTAAAACAAGAGTTCTTAGCCTCTATTGTGTCATGGACCCCTTTGTCAGTCTGATAATGCCTATAGATCCCTTCTCAAAATTATGTTTTAAATAATTGAAAATAATGCTCAATTTCTCATACAGCTTAGTGAATATATGTGTGTGTGTATGTATGTATACACATATGTGTGTGTAAATATAGGTAGTGTGTGCATGTGTCCCATCTAAATTTGTAGACCCCTTGAAATCTATCCAAATCCTGTTGTTAGTCCATAGATCTGCAGTTAAGAAACTCTTCACAAAAGCAAGCTGCCTCTTTGCCACAGCTCTGCAAATGAACATGTAGATGCTGTCAAGTGAAACTGGGGCCAGAGGAGCAACTCCTTACAGCAGCCCTAGCATCTTGCTCTTTGGGCTGCTAAAAGGCATAGCAACTGGAGAGATTTGATCTGGATAGGCACTGTGTTTTTTTATGTTACTGTAAATCCTATACAATCAGGCTCAGGAACCACATAACCAAAACCAGGGTCAGCCTTCGACAAAATAGTGAAGGTCGTCCTCACCTTTCTTTCCATTGTTTATCCCATATCCCCCAACTTTAACTTTCAGAGTTTCCTCCAGATATCCACTCCAAAATGCCCAAGGTCCCCATTGAAGCACCCCACTCAGGCTTGTTCTTCCCTCTTTTGTAATCTACTAATGTTATCCTCCTTCTTCCTTGTCCCCAAAGCTAGTTACTTCTCTCTCATCAAACTTTCTGGTTGTCTATTGTTTAGGTTAGGTTAGGTTCTCCTCTTACAAGATGATGATTGATTACTCTAGCAAAAGAATCCTTGCTAATATGCCAATTACTGAATTTAAGTGACTTATTCATAGTCATACAAATAGTAAACACAACAGAGACAATAAGGAAAAAGAACACTAAAAAATTTAAGTGAATTACCTAGAGTCCCATGGCTATTTAATGGCAGAGTTGGGAATAAAAGCATCACTACCTATCATTCTTGCTAATATTTTTTTCCAGTCCAACTGATTTTATTTTTTTTAGATTGGTAAGCCATCATAAGGCAAAAGCTTTGATGTTGTGGAAACCCCCATTTATCAGGCAATTTCCAACTCTCTGGAGTTGAATAAGGCCTCATTAACATTCCATCAGTGCTAAAGCCTAGAGGGAGATCATCTCAGAAAGGGAAATTCTATTCCATAAAGTTTTATCATCAAGGAAAAAAGAGCTCAGCAAGGGTATCTCAAAACTCATTGTGGAGTTGGAAGGAAAGCTAGGAACAGGGATGGAGGCAAAAGCTAAAGTCAGTTTTGGTGATAGGAAAAACAGCATGAGGAGGTTAATAAGGAAGAGTTATTCAACCATACACAGAAGAAAGGGAAGACAATCATAGAATCATATCACTAAAAAGACTTCAGAAGTCATCGGGTCCTCCCCACACCTGAACAGGAATCTCTCCATCTCCAACATCCCCAACAAATAGTCATCATACCTGCACTTAAACTTCTTTATTATTGGAAACCAACTACTGCTGGAAGCTATCCACTCCATTTTTAAACGACTATTTTTCCCCTTTGCATTGAGCTGGAATTTTTCTCTCAATATCTCTACAACTTTCACCCACTCTTCCCAATTCTAACTTTTGTTGTCAAGTAAAAAAAGTCAAAGCCTTCTTTCTTAGGAGAGTTTTTTTTTAATAGTTAAAGATAGCTTCCATTAATAACCTTTTCCTCATTCTCCAAATCTTTTCCTTCCAAATCTGTGTCCCCAGTTTCTTCAATTGATCCTCAAATGGCATGGGATTCAGTCCTTTTTTCTTACTATCCTGGTTGCCCTCTTCTAGACATATTCTATTTTATCAATATTCTTTCTAAAATGTGACAGCCAGAACTGATCCAATTACTTATGATAGATTTGGAGTAGGAAAAATTACTAGAGTTGCCAAATCTCTTTCCTGGTTCTGGGCACTATGACACTATTAATGAAAGGGTTTAGAATGTCTTGGCTTTTTTTTTAATCTGCCATGTGACATTTTTGACTCATAATACACGTGCCACCTTAGATCTTTTTTTCATTGGAAAAAAAACCTGCTCCAACTCTTCTGCGGTTTCACCTGAATTTCAAGCAAGCTCTGATGTTCCAGGTCTGGTTGAATAAATGGTGATATTTGAAGAATAAAAGAAAGGCCCTGTTAAAAAAAAAATCTTATTCTATCACCACTCACTCCCATCTCCGCCATAGTAATTGAAACTTCAACATTAGTTATATGTGATTATGAACTGATAACATCAACTTATTGTCCCAGAATCCTACCTGAAAGGAGCATTGAAAAGACCATTTATGATGGGGAGAGACTCTGGTAGGGTCTGGAAAATCAAGATTTGCCTAAGGAGGTTAGGCCCTAGTGAAGCACCATTTTTCTGGCTCTATATAGCTGAGAATGACAAAGGCCCAAGGAGGTGAGACAGCTTGACTTAGAGGAGAAAGGCACTGAGAAAGAAGGTTAAAGGACACCAAAAAAGGAAGTTCATTAACTTCATACTTTCAGATTGAGTAGGCACCCTTAAAAAACCAGAATGTATCTATTTTGAATTTGCTTTGATCAGACAGCTGAGATAGATTTGTTTGATATATTTAAGCAGATTGGGATTGGACTAGTTGCAAAGCATTTATGCCCACTCTAATCATAATCATAAAATTATGATACAAATGCTAAAGAAACATTAATGGCTTAAATCCTTTCTCTCATGGCAGCTCTTCAGATCCTTGAATACAGTTATTATTATCTACCCTCAACTTCCCACATATTCTCTATTCCAGGCTAACTATCATCAAGATTTTTACTGATTTTTCTACTACATGGATTCAAGTTCTGAAAATCCTCTAGCTTGTGAATGTTCTTTTTCAAAAATGGTTCTCAGAATTAACAATTTTTATTTATGTAAATAATCGCTAATAATTTTTCTACTTCTCGAATTCTAGGTTGAATATCTCCAGCATTTAAATTCTATTTTGTACTATTACTGGCATAACTATTGTGGAAATGTGTGTGTGTGTGTGTGTGTGTGTGTGTGTGTGAAGGACTAAGAAGGTTTTTACTTGTTTTGTTTGACCCCTACAAGGTACAATTTGGAGGAATGAGTGAAAATTATAAATGGACTGATTTCTGTTCAAGGTAAGGAAAAACTTAATTAAAATGAGTACTATTTAAAAGTACTATCTCTGGAGACAGAAAATCTAAAAGTTTGTTTAATAACTGTCATTCAACCTCGATCATAAACTCCTATAGGCCAGAATTCCTCTCTTTTTTTCTATATCACTATCATGCTGTATTATATGTGTGTGACCTAGGTTAATTTTTCAGTTATCATGTCACATTGTTAACTAATCTTGACTTTCCTGTCAACTAAAACACCCATAGCTTTTTTCACATGAACTGCTATCTCATCTATCTATTTTTTTAAGCTGAATTTTTGAAACTAAGTGAAGGACTTTACATGTACCTCAATTAAATTTCATCTTAACAGATATGATCCATAATTACTTTCCCTCTCCCCTCTAGACTTTAAACAATTTTTATTTGATCAACAACTGTTTTGGTACTCTCTCCTACCTTTATGTCATGTGAAAATTTGATAAGCCCATACTTTTTTAGCTATAAAGATAGAATAATAACTCAATATGTGGTACAATTAGTACACTATTTGTTAGAGATAAAACTATGGATTCTAATTGCTGGGGGAAATGGAGTTGACAAGAGGATAAGAGGAGGCAAAGAATTTGTGAAAGGTATAATGACTATACCTTTGTGTGGCTGACGTTAGAATAGAGAAAGGTGTTATGGGTGTGAGAGAGGTTGAAAAAATAAGAAGCCAGGGTGGATAAGGAAAGAAGGTTTTAGGTGGAAAAGACTGTGAACCTAGCACCCAGTTTACTAGGGAGGAATGAGAACAAGCTTATAGTTCATAGATGACAGAAACAAATATTTACACAGAAAGGAGAAAAAAAGTGGTGCAAAGACAGGTAACATATCAGAACTAGGAAACAGAGGAGGCAAAACTTCCCAGGTGGTATATAGCACTTGGGAGAGGCATGTTTAAGTTGTTGAATTTTAAGGGGGTGACTGATAAGTTAACCAAGAAAGTGAGTAATTTGGGTGGCCATAACTGTGTAGCCATAACTGATGAGGAGAATGAAACTTACTCTGCGGGAGAAAGAAACACATTTTGACATCTGGGACAAAGCCTCAGCTACCCCATTACAATTTGATGTCTGGAATTTATCTGGAAAGAGGGAAATCATATTGGAGCACAATCAATCTGAAGAGCACAGCTACTGAATTTGTGGAGGTGAAAGTCATAAAGGGATATCGTATTATTGCGTATCAGAATGGAATTGGGTCACACATCGTGGTGAAGTAGGATTCCATTAGGTTGGTGATCTCAGGAGACAACAGGGCAAAAGAGGAGACTGTTAGAAATGAAAATATTATCATATGAGATTGTATAAGAACAGGTTCAATGATCAAACTTAGTTTATTTATGTTGCATTTTATTACCTCTACACATTCATCCTTCAAGACCAATTCACATTGTCTCTTCCATGAAGTTTTCCCCGAGTCTACCAGTTAAAAATGATCCTTCCTTCCTCAGAATTATCTTTTATATTATGGATGTTTGTTTAACAGTCTGATCTTCCTGACAATATCATAAGCTCATTGAAGTCAGATACCATATTTTTTTTTCACTTTGAAACTCCTCCAGTTCATAGAAAAGCGTAGATATTTAAGAAATGTGTGACAATATGAAATTTTGTTGAATAGTTCTAATGGATCATTTAGGATATTCTTAATAGTAACTGCAATATTGTTAGGAGGATGAACTGTAAAAGACTTAGCTACTCTGATCAAGACAATGATCCAAGACAATTACAAAGGAACCATGATAAAACATTCTATCCACCTCCAGAGTGAGAACTGATGAACCCTGAGTGCAGATAGAAGCATACTTTTAAAACTTTCTTTATTTTTCTTTTTTATGTGTGTTTTCTTTTGCAACATGGCTAAGATGGAAATGTTTTACATTACTTCACATGTAAAATTGATACTATATTGCTTACTTTCTTAAGGGGTAGGGGAGGCATGGGAGGGAGGAAAAAGTTTGGAATTCAGAATTTTAAAAGATTAACGTTAAAAGTTTTTACATGTAATTGGGAAATACTTAATGAAATAAAAATGTATTTAATGTTTTTAAATATTCCTTTACAGAAGACTGGAAGCTATCATAGTTAGGTTGTGTGTTAAGTTTCCTAATCCTATGGCATTCATGAAGAGGTCTTGACATTCGAATCGGGTCTTGATTGTCACAGCAGGCTTTGAACTCTGTTAGTTGTAGAACAAAATATAACTCTTAGGAGTGGGTCAGCCTTCCTCAAGATGTTTATTCATGATGTGAATAAATGTCCTGTGTTTTCATAATAAAAGGAGAGCTTCAGGATTTCTCAGCAGTAAGAGAAATAGTTTAAAACTCTGCCACAATCCAGTTCCATTAACTGATCTCTGCTATTTCTTTTACTTCCAGATACTGAAAAACATTTCTTTCAACCCAAGTCAATGAATGAGACAAATCATTCCCGAGTGTCTCAGTTCATCTTGCTGGGACTCTCTGATGCCCCAGAGCTCCAACCTCTCTTCTTTGTTGTGTTTTCATTGCTCTACATTGCTATTGTGATGGGAAACTTCCTTATTATCCTTACAGTGTCTTCAGACCCACGTCTTCACTCACCTATGTACTTTTTACTTGCAAATCTCTCTTTTGTAGATATCTGTGTGGGCTCTTTTGCCACCCCTAAAATGATTGCAGACTTCCTAGTTGAGCAAAAGACTATCTCCTTTGAAGCTTGTCTGGCTCAGATTTTCTTTGTACACCTTTTTACTGGGAGTGAAATGGTGCTTCTTGTGTCCATGGCCTATGATCGCTATGTTGCCATATGTAAACCACTCCACTACATGACAATCATGAGTCGGCGTGTCTGTATCATTCTGGTTATCATCTCCTGGTGTGTTGGCTTCATACACACAACTAGCCAGCTGGCATTTACAGTCAACTTGCCCTTCTGTGGTCCCAATAAGGTGGACAGCTTTTTCTGTGACCTCCCTCTGGTGACCAAACTTGCCTGTATAGACACTTATGTTGTCAGCTTGCTAATTGTGGCAGATAGTGGCTTTCTCTCCATGAGTTCCTTTCTCCTCCTGGTTGTCTCTTATACAGTCATACTCATCACAGTACGCAATCGCTCATCAGCTAGTATGGCAAAAGCACGTTCTACACTGACTGCCCATATCACTGTGGTCACACTCTTCTTTGGGCCATGCATCTTCATCTATGTGTGGCCTTTCAGTAGCTACTCAATGGACAAAGTTCTTGCAGTGTTTTATACCATCTTCACTCCCATATTAAACCCAGTTATTTACACCCTACGGAACAAAGAGGTAAAGGCAGCCATGTCCAAATTGAAGAGCCGATACCTGAAGTCCAGCCAAGTATCTGCTATAATAAGAAATGTCCCATTCTTGGAACCCAAATAATCTGCCCACCAACCTAACTCTTTCTAATCTATTGTGTCTATACTGTGACCAAAGACCACAGTAATGTTAATGCCAAACTTTTGAACTACTTGTGTCAAAAGGCAAGAATAGAGAAATAGTTGCAAGGTTTGTTAAAACAGGATAATGTGGTGATGACAAAAGAAGACAATCTAATATAGTAGTTGATATTTTCTTCCCTCTGTCTTGTAGCTTCTTTTAAATTTTCTAATGGAAAGTCAACTTTTGCCATGGAGTCAATTTGAAAAGGAAATAAATTTATGAAACTTAAGTAGAGGGCAAAACAGGTCTCCATGAAGGGACTCTGCCTTAAAGTGAGTATATGCAGCTAATAGGTACACGAATGGTATAGTGGGAAAAACTAGTAACTTAGGGTCTAGATGATTTGTGCTCAAGGGGCTATTTGATGTAGTGGGAAAATCCCTGGTTTTTACCATTATAAAGTCAAAGTTTGAGTACTGGATCCGCTATTTGATAGCTTTGTCACATCAGGCAAGTCTTCATGTCTCTTGGTATCACTTTCCTTATATGCAAAGGGAGACATTGAACTAGATGTTCATGTCTTCCGTCTGTAAATCCTGCAGCTGAATTCCTATTTCATCTCTGCTATTTACTAGCCATATAACTTAACCTTTGTGAATCTTGGTTTTGCTGGATGACCTGAATGGGTTTGGTCCCGCTTGAACACTTCCCTGAAATGCCAGACTGATCACAGATATATATAATAAATGAGACAAAAAAGAGAGAATATGCATTTATACTTTCCTCAACTGCCCACTCTGCCTATCTCGAATTATATCAGTCTTCTATTGAAAAAACTTTTAGCAGCTAATTATTGTATAAAGAATAAAATAGGGGTGGCTAGATGGCACAATGAATAGAGTACCAACTCTGGAGTCAGGAGGACCTGAGTTCAAATGTGACCTCAGACAGTTTTTTGTAATTCTACTTAACAACAGGTTACTCTTTTTTTTTTTTTTAATCTCTTATAGTCTCGACCTCTCTTGGCTCCTTGCTCTATGCTTAGAGACAGGTAGGTGTTGCAATGGATAGAGTGTTGGACTTGCAGTCAGGAAGTTGAGTTCAAATCTGGCCCTAGATATTGCCTAACTCTTTGACCCTAGGTGAGCCACTTAATCTCAGACTGCCTCAGTTTCCTTAAATGGAAAATGGAGATAATAATAGCAATTATCTCCTAAAGTTGTTGCAAGATATTTGTAAAGCACTTAGCAGATTAGTAGGTGCTTAATAAATGCGTGTTTGCTCTGATTCTTCCCCGCCCCCCACAACATCCCACATGGTTGGAATTCCAGTAGAACATCAGCTGTGTGAGGGCAGGACTCATTCATTTTTATCTTTGTATCCCTAGCACATATACCAGGACCTAAAATTGTGCAGGTGTTTATTAAATGTTGATGAATTTAATGAAATTAAATTCTTCCCTCTCCAACTGAAATTTCTTCTCTTTTTTCAACTCACATGCTATACCTCCCATGAAACCTTCTTTATTGCTTGAGCTGAAATTCATTCCTCCTTTTTTCAGTTTTTACATAGTGCTCTATACATTCTTCTTTGCAGCAGCAAACCACACCTCCACCCCTACACCCATTAGAGTGTAAGTTCCTTGAGGAAAGGGTCTTGTTCCTTATGTCCTACTTGATCTTTTTTATACCTAATGCAATGAAAAAGAACTTGAGTCAGAGGATCTAAAGTAAAGTCTCATCTTTAATGTTTACTACCTGTGCAACTTTGAGCAAATCATTAAGTGTCCCAGGACCTCAATTTTCTCCTTTAAAATGAGGACTAGAAGATATTTAAGGTGCTGTGTAGCCCCAGAGCTATGTGCAAGGCTGCACACAGTAAGCACTTAATAAATACTTGTCGAACTGGAATTAATTAAAACCTTCCATTCTACAATTTAAAATAAGGAATAAAATCCATGCCAAAAAAACCATTGGACCTGGTGCTTAAAAGGTCCTTGGTGATCTTGAGAACTATTCCATAGAGAAGTGCTCAGAATCATCACAAAAGAATAAATGTTTTGTTGCAAAAAAAAAAAAGGAATAAAATCCAAATGCTGTGCTACAAGAGAGATAATTTAAAATCTTCATGTTAAAGTATAAATCATCTCCTTTCTTTGAACAGGTTATGATGAAAGAAGAGTGGAAGAGATAATGAATTCCTAAAATGGAGAAGGAAGGGTTATAAAAAGGAGTTAGTGGGGAAAGAGAAGACAAATGCCATTTTCTAAATGGTTTAAACCAGGGCTAACACTGACCTTGGCAGTTGTCAATGACTGAAGTGCAGAGTTGAAATTAGTTGTGATAATTCAGTCATGGTATAATTATTCCCACTTTATCTGGATTACCAATTGTCAAATCTCCAGAGCAACTCTATTGTTAAAATGACCCAACAAGATCTTGAGTTATCTTGGAATGCTTTGGCTAACCAAGAATAGTTTAGGTGTTTCCAGTAGAAAGAAATAAAAGGTAGGAACTGTCTATGAGCATGTGTGCGTGCATGTGTATGTGTGTGTGTGTGTGTGTGTGTGTGTGTGCATGCACATACATGTATGTGTGTTGGTATGCCAGAGAATGAGCACAATGAAGTCTTCAAGAGATAGAGGATTTTAGGAGATTTGAAATGAATGAACTACACGGTTTATTTTAAAATCTCTTGGTTCTCAGATTTTCTTACTTAAGTCAGCCCTGGCACTGAAATTAGTCTGTTCAAAGTACTGCTGATACAGACTAAAGAACTGAAATACTCACTGATGATGGTTCTTATCACGTAACACACCTGCACGCCCATTATAATGGCATCCATGGAATGTCCATTTTTTTAAACCACTTTTCCCAATGAGAATGTGAAACAAGTCAGCTTTATTTGCTCAACCCAGTTTTTTGCAGCTTTGTTTACTCAACCACCTTTTTATTCAACCCTTTGTTTCAAAGAGGCCTGGAACTAGAACAGTGTCAGCTAAAACTGTCTCAGGAAAGTAACTTCTCTCTCTTTAAAGCATATATGTCAAAAAGAGACTAAGTGACTTATTTAAGAACACCCAAGCTAGCTCAGTGACAGAGACTAGATTCAATAATGATAACTTACATTTAGATAGCACTTTAAGGTTTGCAAGTATTTAAGGACAAATACTACCTTTATTCAATCCTCACAAACCTGGGAGGTATGTGCTATTCTCATCTCTATTTTACATATGAGGAAATCAAGGGAAAGAGAGGCTGTGAATTGCATAGTTCATAAGTATCTGTGGAAGGATTTGAACTCAAATCTTCTTTACTCAAGATCTACTCAAACACTCCACCTACTATTGTACCTAGTTGTCTCTATTCAACCTATATTTATATACCACTGTAACGTCTACAAAGGATTTTCCAAAAAACATCAAGAGGTAGAAAGGGCAAGCATTTTTCTCCTCATAAAAACTCAAGAGAGGACAGAGGTTTGGAAAGGTTAGCTGGTTTATTCCCACTGCTTCTGATTTTTGAATCCTCAGTTTGAACTCATCTCCTGACTCTAAATTTCATGCTTTTCCATCACATCAACTCCCTTTCTTTATTATGTGGTGTTTATCATATTTATTATATCAGTTTTGCTTTCCTAATTCTGCTTTGCTTATGTACAATTTTTGTTGTATTCCCTGGGCACATACCACTTAACAGCTGGTGGAGGCAGCCTCTAGGTGGCAGTTGGGGGAAATTGAAGGGAGTTGAATAAAAATTTGTGGTAGATTAGCCAGAAAGCAAATTAAAAATCATCTTAGTTTTTCTTATTATTTTTCTTATTATTGTTATTATTATTATTATTTCCTGTCCTCCTTCCATGGCTGAGTCACAGCTAAGTAATTTCCTGTCATCCCAACCTTTCATTTTGATGTAGGGCTTACCATAAGGTAGATCCCTAGTTGTCACCCATAACTTGTTGTACCAACACCTTATACCACCCAAAGACACAATGAGAGTGAACAGAAACCCTAGTTAAGGCAGACATTTTTGTTTTTTGTCATCACCACTCTCATCCTCTGCTCGCTTGATCCCTTCCTCTCCTATCCCCTATCTAATAAATTCAGAACATGTTGAGGACAGTATGTAGCCAAAAAAGAAAAATAAGATTAATGATTCCTTTTGTGATATAAATTCCCGGGCATAAATCCCAATTCCCCAAATAGCAGCCTCCCAATAATGGGCCAGGGAACTGGAGAATTCCCTCTGCTATTCTCTGCTATCTTGGGTGGTAGAATTGTCATTGCCACTATTAAGGCTGTCTTTTCAGCGTGATCACAGTTTTTGAAAGACTGAAATTAACAACTTAGGATCCTTTAAACTAAGGTAGATTACTCTGCGACTTGTTTCACTGGCTGACTAGTGAATCGATTGATTGCATGAATTAATGAATGAGTAAAGTAAAGTGAATGAGGGGAGTGGGTTTCTTCAAAAGGTAGTGTACTCCACTTGTTCTGGTGCAGGCTGGTCTAGATGGTGCATGAGTTATCTTTTTAATTCTGAAATTTTATGGATCCCATGCTTTAAGTGAACTTGAAGTAAAAGAAACCCAATTTGAAGAATTCCTCCAACACATATTAGTTGTGTGACCACAGACAGGTTATTTAGCCACCTAGAGCCTCTTTTCCTCATCTGTAAAATGGGATAACACCTACAGTACCCACCATTTAACATTGTTAATAAGGGTCAAATCAGATTATATTAAGACTTTTTAAACATTAAAGCACTAAATAAATGTCATCTATCATTATTGTAATCTTCCCATTGTAGGTTTTTTAAAAATATAAATCTAACACTTTTAAAAGTAAAAACAAATTCAGGGGCAGTTTGAGGGCACAATAGAATAGAGCATGTGCCCTGAAATCAGAAGAATCTGAGTTCAAATTCAGCCTCAGACACTAGACATTTAAATCCTGTGTAGCCCTGGGCAAGTCACTTAACCCCAATTGCCTTGTGAACAAACAAACAAATTGAAAACTTTTTTTTTTTTAATTTTAGGGTGCACCTGTTCTACAAAATACATTTTAAGTATTTAGGGTGAATTTAGGGTGATGTGTGACTGAGTGTCTGCCAAAGATGTTACAAAGGAGATGTTTATATTGAAAGGAAATAAAACCCCTTCCATCTAAATGTCTTTGAATATTTTAATTAGTTTTAATTTCACAGAAGAATCTCAATATTTCATAACTGGAAGGACCTTAGAGGCTATCTAGTTCAACCTTTTAATTTTACATTTTTGATAACTAAGGTTCAAAGAGTTTAATTAATTTGTTCATGGCAATATGGGTAATACATCACAGAGACAGGAATTGTTTTATGCTTTGTTTTTAAATTTCTTTAATACATTAATATGTCAAAAATATAAATTGTTTCATCACTGGGGTTAGCCCCCCCACCAACACAGATCAGAGCTTCTCTACTCTTTAGTCAAAGGTCTTCATGAGTTCCCATGGCCCCAGAATGTTCACCTGCTGGCCAAATGTGGGTCACTCCAAACCTGTATAGGTCGATGCTTTGGTATTACACACCCAATCCATAACAGAGATTGTTCTTGATAGCTTTTTTGGTTTGGAGGGACATGCTAGAGTTTGGGTCCAGTTGATGCAGAAGATTTGGAGGACCTACATTAGCTTCCATGTCATGAAGAAGTTGTAAGATATTCACTCTAGTCCTCTGAGTTTTCAAATAAGGTCTTACTCAGTTTTAAGATGACCTTTACTCAGAATGCAGTGAAAGAGTAGAGAGGAGAGACTTCTTCTCTTTCTCTCCTCTATACCACAAATCTGTTCTTTGTTTTTACACATCTTATGCCTTTGAATCTCAGAGTGAAGCAATATGCCTTTTCAAGACTAAATTTTCTTCTTGTGCACCTAAGTCCATTTCATCCTCTACCTGAGCCTACCTCTATGCTCTTACATGTTTATTCTCTCTCTCCTTACTGCCTCCTTCCCTGCTGCCAAGAAATGTCTGAGCTTCCCCTTTCTTTGATCAGGATAATACCTAAAATTATGCCACTTCTCTCATTCAGTACTAAAATTCTAGAAAAAGTAGTCTACAGTTGATATAATCACACTCTTACCACTCATTTCCAAACAATTTGGTTTCTATTCTCACCATTTTATGGGAAAAGCCCTTTCAAAAGTTATTGATGACAGCCCGCCCTATTTTCTGAATTCAGCGACCTTTTCCCCTCAATTTTGAGCCTCTTGGACCTCTTTTCAGCAAATAATGTTACTGACTATCTCCTGGATTCTCTCATTTCTTTTGTTTTCTGTGACACTGTTCTCTCCTTGTTCTCTTTCTGGTTCTCTGACTTTCCCTTTCTCTCTCTCCTTTGATAGATCTTCTTCCTTCCTACCTCTAAATCTGTGCTTCATTCTCCATTCTTCAGTCTTCACCTTTCTTTTTTCCTCTCTCTACATTCTTTTAGATGTCAATCTCAATTCTCATCAGAGCTTCTCAAGTATAAGTTGCCTCTCAAATATAAAATTTAGTTCTTATTCTTCCCCTGATGTCGACAAACAATTCAACAAGGATTTATTAAGTGCCTGTTATGTACAAGGTATAGTGATAGGCACTAGAGATCCTAAATTAAAAAATGAAAAATACTCATACTATATTTTCATTTTGCAAGAATGTTGCCTGTTATATCTTTACGTTTATATTCAGTGGGTCAGGGTGACCATTCCTGGTCACTACAGGACAAAGTAAAACATAATAGCTTTTTAGAAGGGTTGAAGATTTACAAAGCACTTTGTAAATATCTCATTTTATCATCACAACAACCCCAGGAGGCAGGTGCTAATCTTATCTCTATTTTACAGATGAGGAAACTGAGAAACAAAGAATAGTCAGCTGAATCTGTCTGATTACTTGCATTCCAAGTCCCTAACTCTTGCCTTAATTTGTTTTGTTGATCCTCTTCCACAGCTTGTCCCTTTGATCTTTCTATAACCCATTCCTGGCATGACTTCTCTCTATTTGTCCTTCTTAAACATTGTGTTAATTCCCAACTTAATCTAACCCAGAGTACTTCAAGACCCTTTACTATAGCATGGTGGAATGGGGGAAATGTGAGAATCCCTGTGTTCAAATATGACCTTTAGCACTTATTGCTTGTGAGACCTTGGACAAGTCACTTAATATCCCTGGATTTCACTTTCCTCATCTACAAAATGAAGGAGTTGATACTGGAAAGTATCTAGGGCTCCTTTCAGTTCTACATATATTATCTTATGATCACCTTTTTGATGACATTTTCTGAGATTCATGTTCAGGGGGTCAATAAGTTAAACTCAAACGGGTCTTTTGTCTATGAAAGTACCCTACTGAAATACATATCCATCTCCCAATCCAATGTGTCCCAGAAATGAATGAATCCACCATTTCCCAACTTAAATCTCTTAATTTCCCTACTTGCATTGTTAAATACTATCGTCGTGGTACCACCATTCTCTCAGTCAACCTAGATTAAAAATCTCTGAGCAAGCTTGAATTTTACCTTCCTTTACCCCCTAGATCTAATTAATTGCCAAGATCTATAGCTTCTAGATGAAAATATCTTTCACATTTTCCCTCATTTCCATTATAATTGCCCCCATCCGGCCAATTCCAGAACCTCTTTACCTATCACATAGATGATTGTAAGAGCCTTGTAGCAGGTTAGCTCAGCTCTAGTATGCCTTCTTTTGGCTTCATTCTTCATGGGGGATAAAGTATGAACCTGCTCTTTCACTGAGATGAACTCCAGGTATGGAAACTCTCTACCACTATAGGGTTAAATGACTTGCCCAGTGTCACAAAGCTAGTCTGTATCAAAGACAGAAAAATGAACAGAAGCCTTCCAACTCAATTCTCTTTCTCCTACCCAGAAGTATTAAAAATCAAGGCCCACAGGAGAAAGCAGAGTGAATCAGTTTATGTAATTGAAAAAGTTATTAATAAAAAAAATAAAAAAATATAAGACTGCATGGATTATGTTAATTTGGAGGGGGGTTAAAGTTAATATGTGACCAACAGGGATTGGTTTTTATTTGAGTCTGACATGACCACTCTGTGGATCGTTGCTGCATCCTTCAAATCACTACCAAAACAACTTTTTAAAAATAAGTTAATAAAAAAATAAGTTAATTTCTCAACATACATTTTAAAAGCACCTACTGTGTGCTATGAATTGTACTTTGGGTAGAAACAAAAAAAAATGCAATAGTCTGTTTCCTCAGGGAACTTACATTCTATTGGGGGAGATAATATGTACATATACAAGTATACACAGAATACATAGAAAAAGAGTTTGGGGAGGGAAGGCACTAGTAGCTGGGGGGATTAGGAAAAGCTTCATGGAGAAAATAATGTTTTAAATGAATTTGGAAGGAAACAAGGAATTCTTGGAGGCAGAGGCAAAAAGGGAATGCATTCCAAGACTGGGAGACAGACAGAACAAAGGTCCAGGGATGGGAAATGAGGAGGTAAGGGAAAACAAGACCAGTTTGACTAGAACAGAAACTGTTTGGACAGGAATACAATGTGTAATAAGAGTAATAAGATAAATTAGGGCCAAGTTGTGAAGGGCTTTAAATATCTGAGATCTGATTACATCAATATCCTGCTGAAGAGCCTTTAGTAGCTCCCTATCAGCTATAAGCAAACTAAACATTAATTTACTAACCCCATATTTTAGATCCTATTCGTTGTGGTTCCATCCTAACTTTCCAGCCTTATTTTACACTATTGTCCTTCATACAAACTATAATCCAATTATTCTCAAACCTCGTCTGTAATTGTGTTCTAGGTTATTTTGCAATCATCAAATCCATTAGTCCCCTGAGTCTTTGTGAAAAAGAGGTCTGACCATATGGGAGTTTGGTGTGCTAGGTGACAGAGGAGAAAAGATCTTTGGGAAGATTATGAGGAGACTTATGTCTCCATTAAGAGATAGAAGATAAATTGGGATTAGAGAAGGAGTACTAATTACAAAATGCATGATTTTAAACTTAAAGCTATAGATATGTGTGTGTTGTGATACCTACATATATGTATATAAGAAATATATAGGAAATATATGTATATCAAATAAAAATGTACACATAGGTAAGTCCATCTATTCAGCCATCCATCCATCTATCTATCTATCTATCTATCTATCTATCTATCTATCTTGAAGAATTAACCTTGAATTGTGGTGATCTTTTGTAGACTAGGGGCTTTTTGGTGCGGGACAAATAGATGATATGAGGAAAATTTGAATGACATGTCTCCATGATTGGTGTGATTACTAGTATCCCTTTATGATATGTTTATGTTATGAAATATCGACTGAAATGGAATATATAAGGTACAGACTATTATATCCCAATAAAACTTGAAGCTTACAGCCCAAATCTAGTAATTTGGAAGCCTATATTTCCCTTAATACATGAGGATGATTTTGACCATGAATGGCGATCTTGGCCATGTTGCTAGTCAATTGCAGATTATACTGTCCTAGCCTTTCCCACCTTCAGGCATTTGCATGCACTAACCATTCATTAATGTCCTTGCCTAATAATTTTTACCTTTCTTGTTCCTTTTCTTCCCATTTCCCATTCCCAAATGAGTAAATGAACCAGACAAATGCAACTGAAGTTACTGAGTTTGTTCTCCTGGGACTTTCTTCTTCCTCAGAGCTGCAACCTGTGCTTTTCTTCCTGTTTCTGGTGTTGTATCTCCTGACGATACTAGGAAATGGCCTCATTATCATCACCGTGACCTCTGATCATCACCTTCGCTCATCCCCCATGTACTTTCTGCTCTGCAATCTCTCCTTCCAAGACCTTTGCTACTCTACTGTCACTGTCCCCAAGATGCTTTCCCACTTTGTCACCCACCACAAAACAATTTCCTTCCAGGGCTGTATAGCCCAGATGTTTTTCTTTCATTTCACTGGAAGCACAGAGATATTCATCCTCACCATCATGGCATATGACCGCTACATAGCTATCTGCCAGCCCCTCCACTATGAACTTATCATGAGCCAACGTACTTGCTGGGTCCTGGCAGGTTCATCAGTTTTGGGAGGGGTTATCCACTCCATTACACAGGTGGTGCTCATTTTACGTTTGCCTTTCTGTGGCCCAAATGAGCTTGACAACTTCTACTGTGATATTCCACAGGTCATTAAGCTGGCTTGCACAAATACCTTTGTGGTCGGCCTCCTAATGGTTTCCAACAGTGGCTTGGTCACATTTCTGTGCTTTATAGTGCTCCTTATCTCCTATACAGTCCTCTTGGTGAGAATAAGAAATCACTTGGTGGAGGGAAAGAGTAAAGCCCTCTCCACTTGTGCTTCCCATCTGATGGTGGTGACATTGGTGTTTGTGCCCTGTGTATATATCTATGCCAGGCCCTTTCAGACATTTCCAGCTGATAAATTGATCTCCATCCTCTACACAATCATCACCCCAATGTTGAATCCACTCATCTATACCCTGAGGAATGCAGAGATGAAAAATGCCATGAGGAGGATATGGAACTACTCTGTCTGAATAAGAAGATGGTCCAGGCAGTTGTTGCTTTCTGACAAAAATGCATTGTTAGAAAAGGCATCCTAAGTTGAAAAAGAAAAGAGAAATCTTTTTGCAAATACCCTTGTTGTATTTTACACTGGGTGCCAACAATGGGAACTGAGGCATGATCAGGGAAAACCATGAGAAAAAAAGCCTCACTTTTTATTAAGCAACCCTGAATGAGTAGAACAGAGAAAGGAAAGGGAGAACTGTCTCCCAAGTCTTAAGGAATGGCTCAATCCCTTCTCAACACTAGAAGGACTGAAATTTAAGAAGACGCTAAAGGACCAAGCAGGGTCAATTGATGCAATGTATTTTTTTAAATCCACAATGCAAAGAAAAAAGAAATTGGATGAAAATTTTTATTTCAAAGTGAAATTACAATACATTTTTTTGCATCAATTGACATACTTGATCCTTCTAATCTGAGAGTAAAAGAGATGGTTTTCTTGCTAATTACAGGATCTGTATGGATTAGAAGAACATAAGAAATCATGGTACTAAATTATACTCTTGATTCATCACTAGTTCAGTAGGTAGGAAGATGCTTGGCAGTGACTGAATGTGGTTACACGGACACATCCTAGAGAAATGGTCCCAGGAGTGCAATAGCAGCCCAGCAATTGAATGTGTCTCCTTTCACACCTTCATCCTTTGTCAATGTGGTTGATCCCACAGGGTGAAGGAACCATAGAATGGACTTATGCTAAGGAGAACCGTAAAACTGTAAAATCTTTCCTTGAAGATCTTTATCAGAAAGGATCACTAACTCTGGGCAAAGTTTGAGGACACCTGAAGCCTAGCACAGTGACTTAAAGCTTAAAAACTGTTAATAAATGTTTTCTGAATTAAACTGAATTAAATCTTGTCTAATCCGAGAGACTAAACAAGATTGATACATTTGGCTGGGTTTAACATGAGGAGAGGGATGGAGTCAGATCTTGCTTACAGTACCTACTAACTATATGACCAGGGGCTTAGCCCATTTAAGCCTCAGTTTCCTTGCTTGTATAGTAACACTTGTACTGTTACTACCTCACAGGTTATTATAAGGATAAAATGAGGTAATGTGACTATAAAGGCATTTTATAAAATGTGTATGAGGATGATGAATGGAAAACAATGAAGATGGATTACACTCAAGCACATTCCATTTTTAGCTGGAAATCAGTTCTTCAGGGGTGGCTAGATGGCACAGTGAATAGAGTACTGGCCCTGGAGTCAGGAGGACCTGAGTTCAAATCTGGCCTCAGACACTTAACACAAAACTAGCTGTGTGACCTTGGACAAGTCACTTAACCCCAGTTGCCCTACCTTCCCCCTCTAGAAAGCAAAAAGAATTAAAAATTAATCAGTTCTTCAAAAAGCAGCTATGTCTTGAGCAATATTTGTATGTAAATGTACAAGTAAAAAATGTACATAAAATAGTTAACATGATAATTATAATGTAAGTTCCTTAAGAGTAGGGGCTATTTTGGTTTCGTCTTTGTATACCCAGTATATAGCACAGTGGCTTGGTACACAGTAGGTTTTTTAATAAACAAGTATTGATTGTTTCATTATAGAAATCATATTTATCAAGTTCTTTTTATAAAACTCAGTATCAATATTTACAGTCATTTACTTTACAGTCATAGGGAACATTGACTTCGATCATACATTGTTAAAGGGGACTTTCCCAAACTTGTTTGTGACATAGTAGTGAAAAAAGATCCAGTTTGGGGGAGGGTAGGGAAAAGATGGGGAGAAAATTTGTAACTCAAAACCTTGTGGAAATCAATGATGTAAACTAAAAATAAACAAAAGTTAATTTTAAAAAAAGAAAAAAGATCCAGTCTACCTTAATCCCATTAACCATAGTAAAAGAATTTAAATATTTTGTTGCTACTTTCTCAAGCTGAAAAAGCAACAACCACTACCACAAAAATGATATTCTATGTATTTGTTTTCTAGTAAATATTAATTAAAAGAGGTGAACTAATCAACATGTGTTCTAGATTTAAAAAATGACATAATTCAAGTACATGCAAAAATTGCTATGTTTGAGGCACTCATGCCTCATCAATGGCCATCAACACTAAATTATGGCTACATGATAACTTCTGCTCTACATCTAATCATATAGTTGCTTGATTAGTCGCTTCTGTCTTAATTAGGCAGCTGCATTATATTAAAATAATAATCTAAAACATTTTTGAGTTTATTCTTTTTCTCCAAAAGTGAGCATGGACCTACTCTTGTTCATTAATAAACATTTCATCACTTATATATGGAAGCACACAGAGTTTCATGGATCTGAATTGGAAGGGACCTCAGGGAATATCTAGATTTGAGCATGAATCTTAACTCTGGTTATTGACTACCTGTGTGACCTTAGACAAGTCACTCAAACTCTCTGAGCCTTGCTTCTTCATCTGCAAAAGGAGGGATTACAACAGGTGATTTCTAAGGTCCTTCCCCAACTCTAGCTCTAGAAATAATGAGTCAATGACTGTGTCAACCAAAGACTCCAGTCACTATCCATGTGAATTCTCTGTTGGAATGGTAAGGGAATCTGAAGATCTTCCCTGACCCTTAATAAGCCTAAGTGAATTTGAGGACCTTCCTTGATTTGAAAATATACTATGACACCCTAAAAGGCTGAATGCAGTCTCATGGAGACTGTGGTGGGAAGAGTTTGCCCACAGGAGAAGCTTGCTTAGAGGAGTCTTGTT
Source organism: Pseudochirops corinnae (assembly GCA_028646515.1). Taxonomy (NCBI): domain Eukaryota; kingdom Metazoa; phylum Chordata; class Mammalia; order Diprotodontia; family Pseudocheiridae; genus Pseudochirops; species Pseudochirops corinnae. The sequence continues at coordinate 32,651,896 of CM053589.1, forward strand.
TTTCAGGAATACCCACAAGTTACTTTGTAATCAGGCAGTGGGTCACGAGGGTTGTGATGTTTTCTGACCCTGGAGAAGACTATATATATATATATATATACCTCTAAGGTGAGATTTTGCTTCAGGGCTCACTGTGGGAAGAATTGTGTGATTTGGCCAGATGAGACTCTGGGCAGGTGTTGAGCCCCCCAGATTTGAAAACCCTGATGTTGGTGCTTCTCTCTCTCTGGTAACTAGCTGTATGTATATGATGGTCAGACAGCTAGAAGCCCTGTCTGTTTAATTGTGTTATTTTCTCTGCATTTTTTATCTGCTTGCAACTTCTGTGTGTTTTCTCTAAAGTTCAGGGTGCTTTTTCCCTTGAACTTTCCTGGACTTTTTCCCGTGAACTTGGCAAATGAGATATGTTTGATTAAAGTAAGATTGTTAATCTCTTTTGTGTTGCTTTCCTTTAGAAACTCAGATCAAGGAACCTGTGCTAGGAGCCATCCTGGGCATGCTAGGGTGCTTGCTGCTACCTGTGTCCAAAATACTGCTTCCTGGCTTCTACTCCCCTACGTATTATGCTCTCCTATTTGGATGTAAGTTCCTCGAGGTCAGGGATTATCCTGCTAGCTTGCATTTGTGTCCCTAGCAATGATAATTTTATGTACATAATAAATGTTTTTTTCATTCTCCACAATCGTTCTAGAAATTTGCTTTGCAATTATTACAGTAGGCATTTATTGATAATAGAAGACAGGTAAAACTATTTTACATGTATTATCCAATTTAATTCTAAGAATACCCCTTATGTACCATACGGTACAAATATTAGTTCTATTTTTATGGGTGAAGAAACTTGTTCAATCACATAACTAGCAATCGTAGAGTTGAGATTTGAATCCACACTTTTTGACTATAAACTCATTGTTGTCTTCATAATACCACAGTGGCCTGGCACCAGAGACGCCATGATTAGTATAAAAGAATAATTGAAAAGTTACGGTATTCATAATGTTGACTATACAGTTTGATGTTCCTTGTTATTCTAGTACACATGCTGAAAAACTAAATAACTTGGCAACAGAATTTCAAAACCTGACAACCTCACATAAGAAAAGAATTATTATGCCACATTGATCCATTAATTTATGTATTACACACATGAATGTATGTATACATATATATGCATGTATACAGGTATAATCATATAGTTATAATTATGTAATTACAAAGTATACATATATTATATATGGACACTTCATAAACTTTAAAATGCTGTAAAGTTATCAACTATCATTACCACAATATTATCTAGGTCAATGGCTCTCAACCTTCCTAATGCCACGACCCTTTAATACTCATATGTGGGCGTATCTGCATGGGGGTGGACCCACCTGGAGACAGATAGAGGAGCAGCGTTTCGGTTCCTAATACCATTGGAAATATGTGTTTTCTGATGGTCTTAGGTGACCCCCTGTGACCTCTGTGAAAGGGTCATTTGACCCCCAAAGGGGTTGGAACACACAGGTTGAGAACCACTGATCTAGGTTCTTCAAGCTACAGTACACAAAGGATTGTCATGGTGCCAAGCATTATGTCAGTTCTTGGTAAATAACCATTGAGCTGAAATTTTAGTGGACATAAGGGGATTAGGAGCCATATGGATTCTTAGTCTCAAAAATTCAATTCAATTCAAACACATTAAGCATCTACTGCATGTTCTATTTTGCTAGGCACAGGGAAAGAGGAATATCTTAAATGAGATATTACTCCTGTATTCCTGGAGCTTATAGTCTAGGGGGTGGGAGGAGGAGATAAGACTCATAAAAACTTTATTACATATTATTTCATAACAAATATGTTATGCAGGAATGAAATAAAGCATTATGTGAGATCAGGATAGGAAGATAATTATTTACAAGGGGCATCAGAGGAAATCTGCTAGTGGAGGGGCACTTTAGCTGGTTCTTCAAGGCTAGGCAAGAATTCATCAAGGAAAGGGTAAACAAAACATGGACATAGGAAAGAGGAAAACATGTTTGAGAGACAGAGCAAAGTCCGATTTTTCTGGAATTTGCATTATTTGGAGGGAAATAATGATATAACTGAAAAAATCAGCCTTTACCTAAGATACTAAATTGTATCTGAAATTTGTATTTTAATTAGTAGACAACATGGAGGCTATGCCAAAAATAGACATGTGATTTCACTTGTATAAGAAACTGTAAGGTGAGGAAAATCTCTCACCTGTTCAACAATTTCTCTGAAACTTATGGTGTTAAAGTGGCCTAAAAAATTGAAAGGTTTATCCTAGATCACATAGCAGGCATATACCAAAGATTTGACTTGAGCCCAGATCCTCATGGTTTTGAAGCCAAGTCTATCCAATATTCCATGCCACATAGACTGGTACTCTGTCTTATATTATTCTTTAAGTAACTGTCAGAAAGACAACATGATAGAACTAGCCTCAAAGTCAGAAAACCTGAGTTTCACACATATCACTGAGACATATTAGCTGAATGATTCTGGACAAATCATATGACCTCTCAGTACCTTAGGGAAATTTCTAAGACACAAGTAGATGGCCTTTGTAGTCCCTCCTAATGCTAAACCTATGATTCCACAATTCTAAGTTGCAGAGCAAGTTCTAGAAATTTCTTCATTGGCAGTTCCCAATACTAGAAAAATTACAAGTCCCATTGTTATTTTAATGATAAAATAACTAGGTTAGATTAACAATAAACATTCAATTATAGAGTTCCCTAAAAAGAAAATATACTTGGAATCTTGCTAACAAAGTTATATTTAGGATCTATTTTGTGAAACTTCCTTATAGGAGATTCTATCTTATAAAAGGTCCTTTCACTACTTCATTAGGTGTGTGTGTCGGGGGGAGGCAAGACTAACAGATTCTTGAACTTTGTCTGAGTCCAGAAACTTGTGACTTGTGCCGAGTTCAGGGACTCGTTGAGAGCTATGTCTGTGTCCAGACTTGTTGATCTGTTCGAATCCAGGAGGGTTCAAAGTCCCCTCTGGACAGGTGTGCCATATCTTTCCCCAAGAAGAATATTTGGCAATCAGTATCAAGAAATATTTCTGTGTCTCCTACAAGCGATCTGGGTGTGCAGGAAGCAACATGGTAGTCAAGGTCATTCCCGATATCTATGTTTAGCACTGCAGTTGGGTGCATTCATGAGAAAACTGGTGATCCTGAGGTTCACTTTAAAACTTTCCATGTCCAAACAAGAAAGATATATAATCAACCATACTACTCCATTAAACCAGCATTGTTGCCTAACAATGCCAGCCTAGACCAAATCTTTTGTTCACTGTCCATCTTACAATATCAATTACTGGCAATTAGGCCCATAATAGGTTCACGTTTAATTAATGCTCATTAATAGTTCATATTTAAATAATGCTTCAAGTTTTACCAATCACTTTCTTCACACAGCCTTGGAAGAAGAAACTGGGTGGTACAGCACATAGAGGGCTAGACCTGGAGTGAGGAAAACCTGAGTTCTAATCCTGCTTCAAACACTAACCATGTCAGTCTAGCCAAGTTATTCAATCTCTGTCCAGCTCACTGTGAAGTAGATAACAAAAGCACCTACCTCTCAGGGTTGTGATGAAGATAAAATGAGAGGGATTACTTGTAAAGTGCTTTGCAATCTTAAGTGCTTTATATGAATGGAAGCTATTATTGTTAAACCCGCATACCTCATAGGGGTATTATGATGATGAAATAAGATAAGACATGTAAGGTACTTTGTAAAACTTAATGTGCTTTATAGAGATTTTTAGATATTATCATTATTATTATTAATTATCTCAATAATCAAAGAGAGGTTCAGAAAATTGTGACTTTATCAAAGCCATAGTAAGTGGCGGAGACTCATCCATGTCTCCTTATTCTAAGTCTAGTTCTCTTCCTCCTACATATATACCTGAAGGATGAGGAAATTAGGAACTGTCAGATAAGTGAAATTTTTCTTATTAATGAATTTTTCAGTTATCTGAACCTTACTTTTTAAAGTACTAAAACTTCAAGAAAAAAATTAAGGAAATACATTTGACTGGCATCATACATTTCACCGTCTTCTTAAACATATTCAACATAATTTAACCTTTTCTTAAAATAGTAGCTCACATTTACATAATATTCTGAGGTTGTGTAAACCACATTCTTTACAACAGGAGAGAACTTTGGCTCTGGAATTGACAGATCTGAGTCAAATCAAAGTCCTGTATTTAGTACCAGAGATCTACAACTGGACATGACTTTTGAGATCCTCTAATACTCTCACTTTGAGATAATTAACCTGAAGTCCAGAGAGAAGGAGTAACTTCCCTATGACCACAGGGCAGTCAGAGGCAGAGCTGCTCAAATTCAGGTCCTTCCATTTCAGACAGCGTTTTTTTCTACACTTTACTGTCACTGCCTAACTGCCTAATTGATTTTGGATACTTTAATTTAACTAAACCTTAATTCCCTCATCTGGAAAATGAAAGCTATTGGACTATATACTCTCTGAAGTCTCTTTCAGACTTCAAATTCTATAATCCCCAGGTAGGCAGTACAGATTTACAATGCCCATTTGGAGATCAAGAAACTTAGTCTCAGAATTTTTAGGCAAGTTTTTTTTTTATCCTAGATTTGAATCCATAGCTCTTACCTCCAACTCCCATGCACTTTCTACATCAATTTTGCCTCTTTAAATCTGTTCCACTTAAACTAACATCAAAAGTTGGCTGTATGCTTTGTGCAAAGTTATCTGATGGCAATCTAAGGCAGCCTATAAGAGACAGAATTGGGTTGAACCAGAATTAAGCACACATCTTCCACAATGGAGATTATAAATCATCCTAATTTCTTATTTACTTTATTTCCATCTTTTCCTTCACTGAAGTGGGTCCCACACAAATAATGCTTCCATTGTCCCAGCCTTTCACCTGGGTGAGGTCAGAGCGTGTGGACTCCTAGTTGTAATCTCTAGCCAACTATATCAATGCCTTATTCTGCTCACAGACCTAGTAGCAAAGAGGAGAGCACAACACCTCCCCTTAATGAGAGCCACATGTACTTCTACCACCATAACCATTGTTTTCTCCCTCTACTTTCTCAGTCCCTTGCCTCCTCTTCCTCCCTCAGGCCCCAAACAATATATTCAGAATTTGCTAAGGAAAGCATGCGGCTAAAAACCAAATTTTAATGAATCCCCTTGTGATTCAACTACCAAGGGCTAAATCCCTAAATCACCTGACACCAGATTCCCCATAATGGTCAGTGGAAATGTAGGGTTCCCTAGACTTCACTCTGTCATCTCAACTGGCAAGATTTCTGCTACAACTATTAATACTGCCTGTTTATCATGTTATCATGAGAGGCCAAATTCTGAAACTTAAAGGTAGGTACTTTTGACACTGATAGATGAAATTACGAATTGAAAGATGCATGAATGAAACCCATTCTCCAGCCTAATGGAGTCATAGTCCATGATACTATTGATGTTACCATTTTTCCTTATGCTGATTATTTTCTAAAGGTTAAATTCATTTCTTTAAAATTTAGAACAACACTAGCTTATAGAATCTACATTCTTCCAGGGAAAGATTATTCTACTAAACATACTTTATAAATTTGGAGAAGATGATAGAAAAAAAAAACATTACTGGCTTGAGAGTGAGTGAAAATATTTTCAAATATTTCCACTGTCACTTATCTCATGTGTGATACTGGACAAGTCACTTAACTTCTCTCAAGCTCAATTTCCTCATCAGTAGAATAAAAGGGTTGAACTAGACAGACTCTAAATTTCTTCCAGCTAAAAGTCTGTGGTTCTATAATCACTTACCAAGAATATTTTAAGAGACAATACTTGCATTGGGAAAGAAGTTCAAAAAGCAATATGGAGGGTCATTGGATGATGAAATTTTGACTCTGCACATATTACAAATAAGGAAACTTAATCCCATATGGGTAAAGTGCTTTGAGCCCTTCTAACCTAGGACTCTAGAGGTACTTTCATGGATACAAATTTCAAAGAGTGTTAGAATTAGAAAGAAATTTATGGATTTTTAAACATCCCTCTTCATTTTACAGAGGAGGAAAGTGAGGTTCAAAGAGGTATTTGGCTTTCTCATGGATATCCCAGTAGTAAAAGAGCCATAATTTCTTTGATGTGGACACTTCCTCTAAGATTATGCTACATCCCTTTTGTGCCTTAGTAAATAGTCTTCAAAAGTTGCTGGGGTAAACAAATAAGCAAACAAGAAAAAATACACAAGTTCATTGTCTCATGACCCATCAACTTTCTGATGATCGGCTTCTCTAATTTAGCTAGAACTAGGCTAATTGACACATAATTCATTGCAAGACTCATTCTCTAAAGTCTTTTAAATTAGGTAGGAAACATCAGTGGGTACAGACTAGTGTGTAGAGGCCCAATAATGGTATAAAATAAAAATTTTAGTCCAAGGTTGCTTCCTGAAAATGTCTTGATTAAATAAACAATAACCTAAATATGTATTTTCTAGTTTTAAATAAATTTTAGTAATTTTTTATAAGCTAAAATATTCTATTATTTTTATATTATTAAATGTAAATGTATATTACATAGTTGACGTAAAATTTTATTTAGAGCTTCAGTTAAACCCGTGATTTCATTAGTATTTGAAACTCCCAGGTAAGGAAACTCTCTTTACCAATGCAAGTTAGTACCTTCTATGTAACTTATATTCTTAGAAAATTGTCTAGAGCAATGAGAGGTCATATTTCTCAGGTTCACATAGCCAGTATGTGCCAGAGGGGGAATGTGAACTCAAGTCTTCATGGGTAGTTTTATGCCCACTATATTATATTGACTCTTAAAATTGCATTTAGATTTTTTTAAAATGCACCATGAACATTGATTTTTTTTTGGTTATCCTTTTTATTCAAACACACAAAGTGATATGTACCATGATTGTGCTTAGCTATTCATTAATCAGAAGCAAAATTATATATATATTTTTTTCTAGTTTACTCTGTACTTCATCAAATGGAACCCAGGCTGCATCAAAGTCCTTCCTTAGTACTCCCTCCATTCATAAACAGAATACATACTCCTTTTTTAGACCTAATAAGTTTAATATTCAAATTGGGAAACTATAATTATTTCTGAGTATTTAACTTAAAAAGTCTTTGATCTTTTTGTAAACCTTTTCATGACATGGAGTGTGAAGACTGAAGTGCAGTCTCCCTGTTACAAAACTGAGGTGCCAGCTTAACAACAGTAACAAGGAAAAAACCAGTAATAATAACGACATTATTATTAAATAATTGGTATTTATATAGTGCTTACATTTTAAAAAGATGCTTTGTATTTTTTCTCATTTAGACCTTACAACAACTCTGTGAAGCAGGCATGGATATTAATATACTTATTTTGTAGATGAGGCAATTGGTGTTTAGAAAGGCTGTGTCTACACATGGTTACATAACTATTAAGTGTTGAGTTGGGATTTGAATTCAAGTATTTTAAGTCCAGAAATCAATCTATCTAACATAACATACTGACTCACCCACTTTCTGCCCAATCAGATTCCAGTCAGTCTGAGCAGGATGTATTAGGATGGGAACCATGTCATCACCATTCTTCCCCTTCCTAACTACTTCTAGTTACTGTTTATATACAGAATGATGCAAATTGAGACAAACTAAAATGATTTTATGTGGGACTCTTTTTTTTACAGGAAGAGAGTTTCTTTCTGTCCTGGGGTTTGAGATAAGTCAAATATTTTCTGCACTTTTATTTCCATTAAGGTAGCCACATAAGGGTCAGAGACCTGCACCTCTGAGCTTTGACAGTTTTGGTGCCTAATACATGTGTGCATCAGAATAACTCAGTCTCTAGGAAGCCAGGCCCTTCAGAAGGTCCTCACATCAAAATCAAAACAGGGAGGACTTGGGAGAGTCCATTGCAAGTTGGCCTAATTGGAAATATAAAAGGCAGCATGTACTATAGAAAGTGCAATAGCTCTGTAGTAAGACAACCTGGGTTCTAGTCCTGGACTGACCACTTAATTATGTGACTCATTGCAAATGCAAAATGCCAAAAGCCTCAGTTTTTTCATCTGAATAATGGGAATAAAAATACTTATTCTTCTTACCTCCCAGAAATATTGGGTGAAAAGTAAAACCATAAACCACTATAGAAATGGCATTCATTATATGGTTTTGACTAAAGAAGCATCTCAAAAATAAGACATTTAAGAATTCTCTTAATTATGAAAGAAGAAAAAACTCATGGCAGAACTGAACCACACCAATTCCACTTCATAAAAAATCAACGATTTCCTAAATGTCAAATTCAGTTATTTTTTTCCTCCCTCTTTTTCATCCTCATGACTGCTCTGTGGCATTGGACACTGTCCTCCCTTGGTTTCAAGAGAATATACTTTCCTTCTCTTCCTTCCTTTAATAATAATAATAGCTATCATTTATATAGTAGTGTAAGGTTTGTGAAGGGATTTACACCTATTACCTCATTTTATTCTCACAACAACTCTGGATGGTAGGCATTATTAATATATCTATTTTAAATAAAAAGATACAGAAGCAGTCAGAGGGTAAGTGGCTTGCCTAGGATCATACACCTAAAAAAATGTCATGAGGCTAGATTTGAACTCAGGTTTTTCTAAATCCAAGTTATGTTCTGCTTTGGCTCATGAAGGTGGGAAGTGTCTAAGACTGGTTTTGAATTTGGTTCTTTCTGAGTTCCAGAACTTGATCTACTGTACCCCCAAGATGCTAGTAAGTTGTACTTTGTAAACATTTCTTCTTTGCCTCCTTCACAGCATCTTCTTCTTCTTATTGTCCCCTTAATATTGATGTTCCCAAAGGTCCTGTCCTAGCTCTCTTCTCTTCTCCCTTTACATAGTCTTTCTTGAAAATCTGTTTCTCTTTCAAAGTTTGGTGATCATATTTATACCAATGATACCTTTCTATATCTCCAATCCCAAACTCTCTTCTGAGATCCAAACCTGCAACTTGACATCTTTAGAATATATCTACACCAGGATTCCTGGATATCCCACCAGAACCTCAGACTCAAAATGTTTAAAATCAAGTCGCTTATCCTTGTTTCTAAACATGCTCCTAAGTATGATTTCATTATTTCTGTCAGTGGCCCCACCATTCACTCCTTCCCTCCCATCTGAAAGTCTTATCCTTGACTCTTCTCTCTCTCTTACTTCCCTCTTCTCTTATTTCCTTTCTCAATTGCAGGAACAACTACAAGACTCATTTCTTCAGAAACTCTTGTATAAACACCTTTCATTCTCTGTTACATTTTGATGGTCACAGACATAGGAGAGTGACATAGTCATGATAAAACGCAAATTTATGGACTGGAATTATTGACTCTTAGGGAGGTTTCAGTTCTACCATGAGTGTATACTTCCAAAATTAGTAAAATCCTAATTAATAGAATTGGTTATGTTGCTTATCTGCTCAAAAAACTTCGATCACGCCTTATTGTGTACCAAAAAAAATCAAGCTTTTTTCCTGTTGTTCAAGGTTCTCCACAGTTTGACATAACTGTATCATTTTTGTACTATTATCTTTTTTTTTTTTTTTTTACTACTTCCTCAGTTCTATTTACACTTCTATCTCCCAGGAACATATCCTTTTCCCCCACCTCCATACATTTGCTTACATTGTTCTTTATTCTAAGAGCGTTTTCCCTTTTCTTCTTCAGAGGTTGAATTTCTAACCATCTTTTACATCTTTTTAAACCCCACTGGTTACATAAAGCCTTTCCTATTTTCCTCACAAATAACAAC
>CM053589.1:32671716-32691995 GCA_028646515.1 Pseudochirops corinnae
ACCCAATTGAGTGTATATGTTATTCCCTCTTTAAGCCAAATTCAATGAGAGTAAGGTTGTCCCATTTCCTTTCACCTGCCTGCTCTTCCCCTCCATTGTAACATTGTAACATTGTAACTCTTGCCTCTTTTGTGGGAGATAATTTACCCTAATCTCTCTCTCTCCCTTTCTCCTTCTCCCAATAAATTCTTCTCTCACCTCTTAATTTTATTTTTTAGATATCATGCCTTCATATTCAACCATGAGTTGAATTTTTATGGCAATCCAGGTCACACATTCCAAGAGAGGAAGAGTGATTAGTGAGCCCTAATAAATATTAAATTCCAGGGATTTAGGAATAAGACAAGTTGAGTCAAAGCCAGTGAAGACTGACTCTTCACCATTTGTTTGAATTTTACTAAGAACATCAACAACTTTTTGAAGTCCTGGTTTAGCAGTTCCCATCTCTAAAAACAATAACAGCCATTCCATCATCCTTGGTCACAGAAACCTTGAAACTCTTATACTTTGTATTCTAATGAACCAAGTGAAATTTAGCTGCATATTGCTTTCCATCCAAAATACACCAAGAGCCCTGGATCCCTCTGGAAATTGGATCAACCTGTAGTTCCCAATTAGGAGTTTTTGTTTATGAGTTCAGTGGTTTTGTTACTTTTAGTTTTATTAGTCTCTTTTTTGATTTTCAGGATTTGCTGTTCGGTGTTTAAATGAGAATTTTTAATTTGTTCTTTTTCTAGTTTTTTTTTTAATTGTATGCCCAATTCATTGATTTGCTCTTTATCTTATTGATATTTTAATTGATATAAGTTTTACCCTAAGTTCTACTTTGGCTGTGTGCCATGAATTTCGATATGTTGTTTCACTGTTGTCATTCACTTAATGAAATTATTGTTTCCATGATTTATTCTTTGACTCCCTCGTTCTTTAGCATTAGATTACTGAGCTTCCAGTTAATTTTTAACTCTTTCCATGGCCTGTTATTGAATGTAATTTTTATTGCATTATGATCTAAAAAGATACATTTAATATTTCTCATCTTCCGCATTTGGTTGTGAGGTTTTCATGTCCTAATCCATCATCAATTTTTGTGCAGGTGCCATATTTGGCTAAAATTTAAAAAGGTATATTCCTTCCTTTTCTCAATCAATTTTCTCCAGAGGTCTGTCATATATAACTTTTCTAAAATCCTTTTCATCACCATAACTTCTTTCTTTCTTTATTGTATGGTTATATTTATCTAGTTTTCCACAACTCTAGTTTTATTGAATCTGTTGGGTCTGGAAATCTATCTTACCCAACAGAGAAGTAAAATAGGAAGAGGATAAGGGAGGAGAGAGTGCCTGGTAGAAGAGAGAATAGATAAATGGAGGCATTGATCAGAAGCAAAACAGACTTTTGAGGAGTAAAAGGGTAAAAAGAGAGACATGTATAAATAGTAAAAATGTGATGGAGGGAAATACACAGTAATCATAACTGTGAATGTGATGGGATGAATTCACTCATAAAACAGAAGTAGATAGCAGAGTGAATTAGAAACCAGAATCCAACAAAATGCTGTTTAAAAGAGGCACACTTGAAACAGAGACATACACAGAATAAAAATTAGGGGCTAGAGTAGAGTATATTAAGCTTCAACTGAGGTTAAAAAAAAAGCAAGGATGGCAATCAAGATCTCAGACAAAGCAAAAGCAAAAATAGACCTAATTAAAAGAGATAAACAGGGAAAGTATATTTTACTAAAAAGTACCATAAACAATGAAGTAATATCACTACCAAATACATATGCACCAAATAAGATGGAATCCAAATTCCTAAAGTAAAAATTAAATGAGCTACAGGGGGAAATAGACTCCCTCTGCCACTATAGTTTTACTGTAATTCTGAGATGCCTGTATCCTGGTATATGAGGGTGGCCAACCTTGATTTTTCCCACTTCTGTGGGAACCCTCCATTCAACTTTCTCTATTTACACAGGCACATGTAAAGTCAGTTACTGAAATAACCCCAGCTCTGATCTCTGTACTTCAGTAAAAATATAATAAGAGATGACATAGAGAACTCTGTGGTTTTCAAAGTTCTTTACATGTATAACTTGAAAATGAACTAATGAAAGTCTAGACATGGCCAACTAAAATGATCAAAGGGGTAGCAAGGCCTTCTGGAAAAGGAGAGACAAAGAATAATTAAAACTTTATCTGCTAATGGGAAAGACAAGAGAGTTATAGGATCAAAGTTTATAAAATTAAGAAAGGTCCAATGGATAGGGTACATTTGGATGTTTTTCACCAAATTCTATATAACTTGAAAAACTTAAAGGAAAATATAAAACTATATGAAAGAATAAACTTATGAAACATTTTGCCTTGAGTTGGTACTTGTTCAGACTATTTAAATATGTTTGGGGGGATATATAAATTTATTGATATTAGATCATGGATTACTTGGGGGAATTTGAATGGTCCCTAACTTTTAGAGGCACAGATTGTAGAAGGCAACACTACTCTGACCTAAAATGCCCCATAGTACTGTTGGCAATGGGGCAGGTAGGTAGCACACTGGATAGAGTAGAGGGCCTGGAGTCAGGAAGACTCAGTTCCTTGAGTTCAAATCTGGCCTTAGACACTTATTAGCTGTGTGACTCTGGGTAAGTCATTTAACCCTGCTTGCCTCTGTTTCCTCATCAGTAAGATGAACTGAAGAAGGAAATGGCAAACCACTCCAGTATCTTTACCAAGAGGACTCCAAATGAGGTTATGAAGAGTCAGACATGACTGAAATGACTGAACAACAACTGTTGACAATGGACAATGAATGAACATGGCTTATATCATTTCTTTGGTAAAGAAATGTCTTGGTTTCCACCATCCAAAAATAAAAACTAAAAAAAAGTCACTTGACACTATCAAGCCCTCAAGTTATCATTCTATGTATCTCCCACATTTCATATACAAATTCCTAGTAGGAAAAACTATTTCCACTTTTTGCCTCCGTTTCCCCTCCTTATTTATTTATCCCATCTTTGTAATCTGGCTTCTTACCACATTAAAGTTAATAATTTCTCTTAATTACCAAATTTGAGAAACTTTTTTTTCTCAAGCTTTTCAATCTTTCTGCAGCATTTGATACTATTAACCACTGTCTAGAAACTCTTGTTTTCATGAAGTTCTCTCTCTCTCTCTCTCTCCCTCTCTCTCTCTCTATCTATCTATCTTGCTCTCTCTCTGTCTCTGTCTCCTATGCCTGTCCCTCTGTCTCACTCTGTCTGTCTCTCTATTTCTCTGCCTGTCTCTGTCTGTCTCTCTTTCTTTCTCTATCTCTCTCTGTTTCTCTGTCTCTTTGGGTCTCTCTTTGTATATGTGTCTGTCACTGTCTGTGTTTCTCTGTGTGTTTTTCTCTGTCTCTCTCTGTCTCTGTGTTTCCATCTGTTTGTGTCTTTGTCTTTGTCTCTCTGTATTCCTCTGTCTCTGTCTCGTGTGTCTGTCTCTCTCTCTCTCTATCTCTCTCTGTCTCTCTGTTTCTCTCTCTGCATCTGTATCTGTCTTTGTTTCTCTCTGTCTCTCTCTTTCTCTTTGTGTCTGTTTCTCTTTCTCTGTGTGTGTGTCTTTCTTCCCCTCTCTCTGTCTCTCTCTTTGTCTTGATTGATTTTAAACCTAACTGCTCCTTCTAAGTCTCCTTTGCTGTTTAATTAACTATATCATACCTCCTAACTGTGCATGGACTCCTCTGAGCCCTTCTCCACCTGAACCCAACCTAACTTTTTATCTTTTTTGCAAAATAATTTCCTTTGCCACACCTTGCAGTACAGAGACTGCCCTTCTTACTATTATTCACATAAGACATTCTATCTCCCAAACTGATGCCTTTATGTTGACTGTCTCCCTCTCCTAAAACACATTCTTTACTCATTTTCAACTTTAAAACTAATTTATTTCCTGGAGAATTTGCTCAAGTTCTACCCTTTACCTAAATCCTTTCCTGAATCTCCCCCCCCCAAAAAAAAGACTGTTAGCACCTCCAGTACATTCTATTTTGCATATAATTGCATGTATACATGTAGTCTCCAAGACGGAAGAAGCCTTTTTAGATGTCCCTTAATTATTCCAATATATAATGTATATACTTGGGTGCACATAGCTGTTTGCCTCTTGTCTTTCCCATTGGATGGAAGGCTCTTTAAAAACAGGGACTACATTTTGCCTTTCTTTGTAGTCCCAGTGCTTTGCACAGTATCAGACATGTAGTAGGTGTTAATTATTATTTATCAACTACAAACTCACCCCACTGTCTTCCTACCATGTACTCTGATGACCCTGACCTCCTTGTTGTTCTTTGAACAAGACGTGAATTTTGATTGGTTATCACTGATTCTTAGAATTTTCTCCCTCCTCATCACTCTCTCCTGGTTTCCTTTAAGTCTCTTTTAAAACTCCACATTCCACAGAAAAACTTTTCCTGAGCTCCTTTAATGTTACTACCTTACCTCTTATATAGTCTCCAATATGGAATTCATACATTGTGTTTATACATAGTTAAATGATGTCTCCACATTTTGTGATCTCCTTGAGAGTAGTGACTGTTTTAAAAATACTCCGTATCACCAGTGCTTGTAGCAAAGTCCTTAGAACATACTACTAAGTACAATACTTAATAAATGCTTGTTGGATTGATTTGAGATGTTCATGAAGAAGTGCATTGCTACAAATGTTATGGAAACTATTTGGGAATTATTCAAACAAAGTGACTAAAATGTCTATGCCCTTTGATCTAGAGATTATTCTGCTAGATATATGCCCTCAGAGGAACATTGACTAAAAATAGACTCCATATATATGGACAACAAAATATTTATAGAAGTATTTCTTTCATATTGTTGTAGCAAAGAATCCTAAACAAAATATATGCCCATTGATAGGGGAATGGCTAAACAAATTGTGATGCATAAACATAATCAAATATTAATGTGCTATAAGAAACAATGAGCTTTATGACTAAACAAAAATATGGTAAGATTTCTAGGAATGAATGCAAAGTGAAATAAGCAAGAGCCAGGAAAATAATGACAACCATGTCAAGGGAAGCGACAATAACCATCAAACAAATGAAACTGGGTATTGTGAATTTTTTTAATTGATTGGTACAAAAGAAGAGACATGTGAAAACACATCCTGCCACGCTTTTGCAGGGTAGAGAGGTATTGTACATTACAGATAACATCAGAATTTTTTTAATGTGATGATTTTTTTTTCCTTTTCTTCCTTTGAAAATTATTCCTTGTTTTAAGTGATGACTCTCTGGGAAGGGATAAGGAAAGAATATAGGAGAAAATCTAGGAAAGGTAAAAGCAAAAAGTATGAAAAATTATTTAAAAATAAAGATTCATTGATAGTGCTAAAATTTAGCTTTCCATATATACTCAACAATTATTTTAAACTGAGTTTTCTCCTTTTCAATTGGTTATAATGACATCATGCACTGCAGAAATAGGATTATCTGAAAGCTGTTCCAGTGGTTGTTTTGTTTCTTTAATTACCTAGGATTTCTACTTCTTTCAGAATTATATGTGCAGATGTGAATGTGTTTTGAATCAATAAGTGCATGCAATTGTATTCAACGTAATGCCATCTGAACATCACTTTAACAGGGGTCTATCTATGCCCTTTATGTAAAATAAGCTTAATTGCCCTCTGAACTCTCATCCTTAAACTGTGTAATATAAATCAGTTGCCTAATTATTATTCAGTTGCTCTTCATAAAGGTATGAAGCCAATATTGGTGCTAGTACCTGAAATCTCTTTTGACATTCATAGAGAATTTGGTAAATTCCATTTCTGAACTATCTAAATCATTCCACTATCCAAGCCTTTCTCCCAACTGATTATTAAACTAAAACCAAGCTATGTTTCAGGTGATACGAAAACATTGTAAAAATAGAGAATGGAAAAGATCACAGAAATCAAAAAGCTCTAGACATAGTTTTCTATACAGATTTTCCTAAAGTCTTCTATAACTTATGATTTTGAGATTTGATTGAAAATTCTCAGACGTACAAAAGCAGGAAGAAACAAGAACAAAAACATTCCTGGCATATTATTTAAACACTGCTTTGAAAATAAGATTAATTTGTATTTGTAAAGTCTATGCATATATATTAATATAATAATTGGTGATTTTAAGATTTATCCTCTGAAGTGAAATAAAAAATTGATCATCACATCATCATTTAGAAGGTTGGATTGGAGCTAATGTGTCTGCTTCTGAGTCGAATCATGGCTGCTTTCATCTCCTGATTCCTCAAGCTATAGATAATTGGATTCAGGAGAGGAGTGATAACTGAGTAAAACACTGAGAAAAATTTGTCTAATGAATAGCTACTAACTGGCCAAGCATAGATTAAGATGACTGGTCCAAAGAAGAGAGTTACCACTGTGATATGAGCAGTCAGTGTAGATAGAGCCTTAGATAGCCCACTAGAGGAGCGATGCCAGACAGTGACTAATATTACAGTATATGAGATGAGTAAAAGGATGAAGGAGATCAGGGCAAGCAGCCCACTGTCAGCAATGACAAGCAGCTCCAGGACATAGGTGTCAGTGCAGGCAAGTTTCAACACCAGTGGAAGATCACAAAAAACATCATCAATCACATTAGGGCCACAGAAGGGCAGACTCACCATAAAGACCATTTGGCTCATAGTGTGCACAAAGCCAACTGTCCATGAGAGCAGCACACTTCCTACCAGGATCCGATGGTTCATGATAGTCATATAGTGGAGGGGCTTACATATTGCAACATATCTATCAACAGCCATCACTATAAGAAGAGTCATCTCACTACCTCCCAAGAGATGAGCTAAAAACATTTGTGCCATGCATCCCCACAAAGAGATAGTTTTTCTCTCCCTGAAGAAGTCTATGATCATCTTGGGCACAGTAACAGTGGAAAGAGTCATGTCAAGAAATGAGAGGTTGGCCAGTAGGAAGTACATGGGGGTTGAGTGCAGGTGGGAGTCAAGAGTAACTATAAGTATAATGAGACAGTTTCCAATCAAGATTGATGAATAGGCCAGGAAGAATATCACAAAAAAGAACATTTCAAGCTCCCAAGAATCAGTGAGTCCTAACAAAATGAATTCATTTATCACAGAGTTATTCTTCATCTTCACCTACTTGGTATCTTTTGAGCATCCAGAAGTTCTCCGTAGGGAAGACAATCTGAAAGGAATCACAATTTTAAGTGAGTGTTCTTGAGTATATAGAAAAACAAAAAAAAAATCACATATCAATAACATGATATTGATTGCCAAAACATATTTGAAACACTTTTGGGCAAGTTATTTAACCTCTATCAACCTCTGTTTCCTCAGATATATCCTCAATAATCATAGATAGAACACAAAGAGTTGTCATGAAAGTACTTATCAATTAAGGGAAGAGTCAAGGCTTTACTGAACACATCAATATAACAGGTTAGTGTGAGAGGTATATAGCAAGTTTTGATTTTTACTGTAAATTACTGTATAATACTATATAAATAATTACTGTAAATATGTTGTAGGTGAGAATGTCTATGACAAAGGATACAATTTAAAAAAAAGCTTTAGATAGACATTGTTACACTGATCAATGGGAATCCACAATTCACAAAAAGGAATGGCCAGTGTGGTTTGGAGAACATGAAGAATCAGGCTACTAAAAAGTTTACTATGTATTCAACAAACCCTTTCTTATCAGAACTAAACTATTGGCAGGAGAAACATGAAAGAAAAAAAATCCTGAGCAACTCCAAATCGTTTCTACTTTTCTTCCTAATTAAATGCCTCTGTTTTTATTAGTTTGAGTTCAGACTTGACATGTGAAATCCAATAAATCTAAAGAAAATTCTATTTTCTGTATTCATCAGGACCACCTAATACTCTCTTGGATTCCCATTTCAACTTTAAGATTTTCCTTTATAATATTTCAAAATATTTTTGTCAAGGGTATTACCCTAAACATTGACTTCCTCTAAACCTAACTAATCTCTTGCAAATTCCTGATGGTTCTGACTCCCTGATATCCTTGGAATCTTTCTCCTCTTCTCCATTCACTGAGCTACCTCACAATTTAGACCCTTATCACCTTTCACTTTGATAAATACATGTTGAACTGAATTGGATTATTTTAAAATCTTCTAAATTGTATCATTGATATTGATCATTCCCAGCTGTAATCTATTCTCACAGCTAGCAAAAACCTTTCCTAAGTAAGGAAATGTGACCAAGTCACCCTGGCTAAATACACTCCAGGAGTTTCCTATTGCAAAGGAAATAAAATGTTTCAGTGTACCAGAGTGTTAGCCTATTGCAGGTTTATTTTCCGGTACCCTCTCCAAAGCTAGCTCCATTCTCTCCTATGGCCTCAATTATGAGCACTATGGAGATACATACCAAATCAATGTATACACACACTATCTCTCTTCTGAACTCTAATTCCATGTTTCTATCTGAAAACTGGTGTTCTGCCAATTATTTGAAACTCACGTTGTCCAAATACATGCCAGGTATCAAATTTTATCGCTTGCTTTCTTGTTTGAGGTGATGAATTCAGATCAAATCAAAATGCATTACATAAGCAACTAGTATTACATTGCACAGTTGCAAAGATGAAAAACAACAAAGCCCCTTCCTATAAGAAGGCTAGAATGCTGGAGCAGAGGAAAAGGCCACAGCACATCTATTCTCTAATCTCCTCCTGAATAGCTTTTTTCTGTACTTTAACTCATGCTATATTCAATGTTTGATATACCTTTCACTAAAATCCCCTATTTTTATTGTTCATAAAAAGCAGCTAGATGGCACAGTGAATAGAGAGCTGGGCATGGAATTAAGAAGAACTGCATTCAAATCCAGGCTCAGACACCTGCTAGTGTGTTCAGATTGACAGAGTTGATTGAATGTACATTTTTTCTAGTCAGTTCACTTCTGTTTTCCTCAGTATCCTCTACCACACAATGGGGATAATAACACTGTCTACCTTGCAGGGTTGTTGTGAGAACTAAATAAGGTCATATTCCTAAAGTGTCTAGAATAGAGTAAGTGCTATATATACACTTAGTACTCTATTTCCTTTCCCTATGTTATATCCTCAGTTATCCACAACGAAAAACTCTACTGATTTTTACTTTCCTTCATTATCCTTCTTCCCCTTCCCCCAGCCTCAGTTCGATCATTTGGAAACTCCAGGTGCATCTCTATATTCCTATTATCATTCCAATATTAATTCCTCCTCTTTACCTAGGTCTTAACTTAATTCAGAGCCTCATCACCTGTCTCTTTGTGAAATGTTTATTAATTAAATTGAAAGAAATAAAAATGGACAATTTAAATGGACATGTAAGATATTTATTCTACTTTTTTTCTTTATCTAATTCAGTCTCCACCTATTTGCCAAAATTATCTTCATAAGTGATAGGACTGGGCAGGTCATTTCATGGCCTAATATCCTCTAGTTTCTTAATGTTACAGGTAGAATTTTTGCAAATTTTGAAGCACGATATCAAAGGTCATTCATGTATACTATAGCACCAGGGACAGTTATCTCTGTAATGATCTAATTTTGCCCTCTTCTGTCTCTGAGTATTTATAGACTATCTTCCACGTCTTTATCATACTCATTCACCATTGCTGCCTTTTCAAACCAGCTCCCATGACACTTCTTCCATAAAGTTTGTCTTTATCCATACAAATCATTGATTTCTCTCTTTTTACATATTATTCTCCCATATTTTCTCCTTATTGTGCTGAATACTTTCCACTTGTACCATATTTGTGCACATAAGAGGAAGCATATTGGAGTAGAAAGGTACTTCTAATATTTGAGTGACCATGGTCAATTTATGTAATTGTTTTCCATTTTTAAATCCCAAAAAAATGGGGATACTTATAGTTGTAATGGGAAAGAACAAATAAATATTGCATGTAAAACTCTTGACTAACCTAAAGACAGTATAAATAGCAACCATTACTATTATTGTATCCAGTAGCCTTGTACTATTACATTGTTAAGTCTTTCAGGACATAGTTTATATAATTTTGCTTTTTTTGTGCCCCCAATGCCAAGGGTTGTGTCAAAAACATAGAATGAAGCTAATAAATACTTGCAAAATTGAACAGATATTTGGTAACTGGATGAGGAAAATGAATGATAAACACATTAGATCTCCTGACTTTATTGTACCTGAAAATAGTCACTCAGGTGCTGGCTAAGAATAACTCATTCTTCTCAAAAGCATATGGTTGAAGTAAAATTGGAATAGACATCTAAAACCATCTAGTGCCGTCCTTTTGTTGTTCTGATGAGGAAACAGGTCTGGAAAGGTTAAATCATATTCATTCCTTCAATGGAAAGTACATTATTTTCTATTTAGTCAACAAATCTATATAAAAATCTATTAGGTGGTTATTACACAGAAATCTCAGTATATTAGAATTGGTTATTCAACCTACCAGCTCTAGACAAAGACCTCAAAGAGATATGAACACATTGAGATTTTTATACTCTTGGTTACTTACTTTCCTCTCACTTTAGGAAGGGAGCCTTATATACACTGTCAGGCAGGGGGAAAAATTAGAGGAAAAACCTTTTGGTAATAATGAACTAAAAATCAGAAGAGCAAATCCCCCTGGGAGTCATTAGAGAACCATACATTTTTCCCCTAAGCTACAAAAGAAAGATTAGTTCCCTAGTCATTAAGGTATTTGGTGAATTTTACCAAAAGACAGAAATTATGCATCTGAACCTGCTTTAGAAAATATCCTCCTATATCTCACATGGAAGAAGAGAAAGGCCATTGATAGAGCATTGATTAACAGTCTGCGTGCATATGCACCTAATACATTTCTCTCCTTCCTGTCTCTCTGCCATTATTTGTCTTCTTCCCCAACATCTTTTTAAAAACCAAATGCAGGGTCTTGACTCAGACATAAACATTTTAAGCCAGTAAACATCAATGAATCTCCAGCAGAGCAATAAGTACCCAGATAGTACCAGGGAATTCAGACTTTTTTGATTATTTTTTTCAAGAAATAAAACCTCTTTTGATCTCGTACCCCTATTACCACCTCAATTTCATTATATTTTGCATGCATTTACACATGTACATGTTGTCCTTCAGATAGAAGAAACCTTTTTGAAAGTTCCTTAATTCTAGTAACTTTCCTCAGCTAATCATTTGCAGTTTATCTTGTAGCTACCTTGCATGTACATAATTGTTCATATAGTGTCTTCCCCAACCATTAGATTAGGAATTCTTTAAAAGTAGGGACTGTCACTTGCTTTTTGGAGAGTTTTCCCCATGCTCATCACAGTGCCCAGCATTTAGTAGGCACTTAAAAATCTTTATTGACTCTTAACTAATTCTACTGCCCATCATATACTCTATAATACAATGATGCTGGCCTCCTTACTATTCCCTTGACACTCTATCTCCCAATGTGATGAATTTTCACTGGTTATGTCCCATTCTTAGAATGTTCTCCCTCCTCATCACATTCTCCTGGTTTCCCTGGTTTCCTTCAAGTCTCATTTAAACTCCACATAAAAAAAAAACAAAACACTTTCCTGAGCTCATTAAAAAAAAACCACTTTCCTGAGCTCCGTTCATGCTAATGCCTTCCTTCTCATATCTTCAATATGTACTTAACATAGTGTGCTTATACATGATTGTTTGTAAGTAGTCTCCACATTATTTTATTGAACTCCTTGAGAATAGTGACTGTTTTAACCATCTTCCAGATCATCAGTGTTGAGCAAAGGACTTAATAAATGCTTGTTGACTTGATATGATGATGGAAACATGTATTAGTGCAAATATTATAGAAACCATTTTGTAACTATACAAAGTGAGTAAAATATCCACTCTGTGTGATCCAGAGATTCCATTGCTATGTGTATACTCTCCAAATGGCTTTGACCACAAACAAACTCCATATATGTGTATACCAAAATATTTATAGTGGTATTTTTTTTTCTTGCTGACATAGTAAAGAACTGTAAACAAAGAATATGCCCACTGCCTGGGAAATGACCAAATAAATTTTGATGCAGGAATGTAATTGAATGTAATGGGGAAATGGGCCGTAAGGAACAATGAACTTGATGGATACATAGAAATATAGAAAGATTTTCAGGAACTGATGCAAAGTGAAATATGCTGAGCCAGAAAAATAATATCCACAATAACAACAAATGGAAACAACAAAAATCTCCAAATCATAAAACTGAATTTTGTGGAAAAAAAAAAAAAGATAGGCCCCAAAGAAGAGAAAAGAGAAGAAGTTATCTGTCTACTTTTAAAGGGCATCAGGAGGGAAGAGTGGGGTTGATCTAAGTTTAACATTATATGTAGGGGCAGCTAGGTGGCTCAGTGAATAGAGCATGGGCCCTGAAGTCAGGAGGATGTGAGTTCAAATCTGGCCTCAGACACTAACTACTTACTAGCTGTATGACCTTGGGCAAGTCACTTAACCCCAATTGCCCTGCCCTCTCCCCTCCGAAAAGCAAAAAAAAAAAAACAAAACATTATATGTAACAACATAATTTTTTCAATGTGTTAAGTTTTTCTCTTCTACCTTTTTTAAAAATTCCTTGTTTTAAGTAATGACTGTAAAAGGATAAGGGTTTGAATACAAGGATAAATCTAGGCAAATTAAAAACAAAAGAAATGAATAAAATATTTTAAAATAAAAAACCTGTAGGTTAAAAACTCTTATTGTTAGCTTTCTATGTGAAAAATTACCATTTCCACTGAATTTTTGCCATCTCAGTTTGCTATAATATCATACACTGTAGAAACAAGATTCCCTGAGAGTTTCTCCAATGGTTTTTAATACCTAATATTTTTGTTTCTTTCAGAATAGAATGTGCGTGTGTGTGTGTGTGTGTGTGTGTGTGTGTTTCCTGCCAATTGGTGCTTTTAATTGGTACAATGTAACCTCATTTGAATGTCATTCTCATAGTGGTCTATCTTTGCCCTTTGCTGGGGTAAATTTAACTGCCTTACAAACACCAAACCCTACACCGTGTAACAGGAATCAGTGGTACAGTTATTACTCAATTATTCTTTGTAAAGGGATTTAGTAACCCTAAAAACCCTAAACACCTAAAATCTGTTTTGATATTCATGGAGAATTTGAGTCTTTAAAGCATTCAACTTTTCAAGCCTTTGCCCCCACTGTTTATCAAGCTGAAACTTAACTACATTTCAAATAATAGCAAAAGATCATGGAACCAAAGAGTGGAAAATATTTTTAAAATAATCTAGTTCCAGTGATGATTTTCTATAGAAATCTTTCCTGAATTTTTCTCCAACTTATAATTCCAATATTGAATTAAATTCCAGTTATGAGCATCTCAAAATTAAGGGAAAGTCAGAGACATACAAAACAGAAACATAAACAAAACTATTTCCAGAATATTATTTATGAAATGTTTCAAAAATAAGATTGATTTTTATTTGTAAAATATGCATACATATATACATAACTGGTCATTGTAAGAAATATTCTGTAATGTACAATAAAAAATTCCTCATCATTTAGAAGTTTGTCTTGGAACAGATGTGCCGGCTTCTTAGTCGAGTAATGGCTGCTTTCATCTCTTGATTCCTCAAGCTATAGATAATTGGATTCAGGAGAGGAGTAATAACTGAGTAAAATACTGAAAGAAATTTATCTAATGAATAACTACTAACTGGCCAAGCATAGATTAATATTAATGACCCAAAGAAAAGAGTTACCACTGTAATATGAGCAGACAGCGTAGACAGAGCCTTAGACAGTCCACTAGAGGAGCGATGCCAGACAGTAACTAATATAACAATATAGGATACAAGCAAAAGAATGAAGGAAATCAGGGAAAGCAGTCCACTGAATGCAACAACAAGAAGTTCCAGGACATAAGTGTCAGTGCAGGCAAGTTTCAACACAAGGGGAAGGTCACAGAAAACATCATCAATCACATTAGGGCCACAGAAGGGCAGTCTCACCATAAAAGCCATTTGGCTCATAGTGTGCACAAAGCCAACTGTCCATGAGAGCAGCACACTTCCTACCAGAATTTGATGATTCATGATAGTAGTATAGTGCAGGGGTTTGCATATTGCAACATATCTGTCAACAGCCATCACTATGAGAAGAATCATCTCACTACCTCCTAATAGATGAGCCAGAAAAATTTGTGCCATGCAGCCCCAAAAAGAGATGGTTTTCCTCTCCCTGAAGAAGTCTATGATCATCTTAGGGAGAGTTACAGTGGAAAGAATTATGTCAAGAAAGGAGAGGTTGGCAAGGAGGAAGTACATGGGGGTTGAGTGTAAGTGGGAGTCAAAAGTCACCATGAGTATAATGAGACAGTTTCCAGCCAAGATTGATATATAGGCAAGAAAAAAGGTCACAAAAAAGACAATTTCAAGCTCCCAAGAATTGGTGAGTCCTAACAAAATGAATTCATTTATCACAGAGTTGTTCTTCATCTCCATCTAAATTATATACTTGAAGCATCCAGAAATTCTCTGTAGGA
The DNA here is from genome assembly GCA_028646515.1 of Pseudochirops corinnae. Taxonomy (NCBI): domain Eukaryota; kingdom Metazoa; phylum Chordata; class Mammalia; order Diprotodontia; family Pseudocheiridae; genus Pseudochirops; species Pseudochirops corinnae. Next base: position 32,686,272 of record CM053589.1, read on the forward strand.
AAGACAATCTGAAAGAAGTCATAATTTCAGTGAATATTATTAGCATATGGAAATTGGCAAAGAATATTATGTATCAAAAACATGATATCGAATGTTAAGAACTCTTTGGTACACTTTTGTGCAAGTCATTTAATTCATTTAAACCTATTTCCTCAGCAATAATATGGAAACCATAAAATCACCTCTCTTAGGGTTGTTGTGAGAATTAAAGATAATTTTAAAGTCTTTGGACCAGTGCCTGATATATTGTAGGCATAAATAAGTGCTTCTTAACTTTTCATTCACTTTTCTTTCCATTTCCAACCCTTTGCACAGTGCCAGACAAGAATAGGTTTTCAAATAAAAATCTATGTTGAATTGAATATTAGTAACATGCTCAGATAATGCATCTACTGTTATGGTTGATGTAAACATTGCTTCAGTATTATAATTTTCTATAAACACAACACTTGACTATGAGATAGGTTGACCCAGGCTTTGTATTATACTTAACTCCCTGGGCACCGTTTTCTTGTGTGTTATTCTAAAACATTGATCATTACTCTCCCTATCTAATCACTTACAAATTCCTGTTGTTTCTAACTTCCTAATATCCCTTTCATCTGTCTTCACTCACACAACTACCTAACTTAATTCAAACCCTCATTACCTTTCACTTTGATAAATATTCGTTGAATTGAATTGGATTATTTTAAAAGTCTTTCAATTTATGTCATTGATATTAATCATTCCCAGCTGCAATCTATTCTTGTCACAGCTAGCAAAATATCTTTCCTAAGTAATAAGAAATGTGACCAAGTTTCCCCAGTTAAAAGCACTCCAGTAAGCTCCCATAGCCTCAATTATCATCACTAGACATACACATATCAGATCAATTATTCACCCACTATTTTTATTCTGAACTCCAATTCTATATTTCTCTCTGAAAACTATTTTTCTCTTTTTCTGATTTTATTTTTAACTTATGAAATAAAACAAGCATTTCCATGACATAGAACAATAAAAGAGATGATTGCATATGAAACTGCAAATCTGCTATGCACGAATTGCTATTCCTTTCAAATATATAACAAAATTATCATGTAAATTTCTTTTTTTCTTCTCTCTCCCCCAATTCTCACCCTTGAGACAGCTACCCTTAAGTACAAATACATATATATGTAAAGTTATTCTATACATACTTCTTTTTATCAGTTCTTTTATCGGAATGCAGATAGCATCTTTCTTCATAAGTCCTATCTCAACCAGAAGGATCTGCCAAGCATCGCAACTTGTCCAAACACATGCCAGGTATCAATTTCTATTTCAGATCAAATCAAAATACATTACATTAAGCAACTAGAATGCTCTATGTGCTATACTTGATTGTGCAATTGCAAAGATGAAAAACAAAGCTCCTTCTCGTAAGGAATCTAGATGCTAAAGGAGAGCAAAAAGATAAGGTATATGGTCACATCACATAGAAAAAAAATGATTCTCTGTTTCCTAATCTCTTCCTGAATAGTTTATCTCTGTACTTTTGTTCACATTATCTTCTGTGCTAGAAATACCCTTCACCAAGCATCCCTAAGTTTATTACTTGTAAATAAGCAGCTAGATGGTACAGTGGATAGAGATCTGGGCATGGAGTGAAGAAGACCTGTATTCAAGTCCAGTCTCAGACACTTACTGTGTCACCATGGGCAAGTCACTTCACTTCTGTTTACCTCACTATTCTCAAATATACAATATGATAATAATTCTACCTACTTTATTGCTTATTGTAAGGATTAAATAAGATCATACTTCTAAAGTGCCCAGAGCAAAGTAGTTGCCATATATACGTATACATATATACACACACACATATATATGTATGTAGATGTACATATGTATGTATGTATATGCTCATTCCTCTATTACTTTTTCCAATATCATATCTTCATCTACCCAGAATGAAAAACTCTGTGCCAATTTTTAATCTCCTTCACTTTCTTTCCCCCCCAGTCTCAGTTCAACAGTTTCAAAACTCCAGGTGGTTCTACTTTCGAATTATCATTTGAATCTCAATTTTTCCTCTTCACCCAGCTCCTTTTCCCTTGAGAAATGTTTATTAATTTAATTAAAAGAAATAAAAAATGAACTATTAAAATTTATGTGTAAGTTATTTATTCTACTCATTCCCATCTCCAGTTCAGCCATCACACATTTGTCAAAATAATCTTCCTAATAATCTCACTGTGCCACCTTGCTGCCCCTATTGCTGCGTTTTCAAATCAGCTCCCATGCCACTTCCACAAAGCTTATTGTGATCTATCTATTCAACTAAGAGTGATTTCCTCCATATCATATTTTATTCTTGTATACTTTATCCTTATGCTGTTGTAAATCTATACTTGCATCATATTTGTTTTTTGAGAAGCAGTTTGCTATAGCAATAAGAGCACAATGAGTAATATCCATTAAAAGAAAAACTTGAGCCTGTATCTCTTTTAATAATTTGGTGACCATGGTCAAGTTACTTAGCAGTTTTTTTTTATTTTTGCATGTGCAAACTGGGACTATTCATGGCTATAGTGACTGCTTCACAGTATATTAAGGAACAAATAATTACTACATGTGAAACTCTTGGCAAACCTTAAAACACAATATAGATAACCACTATTATTACTAGTATTGTTAGTATTATTATTGCTTACAGTAACCCTTCCCTCTGTGGTTGTTAACTCTTCTACACCACACAATTCCATATCATTTTTTACTTTTAATCTATATAATTTTTTTTCTTTTACCCACAATGGCAAGGAGAGTGTCAAGAACCTAGAATAAGTCTAATAAGTGCTTGCAGAATTGAACACAAATTTGATGATTTTATTGAGAAAATGATTGATAAGCATATAAAATCTCCTGAATATATAGTAGAATAGAATCTGGGAATAGTCACTCAGGTATTGGTTAAAAATTACTCTAACTTCATAAAACCATAGTCATAGACCACTGAGACCATCTAGTACCGCCTATTTGTTTTACAGATGAGGTCATTGAGATCTGAAGAAACTGTCATAGTCATCCCTTTGGTGAAAAGAATACAACTTTCCAATTCAGGTGCCAAATCTATCTAAAATTGGTTGGGTGGTTATTACACAGCAACCCCGGTATATTAGCATCAGTCATTCAACCTACCAGTTCTAAACAAAGACCTCAGGGAGCAGCCGTTTCAAAGATACATGAATTTATTGCAGTTTTGACTCTTGGTTATTTTCCTGTGTCCTCAGAAAGAGAGACTTATATATACTCTCAGGAAGGAAAAAAATACTGGAAAAATCTTTCTGCCTTAATGCACATCCAATCAGAAGAGCAAATCCCCATGGGAGTTATTAGAGAACTACATTTTGTTTGTTTTTTTTTAGTTTGATTTTATTCCCCCTTAAGCTTCATGAGAAAGATTAGTTCTCTGATAAAAAGAAGTATTAGATGAATTTTACCAAAGCACAGGGTAATTACCCATCTGAACCTACTTTAGAAAATATTCTTCTATACATCATATGGAAAAAGAGAGGAACTGGCAATAGAGCATAGATTAATTTACCAGTCTCACATTGAAATGTACCCAATGGGCTTCTTTCCCTTATGTCTGCTGTAGTTTGTCTACTCCAATATCTTTTAAAGTCCAAGTTGTACACCCTATCTATATAAGTGTAGCATGTGAGGCATGCAAAATCAAAGACAAACTGACAAGTTATAGCAGTTTTAAGATGCCCAGTTATCATTTTGACAAAACTGGCCTCTCCTTTCAAAAAGGAAAACTCTGTCAAATGTTCAAGTCTTGCAGATTTTATCAAGTTAACATCACATTCTACTCCGGGCAAATCCATTGCCCCACAGGCAGCCAGCATAACAGTGTAGAAGGTACTAGAGTATTCTTAGACCCTTTCTATATCTAAATCCAATAATCCTACCACCTTTAGATTAGTGATTAAATTCATTTTGATTCATGCATGAGCTTTGGTTTAGACCTCCAATACATCATTCACACAGGCAGGGTTCTGGCTCAGATCACAACATTTTCTTTAAGCCTGACAACCTCAATGTTTTGTCAGTGAGACAATAAGCAGCTCCCCTCCCTTCCACATTTCCAACCACCACATTGAAAAGGGAAGAAAAAGAAAATCCCTGTTACAAACATAGTCAAGATATAGATATCTCAAAATATATGTGTAAAAATACATATATGTCTTATTAAAAATGGCTGAGATTACAATTAGAGAGAAACTTGAGGAAATTAATATGAAATGATGCAGAGTGAAAGGGACAGAACCAGAAGGATAATTCATATAATAACAGCATTACTGTAGAGATAAACAACTTTCAAAGACTGGCCCACTCTGATGTACATGATGATCAAACGACATTCCAGAAACCTTATGATGAAACATGTTACTCACCCCCTGATAGAGATGCTACACTCAGAGTGCAAACTGAGGCTTTTATTTAATTTTCAGGACATGGCCAATATGGTCATTTTTGTTTGTTTGTTTGGCTACATGTGTTTGTAACAGGGTTTTGTTTTTCTTTCTTTCAGGAAGGGCAGGAAGCACAAAAGAGGGAATGGAAATCTGAAAATAAAAGTCTATATCATTTAAGTAAAAAAAGTAATAAAATGTCGAGGCTCTTTTTTGGGAGGGAGAGGCTGTTATTGTTTTCAGGTGGACTAATAATTCTTAAATTACGTGTCTGTAAGCAGGATTTTGTTTTCCTTTCTTTTTCTCTCTTATTTATTTATTTGTTTGGTTGGTTTTTTAAATTTTATTTTAGTTTGCATCATTCATTTCCACAAGATTTTGAGTTACATATTTTCTCCCCATCTTTCCCCTACCCACCACCCCAAAACAGCCATCCCAGTGTATCCCCCCTCCCCCAGTCTGTTCTCTCCTACGTCTTCCGCCCTCACCCCTCTGACTTTTCGGTAGGGCAGGATGGATCTCCCTTTCCTTTCTTTCTCAATGTGGTGGAAGGGAGGGAAGGTGGGTTTTAATTGATTGAAAAAATTAAAAAGCAGTTCTTCTCTACTTCTGGGTATTTGTTGTTCCACTGGCAATACATTGATGTTGACTGGCTTACAGACAATTTTTGCACCTGAGCAAGGGCTCTTTGTTTGACCTTTAAAAGAATGGAAGAAAAGACAAATTACGTAAGAGAGATTGGAGGAACCCATTTGGTACATATACACTCAGACCAGTATGTTAATTTAAACTCCATCCTGATTTTTCCCTTCTTTTGTTTTAAAATTTAATTAATTTATTTATTTTCTTGTTTTACATCACTCATTTCCACAAGATTTTGAGGTACAAATTTTCTCCCCATCTTTCCCCTACCCACCACCTCAAAACAGCCATCCCACTTTATAGCCCTTTCCCCAATCTGCTCTCTCCTATGTCCTCCCCCATCACCCTTCTGACTTTCCAGTAGGGCAGGATGGATCTCCCTACCCCAGTGCCTGTATATCTTAATTTCCAGTTGCATGTATCTAATAATAATAATTATATTTATTTACATATATACATATATATTTTTAATATTTGATTATAGAACTTTAAATTCTAGATTCTTTCCCTTCATCCCTCGTCACCCACCCCCACTGGAAAGAAAAGCAATTCAATACAGGCTGTACATGCGTCGTTATGCAGAACATCTTCACAATGGACAAATTGTGAGAGACTGATTATATGTCCCTCCTTCCTATCC
>CM053589.1:32692495-32758506 GCA_028646515.1 Pseudochirops corinnae
CAGTAATTTTTAAATTGTCTCTCCTGGATCTATTTCCATGGTTAAGTCAAGGTCAGTGGTTTTTTCAAGGAGATATTTCACATTGCCTTCTATTTTTTCATTTGTTTGGATCTATTTAATAGTACCTTGATTTCTCATAAAGTCATTTGCTTCCATTTGCTCCACTCTAAATCTGAATGAATTATTCTCTTCAGAAAGCTTTTGAGATTCTTTTTCCATCTGGCAAATTCAACTTTTTAAGGCATTCTACTCCTCATTGGCTTTTTGGGTTTCTTTTGTAAGGTGTTATTTTCTTCAGTCAGGTTGTTGACTTCCTTTTCATGATTTTTTGCATCATTCTCATTTCTCTTCCCAATTTTTCCTCCACTTCTCTTATTTGGTTTTCAAAATCCTTCTTAAGCTCATCTATGGCTTGTAGGCAGTTGACATGTTTCTTGGAAGCTTTTGGTGTGGGGGTTCTGACTGTATTGTCTTCCTCCCATTCCATGCTTTGATCCTTTGTATCCCCCAAAAAAGAATTCTACAGCTCAATTGCTGTTCTTACTTTGCTTCCTTTGCCTGTTCATATTGCCAGTGAATTATTTTATTTTTTAGGTCTGTGGAACTCTGCTTCCAGAGGGGAAATCTCTGTCCCAAATCACTGGGGTTTTTGCAGCTGCCAGAGTTATTAGGAGGCTGCTGCAGCTCCCACCAGCTTTGGCTCATTGAAAATGCACCCCAGGACCACCACCCAAGACCACAATCCAGATCCAGGCTGCTCAATGCAAAAGCACTTAGCCTCTGAACCATCACTTGGACCCCTGCATTCTACATGCCGGGAGCTCTGAAGCAGCCATGTGAAGAGCCACTTCTGCCGCTTCCTTGCCCTGGAGACATTTTGGCTGGACTGCTTTTCTCCCCTAGATTTAACTGAATTCCACTGACCTTTCACTTCGTCCTTGTTTCTTATGGCTTGATAATTCTGGAAACTGCTACAGCTGCTTCTGATCCACTCTCCTGAAGGCTCCAGCTGCAGCTCATCCTGGCTGCCCCGGGGTTAAGCCACAGTTTCAGGCTGGGCTGGTTTTGGCTCCCAGCACACTGTAATGAGCCCTTCCTGCTGAGCTGCCTTCTGCGGGAGATGTGTTTTTCTGTTGTGAGTTTTGGAGCCCTAAAATTTGTTAAGAGTCATATTTTATGAGTATTTGAGGTGGCTATGTGGGAGCTGTGGAACCTTGTTGCTTCTATGCTACCATCTTGGCTCTGCCCCCAATTAAAATCCAGAAAAAAACTTTTGACAAAATACAACACTCATTCCTATTAAAAGGACTGGAGAGCATACAAATGAGTACTTTTTGTTCAGTCTTTTCAGTTATATCTGACTCTCTGTGACCCCATTTTGGGGTTTTCTTAACAAAGAAACTGGAGTGGTTTACCATTTCTTTCTCCAGCTTATTTTACAGATGAAAAACTGAGGCAAACTGTTTTAAATGACTTGCCAAGGACCATGTAGTTGAGAAGAGGTCTTAGATCAGATTTGAACTCACAAAGATGAAGCTTCCTGATTCCAAGCCTGTTGCTCTATCCATTGGGCCACCTAGATGTTCCAGAAATGGATGTTGCTTTCCTATAAAATGATAAGTCATTTCTATCTAAAACCAGCAGCAAGTGTTATCTGTAATGAGGATGAGCTAAAAGACTTCCCAATAAAATCAAAGGTGAAACAAAGATGACCATTTTCACTGCTATAATTCAATGTTTTGCTAGAATTGTTAACCATAGCAATAAGATAAGAAAAAGAAATTCAAGAAATTAGAATAGGCCATGAGGAAACAAAATGATCACTCTTTGCAGAGGATATGATGCTATATTAGAGAATCCTAAAGAATCAACAAAAATCTCATTGAAATAATTAATTTTAGCAAAGTTGCAAGATATAAAATAAACCCCTATAAATTATCAGCTTTTCTATATAGTACCAAGAAAGTCCAGTAGCAAGAGATAGAAATAGAAATTCTATTTAAAATAACTACAGACAATATAAAATATTTGGGAGCCTTCCTCCCATAACAAACTCAGAATCATTTTTCACACAAAAAAGTCTGATCTAACAATTACAAAAATATCCAGTGCTCGTGAGCTGTCCAAGATAATATAAGAAAAGATAGCAATTCTACCTCAATTAATTATTTATTCAATGACATACTAAGCGAAGTACCAAAAAATTATTTTACAAAGCTAGAAACAAAAAAATTCACCTGGAAAAACAAAGAGTCAAGAATATCAAGGGAATTAGGGGGGGGAAAAAATAATGTGAAGAAAAATGGCCCACCCACACCAGATCTCAAATTGTGTTATAAAATAACATTCATCAAAATAATGTAGTACTGGCTAAAAAAAAACAGAGTGGTGGTTCAGTGCAATAGACTCAGTACATGATTCTAAATAGTGAATGACCATAGAAATCTAGAGTTTGATGAAACCAAAGACCTAAGATTTGGGGGCAAGAAATCACTATTTGACAAAAACTACCAGAAGAATGGAAAAATAGTATGGTAGAAACTAGGTATAGATCATCATCTTGTACCTTATACCAAAATAAAGTCAAAATGAGTATGATTTCTATATAAAGGATATTACTATAAACAAATTAAGAGCTCAAGGAATAGCTTACCTGTCAGATCTATGGATAAGGGAAGAGTTTATGAGCACAGAAGAGATAGAGAGCATTACAGGGTATAAATTTGATGATTTTGATTATAATAAAATCATTTTTTTCATAAACAAAACCAATGCAACCAAGGAAATGCAAAAAAAAAGGAAAGCAGGAATCTGGGAAACAATTTTTATAGCAAGTATCTCTGATAAAAGCCTCATTTCTCAAATATATAAAGAACTGAGTCAAATTTATGAGTGTAAGTCATTCCCTAATTGATAAATCAATAAAGGATATGAACAGGTAGTTTTCAGATGAAGAAATCAAATTTATCTATAGGCATATTAAAAGATGCTCCAAATCAGTAATGATTAGAGAAAGGCAAATTGACACAACTCTGAGGTACCTAGCAGATTAGCTAATGTGACAGAAAAAAGAAAATAATAAATATTAGAGGGGATGTGGGAAAATTGGGACATTGATGCATTATTGGTAGAGTAGTGTACTAATAAAACCATTCTATAAAGCAATTTGGAACTATAGTGAAAGGGCTATGAAAAACTGTGCATACTCTTTGGGTATTACCAATAATAGGTCTATATGCCAATGACATTTTTAAAATGGGGGGAGGGACCTGTCTACAGAAAACATTTATGGTAGCTCTTTTTTGGTGTCAAAAAATTGGAAATTGAGGGGATGTCCATCAGTTGGGGAATGGCTGGACAAGTAATGGTACACAATCGTGATGAAATACTATTGTGCTATAAGAAGTGATGAACAGTATGATTTCTTGAAAACCTGGAAAGATTTACATGAACCAATGCAAAGTGAAGTGAGAAAAATGAGGAGAATATTGTACACAGTAACAGCAATATTGTACAATGATCAATAATGCAATGAACAACAATTCTAAAGGACTCATGATGAAAAATGTGACCCACCTCCAGATAAAGAACAGATGGAGTCTGAATGAAGACCGAAGAATACTGTTTGGTACCTTCTTTAGTTTTTTCATTTCTTGTTCCGTATTTTCTTTTACAATATGACTAATATGGAAATATATTTTGTATGATTGTACATGTATAACCTATATCAAATTGCTTACCACCTCAGAAAGAGGAGAGGGGAGGGAGTAAGTGAAAGAGGGAGAGAATTTAGAACTGAATTTTTTTAAATTAATGTTAAAATTGTTTTCAAATGCAATTTGGAAAAATAAGACATTATTTCAAAATAGGACAACAAGCCTATAGGCTTAAAACACAGGCATAAAACATTTTATTCTCTTTGTGATAGGTAGTTATTAGATGTTGTTGAGCCATGGAGTGACTTGGTCACACATTTCCTGTTACTTGGAAGGGTATTTTGCTAGCTCTGTGAAGACTAGATTTAAACTGGCAAAATCTAGAATAATGAGAGGTTTTAGGGAGTTATCAGAATAATCAATCAATTCCTTTTAATTCAGTTCAGGTGACATTTTTTAAAGTTTAAGACAATGAGAGTTGGTTAAGTGGAAAGGAGGAGATATATTCAAGGGACATTAGGAAAGTACCAACAGAAATTTGCCAGTTATTGGCAGGTGATTGTCAAAGATTCAGGGTATTACATAAGGGGAAAAGTTTTCAAATATTATAAATGAAAATATAAAAATAAAGTGGAAATCCAACACATTATTGGGGGTCACTAAAAAGAGGGAATGAGATTTTGATTGAATTGATTAGACTTCACACGTCAAGTCTGCTTTCAAACTAATAAAAATCAAAATCTGTAATTCAGATGAAAAGCAGTAATGATTTAGGATTACAGCATTAAGTTAGAATTTTTTTTTACTTTTTCTTATTGATAATTAAGTTCTGGTCAGGTAAAATTTATTGAGTACAGGGTGAACTTTTTAGTTGCCTGATTCTAGATGTTCTCTAGCCCACATTCATGACTCCTCTCTCTGAATAGCTGGTTCCCATTGGCCTGTATAATGTCTAGCCAAAGCTTTGTTGATAAGACACTGGTAGTGGAACTGGAATTCAGCAAAAGCCTAAATCTTTGATTTATTGATTGATCGGCACTCTTATGACAACTTCCCATGTTTTTGTTATGATTATTGAGGATTTGTATCCACACTTCCAAATAAAATAACTAAATATTTCAAATTCTAGAACTCGAAGAATGTAATAGTAATGGTAATTTGAAGATATTCCCTGCCCCTTAATAGACCTAAGGGAATTTGAAGATATTCCCTAACCCTTAATAGATCAAATGTAATCATTTGAAGCGTATGGTAGGAGGACTTTGCTGAACAGGTGGAGCAGGAAGCTAGGAGTCAGAGCAATTAGAACTGGAGGGAAGAAAGGATGTAGGCAAGGAGACAGCTAGGTATGGTCTGGCTCCCTGCTGTGTTATGGTGTATTAACTTCTTTTTTGCTATGATGGATTTGACTTTCTGTTTTGGGGATTCAGTTTTCTGGTATCTGGATAAATGTTTTGCTTCTGCCTTCTATATGGAGAGTCTGTTATATTTTGTGATTCACAACTATGCCAGAATATTCATAGCTTCAGTCAGTACTGTGAATATTGCATTAGTGCTACAGAAGGGTATATAATTAGATTGCCAATTTGGTGTCCTCTGTTTAGGACTTGGTTAAGTGGAAGGACTGTTATAACACTAAGCTAATTTCTTCATTTTTTCAACAAAATGCATTGTTAGGAGGACAACCTACAACCGTGTTGAGTGAACTAAGATCAAAACCATTCTAATAGCTAATAATAGCTAACATTTTTATAGAATTGACTATGTGCCAGGCACTGTAATAAGCACTTTACAATTATTATGTCATTTGATCCCTACAACCACTCTGGGAGGTGTGGCATTATTATCCCCATTTTACAGATTAGGGAACTGAGGTAGCACACAGGGGTTATTACCTTCCCCAGGTCACATAGCCTAACATTTGGTTAGATTTGATCTCAGGTATTCCTGACTGTAGGACTGGTGTGTTGTACTCTGAATTAGCCTGCCTCAACCTAACCAAATTCATAGCCATGATAACAAAATGCTAACTTTGTCAAAAACAACAGTATCCAGACAGAAGATTGTATCAATCATACTCTCAGGCACTGCCTGGGCATATTATCATTTAATTTATCATTTATTTTTTTTGAGCACCTACTGTTTGTCCAGAGTGCCAGGAATACACAGAAAAGGGCAAAGAAAGAGAATAAGCCTTCATTAAGCACCTACAACATGCTAGATACTGTGGCTAAATGATTTACAAATTTTACCTCATTTGATCCTCACTACAACCCTGGCAAGTAGGTGATATTATTATACTCATTTTGCAGTTGAGGAAATTGAGGCAGTTGTTAAGCAAGTTATCTAGGGGCACAGAGCTCCCAAGAATTAGTGAGTCCTGACAAAATGAATTCATGTAATACAGAGCTATTCTTCATCTTCAACTAACCAGTAAATATCAGGTATCCTGCAAGTTTCAGTAGAGTAGATAATCTGAAAGGAGTAAAGGTTTTAGGTGAATATTCTTATGTACATGGAATTAGGAAGGGAATAGGATACTTCACAAAATGCTACATGGGCTGAAAGTTTTAGAAACTCAGTCCAAAAATGGCATCTCTGCCAAATTCTCCATGTAGTTCAGGGAAGGTTCGGGTGCTGGAATCAAGGATGACTATGTATATCTACACAGTGCAATGGTGTAACAACTGTTATCACAGATTCATGTTATACAGTATAAGGCTGAGAACCCAAAGGCTACTTAAGTTTACCTCACTCAAAAGGCATAGATGGACCACTATGAAAGCAATGTTCAGATGGGGCCATAATCCATGTAATTATGAGCATCTATTAATATGAAGCATACATGTGTGCACTACACATACACACACACACACAGACCCCTCTTCCTGGAGTCATTATTTAATCTAAAAATTGGAGGGGGAAAAAGAAGAGGAAGAAAATATTTAACACATTGAAAATACTTCTGCTTGCTTCTGAACTTGTCCCTTGTTCAATACACAGCTTATGGCCTATGGCCACTGTATTTACTGTACTTATTCCCTCACCCCTTCCCACTGGGCATATATTCTCTGTTAAATCTTACCCTGGATTAGTGACCCAGAACTTGGTAGTGAGCAGCAGAGGGGCCATCTGGCACCTGCTCTGTTCTTTGAACATTGTCAGAATTTTAAGTGTGAGTATGGGACCTCTTTTTGATCCAGTGCACAGCCTCAGCTCTAATTTTCTCCATGGTGGAAGGCTCAACAGGGTAATTTTTTTTAAACATTACTAGGTATATTTAATGATGCTGGACAGGAATGAATACATGTTTCTGGGTTCTGTGGGGGAGGGGACCATGTGCCTTTATACTCTGATAGGTCAAGAGATCAAATACAGGGAATGATATCAAATCATCCCACCTATGGAGGAGACACAGGCTAACCCAGGTGTGGAGTAATAGAAGGGTGTTGAGAGGATCGCTTAGTGGGATGGCAGTTAAGCCCTCCAAAGTGCCTGGAAGGGGAGGTTTCCATGGTAGAGGAAATGCTGCCAACCCAAACCCAAGGTATGTCAGTCAGAGCAGTGAACCCTCTTGGGCATTCTGTATTCGTTCACTCTTGTGCGTGCCATCACAATACGGGGGTTTCAGGGTTGCCTTGCAAGTGCAAAGAAAAGCTGAACGGTCTTTTTCAACTTTGAACTTGAGGGGGAACAGGTGAGTTCCCTGGAAGAGGTGGGAGCCATCACAGTAGGGCTGGTTCTTACTTCGTCCACACACACACCATCTGTAGGTTTTCCCTGCCTTCAGGGACACCTTGATGGGTTTTTTCTGAACAATCAGAGGCTTCTTTCTTGGAAACCATTGATCCAGCCAAGAGGAGTACACCATGGTCTGGTTCCACCTCAGTTCTGCACTTGCAACACGGCTGCCCATGGTCCACAGCCTAGCCACTACGCCAGCCATGGTCATACAACAGGGTAATTTCTTGCCATTCCATCCCTGTCCCCCAGCCCCATCAGCAAACCAATATGTATCCCAGTTCTGAGTTGGTCTAGAAAAGTTACTCACTGTAACTTTAATGTCCTGATTAGGACTAAGTCTGGTATATTCTTCTAAATATTTGTGATGGAATTGTGGGAGAGAATTCAGTCATACTTCTTTGCTTCTTTTCCATCTTGCCAGGTATCTGTATCAAATTTACAACTTTTTAAGGTGTAACCTTATCAAAGGGAGGTAACATTTTGTTGAAGCGACATCATATAAGACTGAACAAAGTTCTCATTGGTACGGCAACAATTATCCAGCCTAGATCCACAAACTGTATTATCATCCATAAAAATTACAATCTCTGTATATGCTATCAAGTGTGATGTCAGGTACACTGGAAAATATTTGAAATGTAAAGATATGACCATATCATTACTCAGTCCCCAAAAGTTCAGTGGCTTCTTATCACCTAGAGAACAAAATATATACATATTATCTAGGAAGGATGGAAACAAGCATTTATTCAGTGTGATTAGGTGCCTGGCACTATTCAGAGTGCTTTATAAATATTATCTTATTTGATATTCAGAACAATTTTGGGTAAGTGCTGCTATTATCTCCATTTATAGTTGAAGAAACTGAGTTCAAATAATTTACCCAATCTCACACAGCTAGCATCTGAGGTCTTTTTGACTTTAGGCCCCCTGTTCTATCCACTGTGCTATCTACCTGACTCCTGGCATTCAAAGACCACCCCAGACTGGGTCCTGAAGATTTAAATACTCCAAGTCTGAAAAATGAATCAAGAGAAACAAAGGTTGTAATTCATCAAGACACATTTGATCCCATCAGTTTCAGTAGGATTCAATGAAATTATACTAAAGGACACAACATACCTCTGAAAGGATATGCCTTACTCAAATGTAATCTATCAATCAACAAGTATCTATTAAGGACCTACTAACTGTCAAGCATCATGGTAGTCACTAGGCATATAATTAGAATGAATAAAAGAAACCCTTCTCTCCAGAAATGTACTGTCCAACAAGTAGACAGTATATGTAAGTATATTGATATAATAACAGGACCTATGATTTCTTGAATGAAGGGAATTCCCAGAGAAAGAAACTTCCAGGAGCCTTGCAAGCTGACACCTACTCTAAAATTTGGAGTCTTATAGAGTACTGCTCAGGGCATTAGAGGTCAAGTGACTTGGTCAAGACCATACAATTAGTAGATGTCAAAGGCAGTTCTTGAAAACCCAATCTTCTTTGCTTTGAACCAAGCTCTGTATACTTTATTCTGTGTTGCCTCTCATGCTTCTATACTAGTAAATACAGAATAAACACAAATACAAGGGATTTAGGTAGGGAGGCAGGACGCTAGCAATCAGGAGGTTCAAGGAAGGCTTTAAATAGAAGTCAGTACTTGAGTTGGCTCTTAAGGGAAGAGAAGGATTCTAGAAAGTACTAGCAATGACTGAGTGAATTCCAGGAACAAAACTTAGGAAAGGGCTGGTAAAGTAATATATAATAATTAATATGTATTACACTATATATAATTATATTCTATATATAATAATAAAAATATTAATCATGTGAGAAAATCTCAGAATAAGAAGGAGAAGTCATATTGGAGAGCATTTGAGTCAGAATCATTCACAGAAAAAATTCAGTGATATTGTCATGGGCATATAAGGCAGTTCCCTTAAGGGAAGTGAAAAATTAGATAAAGAGTTTGGGAAGGAGATCATAGCCCTGATATAGGAAGGTATTACTGTGATGATAGAGGAACTCAATTATCTAAACATCTTCTGAAGCTCCCCCCTTTACCAAAATCAAAGTATCCAACAAATGCGTGACTTGCTTTGTTGAAAGCTTAATCTTTCAAAAGGCTGAAGGAGTAAAAAAAAAAAAAAAAAAAAGACCTGTTATTTGGACCCTGATCCTGACCAACATGGAGTTGCTGAAGTAGAGATGACAGATTCTTGGACAAAAGTGAACATTCTGTGTGTATGAGAATGGGTTACTTTCCCACAATATTTTTTCTGTTTCTCTTTACA
Source organism: Pseudochirops corinnae (assembly GCA_028646515.1). Taxonomy (NCBI): domain Eukaryota; kingdom Metazoa; phylum Chordata; class Mammalia; order Diprotodontia; family Pseudocheiridae; genus Pseudochirops; species Pseudochirops corinnae. Next base: position 32,702,184 of record CM053589.1, read on the forward strand.
TTTTGGAAATAGGGTGGCAAAAGGCCATGTACTGCATTTAGAAGCAGAAGCCCTGAGTTCAAATTATATCTATGCAAATGACTACTTTTATGATCTTGGGCAGGTCCATTTACTTCTATGGATTTCATAATCCTCATTTTGAAAATGAAGAAGTTGAACTAAATGGCCTCTAAAAATCTATTCTAGATTCAACTCAATGATATTAAAAGCCTTCCCTCCATCTGTCTCTTGTCACTTCAGATGGAGAAGGTACTAGAGAAAAGAACTTGTTCAAATAGTTTATGAATCAACCTATGGGAAAGATAAGAAACATAACTAGGAGAGGGAAACCTGGGCTTTAATCCATGAACCTGGTGTTTTTGAGGGTATATTTATTCCCTTGTTTCTTCTCTAATCAGCCATCCTCGTGTCTCATGCTCTACAACTGGCTCCATGACATGGCTCAGCCATATCCACAGGGAAACTAACTCTTCTTTGCCTCAACTGTACTTCAGTTTTCTATCCTCCAATCACCACTAACTAGGAGTGTGCTGGTAAATGATTCATAATTATCTCTAGTTCTTGAGGGGAAACATATCCAAAACACACTTTTATGTTAAATTTTCAGTATTAAAATTTGTCCATCACTTTTGAAAGTCTAGGCAATCAACCAAATAATGGATCAAGCCTAATTTGAAAATTTTGTTGATTTTCAAGGTGTCAATGCTTACACTAAATATTTAGCAATCAGCTCTTGCCAGCCAGTTTGAGCTGACACCAGCATACAACTAGCATTTAATATCTTCTCACTATATTTTCCACATATTCCAAAGGTAGTCAGACTGATTTGACAGGAAAAGAATGGAGAAGTCTGAGAACCTTGGTCTTAATCACATCTCTACCACCTCTTACCTATGTGACCTGAGACAAGTCATTTGGTTTCTTGAGGTCTTATTTTTCTCATCATTAAAAAAGGAAAGAAATAAATATGATGAGGTTTAAAGTCCCTAGAACTCTAAGTCAATGATTTAAGAATCCTAATGTCAGTAAATCCCAGGACTAATTGAAGTGACTGTCACTGTGCCCTCCACTTTGGCCATGCCTAGGAGTTTGGTGGCACTAGAGGGGTTAGATTATCCCTGCCTCGCTAAACATGTGTAGAAACCTGAATACCTTGTAGAAAGTATTGCCATGGAGTAATAATGAAAATGAAGTCCATTGTGGGTGACCCAAGATGGGTTCCTGGGACCTCACTGATCTGGCTTCATCCTTATCCTTCACTGGCAGAGACTCCACAAATAACAACCTGATGGTCTATCCCAGAGTTTTCACCACTCTCCTTATGCCCCCTTGTTTTTTGCCTCTGTTAGAATTCCTAGTTATGGTTTTGGTGATCTAGTGGTCTGGTCATTTAGTAATGGGTCACTCTCAAATATGCGGAGATAAAAAGGGGGGGGACAGAGGAGAGAGAAAGAGAGAGAGACAGAGAGAGATAGAAAGAGACAGAGAGACAGAGAGAGAGACAGAGAGAGAGAGAGAGTTTCTCTCCTAGCATCTGCAAGCTGAATGAGAACTGTTTTCCCTGAGAAACCAAGAAATTTAAACTGGTTTGACAGTGGTCAATTTACATGTCCCCACAATTTTGATGAGCCTATTCCCATGTCCTATTCTTTCACTTCCCTTTTTTACCAGCTGCTGTTTTAAAGTTTGCCCTATCCCAAATCCAAATTTTTATGAGAGAACTAAAGCTCTTTCAGTTTTATCCAGATCACATTGATACTGTAGTATTTGGTGAACCAAGTTTCCACAGGCTTTGTGATTCTTGGACTCTTCTGATGTAAGAAATACTTCTTTATTTAAGCATAGTCTTTGCTCAGTGATCTTCCAGTATTCTTCTTTGTGCCTATAGGAATGTCTTTAAATAGAAAATTAGGCAATAAGCTATTTCTGTATTTGCTTTGTGTGAAACAACAATGAAAAGTATAGCTTGGCTGTCTTTTTATAGCTTGTACAATCCACAGAAATTAAAATAAACTGTAATTATTACAATACAGAGCCACAAATATAGGGAACGAACATTGAAAAAATTAAAAATAGATAAGCTATAGATATGGATGTAGATATGTATATCCATGCATATGTATTTGGAAATACCTATATATGTGTGTATATATGTATGTATATATGTTTATACCTATATTCATATGTAATTATATGCATATAGACAGTGTGTGCATATATATATATATATATACACATGCACACACATATATACACATACACACATATGCTTGAGAGTGACATTATTAAATGACAAACCATCAGATCATAAAGATCATAACTAGATTATATACTATGTATAATACATATATATACATGCATACATGCATTCACATATATATATTGTACAGTAAGTTTTACTTGTATAAATTATATATACACATACATATGTATATAGATATGCATGTATATATGTGTGTGTGTATATAGGTAGGTATATGTGTAGAATTATATAGATGTATGTGTATACCCATGTTTTTAGACTCAAGTAGGCAGAAACAATCTGACTCATACCCCAGCAGCATCACCAATGCCCCCTAAACTCCCAGGCCTTGAAAGAGTTATCATACAATAGGCAAGGTATATATATGCAGATGCATTTGTTAATATTCTATGCATATGGTTGTTTATATACGGTTTTCTCCTTTAGAATGTGACCTCATTGAGGACAGTGACTATAATTTAAAAAAAGAAAAAAAAATATTTTTGTCTCATTTAGACCAGAGCCTCTCTTCTTCATGTTCAAGCTGGATTATTATTATTACACAGCAAGTTAGGAACTATCACTATAACTAGAAAGAGTTTAAAGAAAGATAAAACGCAGCAAAACAGTTAATAAACTTAGGGTATTTAATATTCTCAAGAGATAGTACTAATTGACAAAAAAAAATTAACGAGGTAGTAAAATATATGACTGCTAGATCTCATTATGGGCTTCTATGGAAAATTAGAATAGGTTGGATAGATTCTAAAAGCTTTTAAGTTTATAGGGTGGAAGACAGAAATACCCTGCTCTCAAACATCTTTTTTTACCATTGACAATGTACCGTGAATATTACCTACTAAGGTATTTCTTATGCCGTGTCTCCCCTATCTATAAAATTCTTCCTTCTTGCTTTTTTTCCATACTGTCACCATAATCTCTCTTCCCTTTCATATCCAAACTCCTAGAACAAGCCATTTAAATTGTTTGTCTCCTTTTCTCTTCGCTTTCTTTTTTTTTCTTCTCAACCTTTTGTATCTGGAGTTCAGCATCATCACTCAATTAAAATTGCTCCCTCCAAAGTTACCAATGATTTCTCAGTTGTCAAGTCTGAAAGCTTTTCTCAGTCATCATCATTCTTTGTCTCTGTGGCACAACATTGTTAACCACCCTTTCTGTCTAGATCAGGGGTTCTCAACCTTCCTAATGCCGTGACCCTTTAATACTCATATGTGGGCATATCTGCATGTGGGCGGACCCGCCTGGAGACGAATAGAGGAGCGGTGTCTCCGTTCTAAGACCATTGGAAATATATGTTTTCTGTGACCCAAAGGGGTCACAACCCACAGGTTGAGAACCACTGGTCTAGATTATCTCTTCCTAACTGCATCTTCTCAGCCTCTTTCTCTGGTTAGTTCAACATGCTTATCACTCCACTGAAAGTATGCCAAAAATTTTGGATGTTGAGGGAAATTAGGATGGGTTCAAAATACCACAGAATTGTTGAAATTTGTAGCATGGAGGACAGTTCAGCTTTGCCTTAAATGTTCTTTGGTAGCACAGACACTGTACCATGAGTGTGGCATGCCAAGGAATTTCTTATGGTCTTATATGTAGTCTTCTATGGGGTCTGCATAAGCTGAATAATCAGTTTGACTGAATTCATATATTTTTAATTGCTTGTAATGACATAACAGACACAATATATGACCCAAGCACTGCTCCAATTTTTTTTACTAATAAACTTGAATTTGCTTCATTCAGAATGATATATAAAAATTTTACATCAGTGGACATGTAACTTTGAGAATTGTGGCCTCCTCTTGGCATAGACCCCTTGAAATCTACCTGCATCCTTTGTATGAAGTGAACTCAAATAACCCTTGAAATTCTTATCCCTGGATATTCCAACATGACTCAGTAACATATAATTATTATATCATCACTCTGGTTAAAGACACATAGCAAACCTTTATACTCACCTCTCACCCCCTTTTTGATATATGGGAAATTTAACAGAGACCCTCTATTCTTGAAGAGTTCCCAAAAGGTTCCAGAGTTCATTCATTTCCCCTATTAATGATGAGATGGTAAACCAGTTATGTTTTAGATCACAACAAAAGAAAATAAATTTGAGGACTTAGACTAGAAAGAGAGTTTAGAAATTACCTAGTCTAGGAGAATTTTTTCTATTCAAATCTTTCTAGAACTTTGCTACAATTTAAAACTCCAAAATTGAATTGAATGTTAGTTGCTTCTTTATTTAAATGAATAAACTTCCAAAACAGATATAGAACCAAAACATGTCCAAAATAGTGATGATAAATGGTTTTATACATATAATTTATTTTTTCTTTGTTAAAAGTAGATATATTTATAAATGAATTAAAATAATAAATAGCCATTCTAAGAAGAAATGTATCTTGGTTGTTCAGTAAAGATTATCCTATTCATGAGCATTGTCAAGTAGTTTTTAGCCTTTGGTCATCTGATGAAGCTTATGGCCCCTTTCTCAGAATAATATTTTTAAATTATTGAATTCAGTTAGAAATTGGTGAAAATAAAAATGTATTCTCTTTCCATCCAAGGTCATTTAGTTCCCCGAAAACTTTACAGGCTCCCTCAGGGATCTGTGGACCCTAGGTTAAGAGACTCTCCCCTAGAGAGTAGGCCTAGAACTGCTGTGCCGACTCCTCAGTCTAATCATGGCTGCCTTCATCTCCTGATTCCTCAAACTGTAGATAACTGGATTTAAGAGAGGAGTGATAACAGAGAAAAACACTGAGAGAAATTTGTCCAAAGCATAGCTACTAACTGGCCATGCATAGATTAAAATACTTGGCCCAAAAAAGAGAATGACCACTGCAACGTGAGCAGATAATGTGGACAGAGCCTTCGAAAGTCCATTTGAGGAACGACGATGGACAGTGACCAAGATGACAACATAAGAGATAAGCAAAAGGACAAAAGAGATCAGTGCAAGCAGCCCACTGTCAGCAATGACAAGAAGGTCTAGGATATAGGTGTCAGTACAGGCAAGGTTCATCACCAGGGGAAGGTCACAGAAAACATCATCAATCACGTTAGGACCACAGAAAGGCAAGGTTACAGCAAAGGCCATTTGGCTCATGGTGTGCACAAAGCCAACAACCCACGAAAGCAGCACACTGCCTACCAAGATTCGCCAGTTCATGATAGTTGTATAGTGGAGGGGTTTACATATTGCAATGTAACGGTCAACAGCCATAACTATAAGAAGAGCCATCTCACTGCCCCCTAGGAAGTGAACAAAAAATATCTGTGCCATGCAGCCCCACAAGGAGATGGTTTTTCTCTTCCTGCAGAAATCCATGATCATCTTGGGGACAGTAACAGTGGAAAGGGTCATGTCAAGAAAGGAGAGATTGGCAAGGAGAAAGTACATAGGAGTGGAATTCAAACGGGAGTCAAAGATCACCATCAGTATAATTAGACTATTTCCAGCCAAAATTGATGTGTAGGCAAGGAAGAATATCACAAAAAAGAAAATCTCGAGCTCCCAAGAACCAGTGAGTCCTAACAAAATAAACTCATTTAGCACAGAGTGATTCTTCAGCTCCATCTACTTGATTAAACTTCAACAATTGAAATGATCTCTGTAAAGAAGAAAATCTAAATGAAGTTACAATTTTGGATGAACATCCTTAAATATATGAAAATAATGGAAAAAAAATTGCATTTCATAAAGAAAATGCTAAAGACTGAAACCTCCTTGAAATACATTGAAAATCTATTTGGCCTAAAAACAGAGAATTAAATTAAACTGTAATTTGGAGACATGACATGCTATAACCCCGCAGATGAATTATTTTGAAAATTGTGGGTAAATGAAGGAGTCATAAGTCATTTGCTCATCCTTCATGTTTAGCTCACTCTCAGAACTAACCTCCCACTACACTGGTCTGCTGTACCTCCACCCTGGCTGCATCCCCCAAGAATGAGCACTGTCCTTCCTGCCTTCCCCTATTTTCCAGCACTCATTTATGGTTTGTCTTCTCCTACTTGAAAGTATTTATTTGTATTTTTATGCCCAACACTGAGCACAGTGCCTGGAACATGGTAAGCACTTGAAAAATGCTCTGTATCAAATCTGGCTCCAGAGACTTTACTTGATGTGTTATTTATCTTGGGCAAACCACTTAATTCAGCCTCAGTTTTCTCATCTGTAAAATGGAGATAAAAATAGTGCCTACCTCCCAGGGTTTTTGTGAGGATCAAATATTGATAAACTTTTGTAAACCTTAAAACACTGTGTAAATGATAACTATTATTTATCTATTTTTTTATTGGAACTTTCTTTATCTGTAAAAATGAGGGGGTGATTTAATAGCATTTAAGGTGGCTTCTAGCTCTCCCTCTATGATCTTAATTATTACTGTAAAGTAATTTGCTTTTTCAATTAAATCCTAAAACTAAACAGTTTTTCAGCAAAAATAGTGGAACTAGTTTTTAGTTCTAGATTAGCAGATGCTCTAGCCAGTGGTTCTCAACCTTCCTAATGCCACGACCCTTTAATACTCGTATGTGGGCATATCTGCATGTGGGCAGACCTGCCTAGAGATGGATAGAAGAGCAGTGTCTCGGTTCCTAAGACCATTGGAAATATGTGTTTTCCAATGATCTTAGGCGACCCTGTTCGACCTCCAAAGGATTTGCAACCCACAGGTTGAGAACCACTCCTTCTAGACCAATGGTTCCCCATTTGGGAACCCAATCCAATCTTGAGAATGCTCAAGTAAATATTTATAACAGAAATTATCACCTTGTTCTTCATTTTGCTCTGATGTGGGCTTTGAGAGAATTCTTTTTTGATGTTCAGAAGGAGTTATCATACTTTAAAAGTTTGGGCATCTATTTTTTGCATACTTCAGATACCTAGAAAGCAGCTTTCAGCTAAAAAGGCTTAAAGTAACTATGCTTAATATCGTGACTATCAATCCAAGTAACTAGTATTAATCACTTAATTGATACTGATTACTTTGTGTTTACTCAGTATAAATTTTATACCAAAATGTCCATGCACATGTTTATGTTTTGTCTCAGAATCCCTAGCACTTAGTAGAGCGCAAGATAAATAACAGGTGCTCAAAAAGAAGTACATTCAATTTAATAAAATGCACAGAGGTGAATGTGATAATCTAGTTGATGCAACCTTCTGTTCAGGTCTTGTTGCTATTGATAAAAATGTCACTTGTTTATAGCTTTAGGTTGTTCCATGCTCAGAACTGTGCTTATATGAATTCCCCAAACACAGCAGCAAGTTGGGTGCATAACAACAAAGCATTTAATTGAGAAATTAATAAATTAGACTATCTACTACTTTCACATCCCCTTGCATCCCATTATAAGATGGCAAATCAGAAGATTGCCTCTTTCATGCACCCCTGGATTTGAATGATTTGATCATCCTATTTGCAATTGGGAAGATACATGCTCAGCAATCACTGTAAGCACATGAAGAGATATCATGAGAATACTGACAAAACACTAAATCAAATAGATGTTTATCGAACAAATCAATGTGCCAAAGCACTGAGCTAAGCTATTCTAGTAGCAATGTGATCTGGGTAGAGATGTGGCTAAAAATTGAAAAACAGTGAAGTATTGGATAGATACTCTTACATTGACCAATAGGAACCAGCATCTCAGGGATGAGAATGACTAGTGTAAACTGGAGAATGTGGAAAAAAAAAAATAGATAACTAAAAAGTTCACCCTGTGTCCAATAAACACTATCTGATCAGAATTAAACCATCAATGTAAGAAAACCAAAAAAGATATAAAACCACATTTAATGAAGTGATGACAGTCATCATTGCTTTTCTCTCTAATTACAAATTTCATTTTTTTATTAGTTTGAATTAAGACATGGCATGTGAAATCCAATATTTCCAAGGAAAGCCTTATTCTATCTTCTCCAGAAGCATGCAGTACTCTCTTGGATTCCCATTCTCCTTTGAGATGTTCCTTTATAATATTCCAAACATATTTTTAGTTCTCTCTGTTATCCTAATTCTTTGATTGCCCCTTACCCCATACAATCACTTGAAAATTCATATTGGTTCTAGCTTCTCAGTATCTCTTGAACCTATCCCCTACTTTCTACTCATGTAACTACTTACCTTAATTCAGACTCTCATCACTGCTATCACTGATAAATATTTGTTGAATTGAAATGAATTGATTTGACTATTTAAATAGACTTATAACTTCCCTCATTGATTCTTGTCTTTTCTCCAATCAAGTCTTCATAGAGTTGGCCAAAAAAACCTTCTTAGGTAACAGGTCTGATGATTTCACTCCCTGGTTCAACACTCTCCAGTGACTTCCTATTGCAAAGAGAATAATATGTTGCATATCCTATGTATTAGCCTTATGCAGCATTATTTACCAGTGCCCTCTCAAATGTTACCTTTATTCCTTCCCATTGGCAATATAATCACTCAATATAGATACACATTTTATCTATAATCACTAACAGTCTTTCCCCTTGGCTCCAAACTCACAGTTCTATCAATATATTTACTGTCTCTACCTGAATTATCTGCCAGTCTCCTGAGCCTTAACCTGTCCAAAGATATACCCAGAAATCAATTTCTATCATTTGTCTTTAGTTTGATGTAACATCTCAGATCAAGTCAAAATAAATTATTTAATGAACTAGTATACTCTACCTGCTACACTATCCTGAACAGTTGTGAAAATGAAAAAACAACATGATCCCTTCCCTCAAGGAGGCTAAAAGCTAAAGCAGAATGGAGCAAAAGGGTAAAGAGAATGGTCACAGAACATAGAAAAATGATTCATTATTTCCTATGTTCCTCCTGCATTGTCTTTTCTCTATACTTTTGCATAGGTCATCCTCCATGCCTGAAATGTACTCCTTTTTCTGCACATGTTCAATGTTATTGCCAATATCTTCTGAGCCATTCAGGCAGGAAAACTTGGCGCCAATTCTGAGTCTCCTTCATTGACCTCTCTGGACCCAAATCCAATAAGTTACTAATTTCCATTGCTTCTACTTTCCCAATCTCTCCTGAATTGGATCCCTCTTCTCCATTCACATAGCTACTGCCTTAATTTAGAACCTCATCACCTTTCACCTTGATTTTGTTTAATTGAATTGTAATATTTTAATAGCCTTCTAACATTTCATTAATTCTAGTCCTACCTATCTCCAATGTAGTCTTCATATGGTTGTCAAAATAATCTTTCTAAATAATAGGTCTAGGCAGGTATTTCTCTTGGCAAAGTTTGCCAGTGTGTTCCTGTTGCAAAGATAATAAAATGTAAACTGCAAGGTGTGGATGTTAAACATAATTCTTACATAAATCCTATCATCTCTTCCCTAGCATTACCAAATACTTTATTGAATCCTCACTTCTACTTTAAGATTTTCCTTTATAATATTTCAAACATTTTTGGTCCTTTGTGTCATTCTAAAGCTTTGGTTGAAAACTCCTTATAAACTTAGAATGAGCCTAATAAATGCTTGCAGAACTGAACAGCAATTTGCTAGTTAAATCAAGAAAATGATGGACAGGAACAATGGATTTCCCTATTTGATAGTACCTGAGAAGAGTCACTCAGATGCTAGCTGAGAATGACTGCACTTTCATTGAATCACAGGGCAATGAATGTAAAATCAGAACTGACAAGCTTTGGAAACCATGCAGTCCTATCTACCAGTCTTACAGATGAGGAAATTGAGGAATAGGAAAGTTAAGTTATGTTTGCCCCTTCAATGGAAAGAGTCTATCTTTTCCATTCAGTTACTAAATCTACATAGAAGTTCATTATGTGGCTATTACATGAGTATCTCAGTATATTAATATTAGTCACCCAACCTACCAGCTCTAGAGAAAGACTTCAAGGGGCAGCCTCTTCCATGAGACACAAACACTTTGAATTATATCTCTGTTTATTATTTTCCTGTGACTTCAGGAACAAAGCTTTATATAAACTAACTCTCCAAAAAAGAGGGAAGCAATGACCTTAATATGACAAAAGTCATGAAGTCAGAAGAGCAAATCCCCATGGGAATTATTAGAAAACCACGCCTGTTTTCCCTAGATTTCAAAGAAAAGATTTATTCTCTTATAATTAAAGGGCAAATTTCACCAAAAGAATGTCATTACATTAGAAAATATTCTTCTGTGTAATACAACAAGAAAGGGACAACTCATGGAAAAGAGGTTAAAATACATGACAAGCTTTTGAAAAAAATTGATTTATACAGTGAAGGTTTTGTTATAAATGCACAGAGAGATTATGGAGCGTATGTAGATAATATATAACTGGTTCTACTATACTAACTATACAGTGAATGGGAACTTCTTGATTGATTACAATTGGAAATCCTAAAATGGTGACACCTTCCAAGGTCATGTTCTTTCTCTTAGCTACTTTTTTACTAACAGTGTTTGATGAGAAACAACACAGTAAAATAAGCCATTGGTCATCAAAGGCTGGTATGTGGTCTCATAACAATAAATCTTAGTCCTTTGCTTCAGAATTTGTTCTTATTTTAGATGAAGGAGATTGATCTGGAGGAGGTTCTAACCTTGCAAATTTCAAGAGGTCAGGAGAGCAAGCTTTCTGGGTGGAAACTAGCTTTGGCAATATAGGAGTCTAGGATTATGGAAGTCCAAGAGTCTAAAAATCTAGTCCATATTGGACTTTTCAACCAGACCATTGAGAAGGAGCCTCTGAGATCCAACCCAGAGTAGTTGAGATAATGACTAATTAGTTATCAAAGTCATGTTTTGGAAATAAAATTGGTGAGACCAAGATATGTACAAACTGTGCTAAGTCTGAGGTCATTCTTCCCAGAGACCATATCTGTATTGGAGGGAAGAGTATGTCCTCAAACTATTAGGTGGAAAATGTTTGTGTTTCTGTTCTCATTTTATCTTTGAACTAAATATCCCTTTATACAATCCAAATGATGTTAATTAGTTCAATAGAACTGGGACATTAGTCAGTAACTGATAAGTGACAGCATACTGGGAATGGAAGGTACTAGAGAAAGATACCCAGGGAAATGAGTCAAATTAATAAGAATAAAAGCCATTCTCCAATTGACAAATGGTCCAAGGCTATGAACAGAGAATTTTCAGAGAAAAAGTCTAAGCTAACAATAGCCATATAAAAAATAATCTATTTTGTTGTTGTTCAGTTGGTTCAGCTGTGCACAGCTCTTCCTGACCCCATTTGGAGATTTCTTGGCAAAAATACTGGAGTGGTTGACCATTTCCTTCTCCAGCTCACTTCCTAGATGAGGAAATTGAGGCAAATAGGGTTAAGTGACTTGCACAAGGTCACACAGCTAGTAAGTGTGTGAGGCTAGATTTGAACTCACAAAGATGAATCTACCTGATTCCAGGCCCAGCACTCTATGCAGTGTGCCCCAATTATCTACTCCCAAAAAAATTAATAAGAAAGAGGTTAATGAGGTGAACAGAATTTTTTTTAAAGTTAGATATGATAGACCTCTGGAGAAATTTGAATGGGAATAGAAAGGAATGTACCTTTTACTCAGTGGTACATGGCACCTACATAAAAAATTTCCCCTCTCAGAACTAGATAAATCTAACCAAAAATAATAAATAAACAAGAAATAAGTTAAGAAGATGAAAAGGATTTTAGAAAAATTATATAAAGTAGACCTATGGAGAAAATTAAATAGAAATAGAAATTAATATACCTCTTTCTCAGTGATATATGGCACCTACACAAAAACTGACCATGTATTAAAGGATAAAATCTACATTATCAAATGCAGAAAATCAAAATGTTAAATGCTTCCTTTTCCGGTCATAATGCAATAAAAAATTGCATTTAATAGAGGGCCATGATAGATTAAAAATTCATTGGATGTTATAATGGAGGAGAAGAACAGGAAGGCAAAAGGGAATGGGTCAACCTTACTCTCATTGAATTTGGCTTAAGGAGGAATAACATACACACTAAATTGGGTATCTTACCCTACTGGAAAGGCGGGGGGAAGGGGATAAGAGCGGAGATAATGGAAGGGAGGGCAGATTGGGGGGAGGGTAGTTAGAAGCACATCCTTTTGAAAAGGGACAGGGTCAAAGTAGAAAATAGAACAAGTTGAGGATGGGATAGGATGGAAGGAAATATAGTCAATCGTTCATGATATATCCACTATGGAAATGTTTTGTGCAACTACACATGTACAACATATATTGAATTGCTTATCTTCCCAGTAAAGATGGGTGATAAGGGAAAAAGAGAAAGAATCTGGAATTCAAAGTTTTAAAATCAAACGTTTAAAAAAAAAAAGAAGTATATGTATACATATACAATAAGAAGATACATAGATGAATGTATCTATAAAAAATAAACTGGAAATTAAACAATTTAATACTAAATAATGAGTGAGCCAAAGATTTTGTCATGGAAACAATCAATAATTTCATTAAAGAAAATGACAATGAGCTATCATAATCAAAATTTATGGGAGTAATAGGTTTGGTTTGAGCATCAAATTTTCTGTATAAATCTGAAACAATTTTTTTTCATGTCACAAGTGTAATTACCTCACATTAGTAAATTCCATTATATTTATATGCCACAAATTATGTAGTGATTTCCAAATCAATAGGAATCTACTTTAATTCTAGGTCTTTGCCATTACAAAAAGCGTACTATAAAGATTTTGAGTCCACGGAATCTTTCTTTCTATCATTAATCTCCTTGGAATGTATGCCCAGCCACAACATTTGTGGATTTCAAAAGTTTTTGTCACTTTTTAAAATTCAATTCCAAAATGCTTTCTAGAATACTTAGGGCAATTCAGAAGTCCAACTGTAGTGTATAGAAGTTCTCTCTAGGCTCATCTCCTGACTTTCTGGACTTTTTCTGATTTACATGACCCTGGAGAAATTAGTACTCTTGTGGCCCCATCTTCTGATTCCTGAGTTTCTACCCAGAACTTCCCGTTAAGGAAGTGTCCAAGCAGTCTAGGCTCATTTCCATTCCAGCTTTGCTCCTCATGCTCCAGGCATCTCACCACCACCACCTTTTTACAATTCCCATTTATGTCTTTTTTCCTTCTCCATTTGAATTTAAGTCCTCTGAGAATAGGAACTGTCTTTTTATGCTTGTATTTGTGTTTTCGGAATACAATGGTATCTGGCACATTGCAAACATTTAATAAATTATATACGTGTGTGTGTACGTATGTATATGTAACTTTCTATATACTACCTTTTTTTTTTTTTTTTTTGCCTTTCCACAACCCCTACAAAATTGACTATTGGCTATTTTCATCATTTGACATCTTTCCTATTTTTTTAGGCAAGTTGTTTTGATTTGTCTTTTTCTTAGTATTACAGATTTAGAACAATTTTATGATTGTTTATAGCTTACAATTCTTCTCTTTAGAGTGTTGTTCATGTCTTTGAACATTTATCATTTTACAGATAATATTAATCTAGATTTATACACCAAATTACATGCTGCTATTACAATACTTTTAAGAAATTTAAGGAAAAATACAATATTCCATACATAATAAATTTATAGAACTTATAACCACTCCACACTCTCCTCCCCTGTACTGGTTTTGACTCTACAAATAGGTTTGAGATATTGGGAAAATTTATATGTGTCAGATTTAATATGGATCATGAAGAATATTTAGGGTGAGTTAGGCATAATCCTAAATTTTTTTAAAAAATATATAGCATTCAAAGCAGCCCTATACTGACCTGAAATATCCCATTGTACTGCTTAAAATGGACTATGAAATTGACCTACTATAGTATTGCTTGTGATCATCATTAAAAGAACAAATCTTACTAAAATCTGCCATCTTTGCACGTAATCACCCAATAACTCACCTCCTGGTATCTTCAAAGTTTTAGAAAAAAAATCTGTATTCCTCTCCCTTAAAACACTAATCACTCTTTTGAAATCTAGCTTCTGATCTCATCATTGAACTAAAGCAGGACTCTCTAAAGTTTTCAGTGATTTCTTAATTGCTATATCTGCTGGACTTTTCTGAGACTTCATGTTTCTTGACCTCTGTGAAGTATTTGATATTGTTGATATTCTCTCCTTCATAGGTTTTCATTACTCTGCTCTTTCTTGGTTATCTTCACAGCTGTCTGACCATTCCTCAGTCTCCTTTGCTAAATCATCCTCCAAATCACTGAAATTAATGGAAGACAAATATAATAGGAGTTACTGATGGAACTGTGTAGTGGATAGAGGATTGGAGTTGGAGTAGGAAAGATTTGAGTTCAAATTTCATTTCAGACACTTTACTTAGTTGTGCGACCCTGGGAAGGCAACTGAACTTCAGTCTACTCAGTTTGCTCACCTGTAAAATTGGGACAAGAATGATGCATCTAACCCACAGTGCTGATAAAAGGATCATATGAATTTACATAGGTAAACCCTTTGCAAACCTAAGAGCAGTACATAAATACTAACTATTACTATTATTACTCTAATTATTACCCTAAATATCATCTGATACCATTGATACTGTAACATGAATGTGAGATATCATGGCATTTCTTTTCTTCTTATGTTCAGTTTACAGAATAGTCTACGTAGGCTAAATAATCAGTTCATTTCAATTTCCCCCTAATCAACTGGCAGTCATAACATATTATAAATGCAACATACCATGAATATTTCTTCAACTTCTGTTATTAATTAGCTAGAATTCATATTTTGCTTAGAATGGTATGTATAGGCTTCATGTCAGTGAATACTTATAATTGCAGGAACTTTGGCTTTGTTTTGTCATTGTTCTCTTGAAGTCTATATAATAAGCCCCTGTGCTATTCAGGTCTGAACATACAGTATTATACAATCACTCTGGTTAATAAATAAGGAACATTGTCCACCATCACTATTTTTTTTTAAATGGTGAGAGAATTTGGCAGAGAGAGTAAAGGAATTTGAAAGGTTCCACAATTAATTGCTTTCTTTCTGCTGAAGGTCAGCTTTTAAGCCAGTTGTGTTTATGATTATAGCAGAAAAAAAAAATAAAAGCAGAGGTTAAGTTAGAAGAGAGGTTAGCGATCAAGAGAGTTGAGAAGTGCTTATACAGAAATTTTTTGTATTTTGCTATAATTTAAAATTCTAAAATTAAAATGAATTCCAGTTAATAAAGTATTTAATTTTAATAAATATACACATACATACACAAATATCATCACCCATATGTACAAACAAAACCCATTTCCAGGATATTGATTTTAGATGGTTTTGTAAATATATTTAATTTTTTTTGTAAAAATAAACATTTAAAAATGAATTAAAATAACAAAGAGTCATCCAGAGAAGGAATTTATCCTGCTTGCATGGTAAAAATTTTCATCATCACAAACACCATCTAGAGGATTGGCCTAGGATTGATGTGCCGGCTCCTCAGTCTAATCATGGCTGCCTTCATCTCCTGATTCCTTAAACTATAGATAATTGGATTCAGGAGAGGAGTGATAACAGAAAAAAACACTGAGAGGAATTTGTCCAATGCATAACTACTAACTGGCCAAGCATAGATTAAGATAATTGGTCCGAAGAAGAGAGTAACAACTGTGATGTGAGCAGACAGTGTAGACAGGGCCTTAGAAAGCCCACCAGAGGAGCGACGGTGGACAGTAAGCAAGATGACAGTATAGGAGACAAGCAAGAGGACAAAGCAGATCAGTGAGAGCAGCCCACTGTCAGCAATGACAAGGAGGTCCAGGATATAGGTGTCAGTACAGGCAAGGCTCATCACCAGGGGAAGGTCACAGAAAACGTCATCAATCACATTGGGGCCACAGAAGGGCAGGGTCACCACAAAGGCCATTTGACTCATGGTATGCACAAAGCCAACAACCCATGAGAGAAACACACTTCCTAACAGAATTCGGCGGTTCATAATTGTCGTATAGTGAAGAGGCTTACATATTGCAACATATCGATCTATAGCCATCACTACAAGGAGACTCATCTCACTGCCTCCCAAGAAATGAACTAAAAACATCTGAGCCATGCAGCCCCATAAGGAGATGGTTTTCCTCTCCCTGAAGAAGTCTGTGATCATCTTAGGAACAGTAACAGTAGAAAGGGTCATGTCAAGAAAGGAGAGGTTGGCCAGGAGGAAGTACATGGGAGTGGAATGCAAGTGGGAGTCAAAGGTCACCATCAGTATAATGAGACTGTTTCCAGCCATGATTGATGTATAGGCCAGGAAGAAGATCACAAAAAAGAGAATCTCAAGCTCCCAAGAATTGGTGAGTCCTAACAAAATAAACTCATTTAGCATAGAGTTATTCTTCATCTTCACCTACTTGATATATTTCAAGCATACAGAAGTTCTCTGGAGAGGAGAATCTGAAAAAAAAACAGTTTTAGGTGAGTATTATTGAATATTATTGAGAAGTATGGAAAGGAGAAAATAGTGCATATCAAAAGCTCTTTGAAATATATTTCAGGGCCTTCAATAATGCCAGAAATATTTAAGATGCTGTACTGTTAAAAAATAAAAGTTAGGCATAAAAATCAAGAGACAATCAGAGTAACTTATACTTTGGACAAAGGACAGTCTGCATCCCTACATACTTGGCCATTTTGGTAGAATCAAACAATCACAAGTAATTTACTAATGGGACCTCAGTTCTCCTACCATTTGACATGAGGAAGTGGAAACAGATAACTTTTAAGTTTGCTTCCATTTGTACATCTATAATCCTCTCTTCCTAATGACTACCCATAAGCTATCAATTGCTTTTTTCTGCTAAAAGTGTAGAACAGAACAATTTTCTGTGAAAATATTCAAATTAGTTTGCCTAGGTAAAAAAACTTCTTGACCAATGACTCCCATTTGTGGGCCACACACCCTTTGGCTTCTTGGAGTTATTGCTCAGCATTTTCAAATAAATTTGGAAACTAATGACTATCAGACTGATCTTTTTCTCTATCAAATGGATTTTGAATAATTATTAAATATTGAGAGAAAGTCCTAATGTTTTTAAAAGTCCAAATACCACCTTTCTATAATCCAGTATTTAAGATGCAAATCCTGAGCTACCATCTACCCTTATTATTATTGATTTAATCATTATTTAAAATTATATAATCAACAATATTTATTACATTGTATTTACTCTATATACATTATATACATACTTATAATCAATATCCATTTTTTTCCCTTGTATTCACAGCACCTTGCAAAATTATTGGCACATAGTATACTGTAAATACATGTCCTTCCTCTGGGTAGTGACTTGCTCAGTCCTATTTATTAGGAAGACTATTTTATCTGCTGTATGTAGTTCAGCTATGAGAGATATTGAAAGTAAAGAGATCAGTTGTGTATATCGTTAGATATGTTAGTACCAGTCAGGTCATCCTTTCTGTTTGGAAGGAATAGGAGAGGATAGAACCTGGCCCTGGTATAAAAATTACACAATCTATGGACTGAGGAGCATGAGCAAAGAGAAAAATGCTTCTAACACAATGAAGAAATACCATGAGTTAGAAGTTCAATAAGTAAATACAGAAGAAGAGAATAACTTAAAACTGTGAGTACAATTGAACACTATCAAAAATCACTTTGCCATGAGGACTCTAATAATGCGCAGAAGAAATTAATCAAAAGATAAAATGAAAATAGAATTATTGAGGAAGACGTCATTAAAATGCATAGCTTAGACATGAACAAGTAACAGATACTCTGAAAAACAAAATGAAGCATATAACTTAATAATTCCATGGGGGAAAAACAAGAGATTTTATGGAACAGTCAAAATATGGAAAAATTATAAAATTTATCTAGTACAAAAATGCTGGGTGTGGAGAAAAGGACAAGAAGAGGTAATTCAGGAGTGTTCAGACAAACAAAATACCAGGTCACAATAATTCAAGAAATAATAAAACTATCCAAGAATTGTTAATGCTAGAGGGAAAATGAAAATAGAAAGAATCTATCAATTGACTCTTAAAAGAAATCCAAATTGAAATAACCAGAATATAGCCAGAATGCAGAAGGAAAAAAATACTGCAGGAGAAAAAAAAATGCAGGAATCAAATACCGAAGAACCATAGTCAAGTTCACACTAAATTATGCCATGATGATGATAAAGCAAAATAAATACTGGAATGAAATATGGCAAGAAGCAAAAAAAAAAAAAATGTTTTGTACACAAAGATACCATCCTGCAAATTAGTATAATGCTACTAGGGAAGAAATAGATCTTTAATAGAGATGAGAGAGAAAGACAGGCAGAGACAGAGATGACAGATATATGGTTGGAGATAAAGATAGAAATGACATTTATATAGATAGATATAATAGATAGATATACTTACATATAAAGATAGTTACAGATAAAAATATAGATATAGACACTTTCCTCCAAGGCATGGGCTTTTCTTTTTTTAGTTCTTGATGGCCAAGTATTACAGAAGTTCCTGGACCACTAAGAGATGGTAATTTAGATAGAGTCACATTGGTCATAAGCATCCAAAGTAGACCTGAAGTCATGTTTTCCTGTCTCGAGTCAGCTATGTAGCCTGTACAGCATGAAATGTAATGCAAAATTTTAAACTTTTGAATCATGAGCAATTGCTTATGATTTAATAGAGGAGAAATGACAAAGATCCCTATAGAATGCTACTGTTTTAAATGATCAATGAGGGAGTGAAAAAAGCCAAATACAGTTGATTGTTTTATGTTTTGATGGTTTTTAAGGGAAGAAAAAGGAGAGAGAAAAAAAGAATACACAAAAGAAAGACAGAAAAAAAAGGAATATAATTTTTTTTTCAAAATTAGAGTGAGTAGAAGAAGAGTATACTAATATAGAGGTGAATGTTGGGGGAGAGGGACGTCTCTGGAATTTCACTTTTATCTGAAACAGACCAAGGAAAATTGATCTCTCTCTCTCTCTCTCTCTCTCTCTCTCTCTCTCTCTCTCTCTCTCTCTCTCTCTCTCTCTCTCTCTCTCTCTCTCTCTCTCTCTCTCTCTCTCTCTCTCTCTCTCTCTCTCTCTCTCTCTCACACACACACACACACACATACACACACGCAGCACACATACACGCACACACCACAGAGTCACAGACCACTCATAATTTGTTACATAAATACATTAAGTTAAACAAAGAAATAGGAGGAAAAAGGAAAGAGGGTAGAGTGATGTCAGAATGGATGGTAAAGTTGAATAGGGAATCATCAGGCAAAAGAGAAAAAACTTCACCTACAGAGGTCATAAAGGGGAGATGAAAAGCAAACAAGATGCTAAGAACCAGGGATTTAAATGTATACTGGATGAAGAGAGGAAGAGTTAAGGAGAGGATCAGACCACTTCCATTTAAAATTACTAATGGTGACCCTTTCCTTTTTTCTTCTCTATCACTTCTTTTTTCCTTTTTGAAGAAACAAAGGGGTAAGAGTGAAGGCAAAGATAGGAAAATTTATAAGAGGATATGATTAAGGAGAAAACATAGGTACAAGCATAACTCTGGACATGAATGGGATGTGGTGACCTGTAAGACAGACAGATAGAGAGATAGATAGATAGATAGATAGATAGATAGATAGATAGATAGATGGATGGATAGATAGATGGATGGATGGATGGATAGAGGGTGAATAGATAGATACATAGATGATATTTAGATAGATAGGTAGATGATAGATAGATTGTTAGATTTATTGACAGACTGTGAATAGATAGATAGATAGATAGATAGATAGATAGATAGATAGATAGATAGATAGATGATAGATGATAGATAAATAGATAGATGAATGAAGTCCTGGACATGGAGTAAAAAAGGCCTGAGTTCAAATGCTTTCTCAGACACTTACTAGCTGTGTTACCCTGGGTGAGTCACTTGGTTTCTCTCAGCCTCAGCTGATTGATCTTAAAATAAGAATAATAACCTGTCTCCTAGAATTATTGTGAGGATCAAATAAGAAAACATACATAAAGCTTAAAGCAATGCATAACAAATGCTAGCTGTTATTATTATGAAGAAGTTTAAATGCTAAACAAATAAATTTATATTTTATCCTAGCTGTAAAAGGAAGCTTCATCAGTGTATTAAGTAATGTAGTAATAAAGCCTGCTGCGAGCTTTGGGAAGATCACTTTAGAAGCTATATGAACTAGGGGTGCAAATAGATTCGAGGGATATTTTAGAGGCAATATTAAAAGTATCTGGCCACTGATTAGATATGAATAGGGATGGGTGAAAGGGATGAGTAAAAAAATAATTCTCAGGTTTCCAGTCTCAGTTACTGAGTGACTGAGAAAATAATAACAGAAATCAACATGGGGAATTGGAAGGAAGGAAAATTCAGACATGGAGGATAACTCATGCAAAAGAACAAATGAAAGAAAATAATGGTGAGATTGAAAAATATGAAATGTTTTTTTTTTCCCTCTTGTCTTCCCTCCTAAACCTGGTCCTCTGCCAACTTAATCACTCAGCCTGGAAAATTAGAGTAATTTAGTTCACTTCCCTCTTTTTCTCTCCCATACCAATGTCAGACAGTTAGTAAGTCCTTCCAAATCTGCTTCTACAGTATTGCTTGAATCAATCCCCTAATCTATATTCAAAGATAATAACTTAGTTCAGGCTCTCAGCATTTTTCACCTTGATGTTTATTGGCCAAATTGAAAGAAATTGAATTGAACTGTTTTAATAGTCTCCTAACAGATTCCCTTGCTTTCCTTGCTTCCCATCTCTTAATTCAGAAATTTTCTTCTTTTTTTGCATCATAGGTCCCCTTTTTGGCTTAGAGAAACCTATGAACTTCTAAGAATGTTTGTAAGAAACCAAATGAACTTAATAAGTTTACAAAAATTATTATATTAAAACAAAATTATTAAAATATATTTTTTTAAAAAACAAGTTCACAGGCACCAAGTTAAATACCCCAGTTCTGATTTATTTTTTACACAGCTAACAAAATTTTCTTCTTAAGTAATAGTTTAGTCCCCATCTCAAAACCCATCGTGGTTTCCTACTGACAATGGAATAAAATATAATCCCCTTAGTGTTGCCTTTAGGGCCTTTTATGACCTCAGTGTTATAGTCTACCTATGGCAAAACAGTTTCCTCATCTCATCTTGTTCTTACCTTCCTTGACACATATACACAGGCTTCCCCCACATATGGAAAATTCTTACTAGTCATTTCTTCTCTTCAACTCTAGTGCCCTTTATTCCATTAAGCCTTCTGTGATCTACCCAACTAAAAGTGACCACACCCTCCTTGCTTTTTACAGTTCTCTAGTTTGTTCTTATCACATTTGGCTTTCTATATTGGTCTCATACTCCTATGTGTACATGAGAAGCAGCATGGAAGAAATCTAGACCTCAAGGCAGAAGTGAACTGGCTTCCAAACCTTTACGACCATAAGCAAGTCACTTAACCTCTCACAGCCTGTTTCCTCCATTGCACAGTTAGAAGGACAGACACAATGCCCCCCTCCCACTGTTGTTATAGACAACAACAAAATAGTGCATTTCTATTCTTTGCAATCATGTACCAAATAATAATTACTATTAGGATAGTAGTTTGCATGTATATAGCAATTTAAGATTTGCAAGGTTCTTCATATACACTACTCCATTTGAATCATTTATTTCATTTGAAATAGTTCAAAGTTCTAAACAATCCAGAAAAAATCATTATCATATACGTCCCCCCATTACTACTATAATTATTGCTTGAAGTAGCCACAATACCCAATAAGATCATAGATTTAGAAATGAATGGGTTCTGGTAGTCCATCTCATTCAGGTTGTAGACTCCTTCAAGACAGAGACTATATCATTTTTTTTCTAAGTATTCCCCATAACTAAGATATTGAAAAACCTTGTAGGCAGTTAACAAATGTTTATAGAATTGAGTTGAAGTGCAACTCTTTGATCAGGAAGATGAATGAAAAAATTTTGAATATCCTAATCCTGTGGAACCTAGAAATAGTTATCCAGATACTACTTGAGGATGACTATGTCTTCCCTCCGTTTCATTACAAAAATTCATCTTTGCTATTCAGTTACTAATTCTATAGTAATTTGTCTGACTATGATACAAAAGTTCCTATATAATATAGCATTGGCCATTCAACCTACCACCCCTAGATGAAGAAGACATCAAGGAACAAGCTCTTCAATGAGACACAGACACAATCAAGATGATGGGTTTCCTGGGGCTCCGGGAACAGAGACATATATGAACTTCCAAAAATGCAGGAGGAAAAAAATAGAAACACATTTAGATAATAATGAGCATAGAAGACTGAAGAGCAAATTCACATGGGAATTGTTAGAGAGACATCCTGGTTTTCCCTAGGCTTTAAGGGAAAGTTTTGTTGCCTGGTCATTAAAGATGATACAACACCAAAGGGATAGGCATATTCTCTGTCTGAATTTGCTCCAGAAAAAGTTCATCTGTGTAACACATTCAAGGACAAAAGGGAATATTTATGGAAAAAAAAGATTAAAATAAAGGCTTTATTATGTAGACATAAAGACCTGCACAGGACTCCATAATATTTCATTAGTTTAATTGGTATAATTATTATCATCTTGGTCAGATAGGATTCAAATACTGATGTTCTCTTTGATTACAATCTCTCTCTTATCCATCAAGATCATTCTATACCTTCTGTCTCCATTTCTTCCTTGTTATTAATACTGCTATTGTCCTAGCTCATTCCATTATCAACCAGATTATTTTAATAGTCTCCTAATTTGTCTGCTTCCTTCAAGGCTCTTCTCTCTCCTGTCCATCCTCCACATTTCCTCCAAAATAATATTCATATAACCAATTCAGAACCAAAAATCAAAGTTTGAATGGATGGTGGTCGGTGTTGGGGATTTCTTATAAAAACTCTGTTTTTGGCTTAAATCCCCTTCTAAGAATTCCTTTAGGAAAATCAGAATCTTTTTGGGTTTTCTTCTCCCTAAATTTTTCCCAATATACCAGAAGTTAGCTGATTTATGAGTCTCTACACAAAAGGATAAAAATGCACTGCACTCCCATTAAAGCACTCAGACTAATGTAATACTTAATAATAGTAATAATAATAATAGCTACTGTTTATATAGTATTTAATATTTGAAAAGTGCTTGACAAATATCTCATTAGATCCCAACAGAAATCCTGTGAAATAAGTGCTATTATTCCTTTGTTACAGAGCAGAAACTGAAGCCAGTGTTCTGTGGTTAATAAATTGATGAGATTCATGTAACTAGTAAATTTCTGAGATAATATTTCAGCTTAGATTTTCCAGACTCCAGATGTAACACTCTATTTATTGTGCCATCTAACAACATATAGGAAAGTTTTTATTTAGGCTGAAAGAAATTAAATGGACACTCAAAAAGGCAAATCTTTAAGTAGTCTCTTCCCTCCCACAGACTTGGACAGTCCTCCAGTCTTTAAGTTCTATTTTGGGCATGAAAATCAAAAAAGATGGAAGAGCAGCGGGTCGTTTGAAAACTAAATTGGCCACATCACATAGTAGGCACTCTGAATGCTTATTTATTGATTGACCTCTCCAATATTCCAGATTTACAAAGTAAAAGCACCATAGAGATGGAGTCTACTCCTTTGTTCCATGGACTGATACAGACCATTTAAGTCATAAGAGTGTTGAAAGACAAGTCCTGTGTTTGTTTGTCAACATTATGGCTGTCTTCTATTGTTATACCACAGTAAGATGAGGTAGCTAAATAAGTCAGTGGCTCAAGGAGACCTGAGTCCAGATATTGTTTTGAACTCTTAGCAGTTACGGGACCCTAAGAAAATAACTTAACCTTATGTTCCCAAGTGATAAAATGTAAGTATTAGCATCTACCTCTCCTGATGGTTGTGAGGAACAAACAAGACAATAGTTTTAAAAGCACATGATAGGAGATTAATAAGTGCTTGTTCCCTTTCTTACCTCTGACTCCTTCTTGATCCAGAGCTTTCACCACTTGATCCAGAAACTCTTCTACTTAGTCAAAACACACACGTGAAATGTCAACTATATTGGGGCATTATGATTCTATTTGAGTACCTATGCACTTGGAGTAAAAAGGTAAATGTGAGGAAATCCCTGCCTTCAAGAAATTTACTTTCTAACAAGGGTATAGACAATGTTCCTAGACAAATACCTAGAAGATATATACAAAATCAATGCATAATGATGGAGCAAGAGAGAGAATTCCATTAACCCAAGCACAAAGATACAAAAGTAGGATATGAGATGTTATATGAGGGGAAAACCAGTTTGAATGAAGAATATAAGTGCTTGAATGGAAATAAGCCATAATCATATCATAAATATCAGCTGGAAAATTGGCAAAATCCATAAAACTTGAAAATGGAAATTTTTAGAATTTAGAGTTCTGGGAGGGCATGTACACTAATCCTCTGTTGGTAGAATTGTCAATTTGCCAGACCATACTGGAAAACCTTTTAAAATTTTTACCTTAAATGTCATTAAACCATTTGTGCCCTTCAACTCTGCAATTCAGTTACCAGCATATACCCCCAAAGAAGTCAAATGACAATTGTCTGCTCAACTGATTTTTTAAGTGCTCTTTTTTTCCACCTGTAAGTCTAGAAGAACAATTGTACTGTTCATTCCTATGAATATCAAAATATCTGCCTACTTTTCTCTTGTTCCTACTTCCATCAACTCACCTTTATTTTATTGTTTTATTTTTTAAAAATTACATTTTATGTTTATTTTTAGTTTACATCATTCATTTCCACAAGATTTTGAGTCACAAATTTTCTCCCCGTCTTTCCCCTACCCACCACCCCAAAACAACGATCACACTGTATATCCCCTCCCCTAATCTCCTCTCTCCTATATCCTCCTCCATCCCTCCTCCCACTCTCTGGTAGGGCAAGATGGATCTCCATACTCCAGTGCCTCTATATCTTATTTCCTGGTTGCATATAAAAAATAGTAATAATAATAATAAATTTTTTAAACATTTGATTTTACAACTTTGAATTCCAGATTCTTTCCATTGTTCCCTCATCACCCATCCTTACTGGGAAGATAAGCAATTCAATATAGGTTGTACATGTGTAGTTATGCAAAACATTTCCATAGTGGGTATATTGTAAAGAACTGGCTATATTTCCCTCCATCCTATTCCGCCCCCCACTTGTTCTATTCTCTACTTTGACCCCGTCTCATTTCAAAAGTGTGTGCTTCTAACTACCCTCCCCCACAACCTGCCCTCCCCTCCATCATTCCCTTTCTCATCCCCTTCCCCCCTACTCTCCTGTAGGGCAAGATGCACAATTTGGTATGTATGTCATTTTCTCTATAAGCCAAATTCAATGAGAGTAAGGCTGACCCATTTCCTTTTGCCATCCTGTTCTACTCCTCCATTGTAACAGTTATCCCTTGCCTCTTCTATATGAGATAATTTACCCCATTCTGTCTTTCCCTATCTCCTCTCATTATATTCCTCTCTCACCTCTCAATTTCACCTTTTAAATATCATCCCTTCCTATTCAATTGATCCTGTTCCCTCTGTCTATGTATACCTGTACACATATATACACACATACATATGTATTCATATGCACAAATGCCCTCCTATATAGACATATATGTATGTATGTATGTATATATATGTATATATATATATATTTATATTCCCTTCAACTATCCTCATACTGAGAAAAGTTTCATAAGTTATAATTATCATTTTTCCATGTAGGCATGTAAATAATTCAACTTTGATAAATTCCTTTCGATTTATTTTCCCTGTTTACCTTCTGATGCTTTTCTTGCTTCTTGTATTTGAGTATCAAATTTTCTACTGAACTCTGGTTTTTTCATCAACAATGCTTGAAAGTCCTCCACCTCATTGAATTACCATATTTTCCCCTGGAATATTATACTCAGTTTTGCTGGGTAGGTGATTCTTGGTTTTAATCCTAGCTCCTTTGATCTCCAGAATATTATATTACAGGCCCTTTGGTCCCGTAATGTAGAAGCTGCTTGATTGTGCTGATTGTGTTTCCACAGTATTCAAATTGTTTCTTCTTGGCAGCTTGTAATATTTTCTCCTTGACCTGGGAACTCCAGAACCTGGCCATAACATTTTTAGGAGTTTTCTTTTGGGGATCTTTTTCAAGAGATGATCCATGAATTTTTTCAAGTTCTGTTTTGCCCTCTGGTTCTAAAATATCAGGGCAGTTTTCCTTGATAATTTCTTGAAGGATGCTTTCTAGGTTCTTTTTTTCATCATGTCTTTTGGGTTGTCCAACAATTTTTAAATTGTGTCTCCTGTATCTATTTTCCAGGTGAGTGGTTTTTTTCAAGGAGATATTTCGCATTGCCTTTCATTTTGTCATTTATTTGGATCTGTTTAATAGTATCTTGATTTCTCATAAAGGCATTTGCTTCCATTTGCTCCACTCTAATTCTAAAGGAATTATTCTCTTCAGTGAGCTTTTCAGATTCTTTTTCCACCTGGAAAATTTGACTTTTTAAGACATTCTTCTCCTCACTAGCTTTTTGGGCCTCTTTTGCCATTTGCATTAATCTATTTTTTAAGGTGTTATTTTCTTCAGTCAGGTTGTTGACTCTCTTTTTATGATTTTTTTGCATCATTCTCATTTCTCTTCCCAATTTTTCCTCCACTTCTCTTATTTAGTTTTCAAAATCCTTCTTAAGTTCCTCTATGGCCTATAATCAGTTTACATTTTTTTTTGGAAGCTTTCAGTGCCAGAGTTCTGACTGTGTAGTCTTCCTCCTGTTCCATGCTTTGGTCTTGTTTGTCCTCAAAAGTTGGATTGCTGGGCTTGCTTTGCTTCCTTTGCCTGCTCATGTTGCCAGTCAATTACTCGACTTTGGGGCTCTATAGAACTCTGCTTTCAGAGGGAAGAGGTTTGTCCCAAATTGCTGGGGTTTTTGCAGCTGCTTGAGCTATTAGGAGGCTGCCAACTCTGCTGTAGCTTTGGCTCACTGGTCAAGCAACTCAGGACCACCACCCAAGACCACAATCCTGATCCAGGCAGGTTAAGGAAAGAGCACTTATCCTCTGAATGATCACTTGGCCCCCTACAATCTGCAGGCTAGCAGCACTGATGCAGCCATGTGGAGGTGGCTGCAGGGGCCACTTCCACTGCTTTCTTGCTCTGGGAGTAGATGCCCAGACCCACTCCTTTCCCCCAAATTTAGCCAAGTTCCACTAACCTTTCACTTTGTCCTTGGCTCTTATGGATTGATAATTCTGGAAACTGCCACAGCTGCCGGTAATCCACTCTCCTGAAAGCTCCAGCCACAGCTTGTCCTGGCCACCCTGGGGCTACAACCTTGGTTTCAAGCTGCACTGGGCTCAGCTCCCAGCTTGCTGGGATGAACCCTTACTATCTGCCTGCTGGCCTGCCTTCAATGGGAGCCTTGTT
Source organism: Pseudochirops corinnae (assembly GCA_028646515.1). NCBI lineage: Eukaryota > Metazoa > Chordata > Mammalia > Diprotodontia > Pseudocheiridae > Pseudochirops > Pseudochirops corinnae. The sequence goes on from CM053589.1 coordinate 32,729,886, forward strand.
TCTCTGTCATTTTGTGGATTCTAGAGCTCTAAAATTTATTTAGAGTCACATTTTATAGGTATTTGAGGTGGTTATGGGGGGAGCTCAAGGATTTCTCCTGCTTCTAGGCTGCCATCTTGACTCTGCCTCCACTTTTGAGATTCTTTTTCGATCTGGTATTCTTCTCTTCATTGGCTTTTTGGGCCTCTTTTGCCATTTGAGTTAGTCTATTTTTTAAGGTGTTATTTTCTTCAGTCAAGTTGTTGACTAGCATTTCATGATTTTCCTGTATCATTCTCATTTCTCCTCCCAATTTTTCCTCCATTTCTCTTACTTGATTTTCAAAATTCTTTTTGAGATCCTCCATGGCCTGTAACCAGTTAATATTTTTCTTGGAAGCTTTTGGTGCAGGAGTTCTGGCTGTGTTGTCTTCCTTCCATTCCATGCTGTGATCCTTTTTGTCCCCCAAAAAATAATCTAAAGTTATATTACTGTGCTTGCTTTGCTTCCTTTGCTTGCTCATCTTGCCAGTCAATATTATTTGACTTTTGAGCTCTTTGCCAAGGTAGAACTCTGCTTCCAGAGACAAGAGCATTGTCCCAAATCACTGGGATTTTCACAGCTGCTGGAGATATTAGTTGGGTGCCCTCTCTGCAGCCCCCACAAACTCTGGCTCACTGGTCATACACCTCAGGACCACCACCCAAGACCATGTGTCAGATCCAGGCAGATTAAAGCAAGAGTGATTACCCTTGGAATGGTTGCTTGGCAACTCTACAATCTGTAGGCCAAGAGCTCTTAAGCAGCCATGTGGAGGAAGCTGTAGGGCCACTGCACCTCTACCACTTTTATGTCTGGGGACAGGGGCTGGACCTGCTCCTCTGTCCCCCTCCCAGTTCCAACAGAGTTCTGCACTAACCTTTCACTTTTTATTTGGCATTTATGGGTTGATAATTCTAGAAACCACCACTGCTACTGGTGATCCACTCTGCTGCAGCTGCTGGTCAGGGCCACCCTGGGGATAAAACTGCAGGCTGGGGTGGGTGGGGTGCTGTGCTCAGCTTCCAGCATGCTGCTATGGACCTTTCCTGTAGGCCTGCCAGGCTGCCTTCAGTAGGGAGATTTGTTTCTCTCTGTCACTTTGTGGGTTCTGTAGCTCTAGAATTTGTTTAGAGTCATATTTAATAGGTATTTGAAGTGGTTATAGGAGGAGCCGTGGAATTTTCCTGCTTCTATGCCACCATCTTGGCTCTGCCCTCCTCCTTTTATTTTATTCTTGCCTTTTTACCTGTATACCTTTCCAAAGTCAAATACGTCTTTACCCTAGTTGCTCTAACAAAGGATTTTTTTCAGTTGCTTTCCTAATACGAGAGACAGCTAAAAGACACCATTGGTTTGATATGGTTCACCAGGTCTCAAAGAGTCAGACTGAATAATAACATCCTAACATAAGAAAGAAATACACTAGAAAATAAAAAAATAAACAAGAAAAATGACCTTTATGCTATTTCAAAAGGAAAGGTTTGTTATACATAGCAGTTTTCCATAAAAGAAAGAGAAGAAATTTCATAGATTTGTCATCTTAAATAACCTTAAAGATTAAGAGCAAAGGAATTTGGAAGGCTAAGGGAGTTGTTAGGGCATATTATTTCCTGAAAGCAATTAGGAAATTCTTGAGCACCAAGGTTTTATCTGGGGACTTCCTTCAGAAAGGAAGGAAGGAATCCAATGTATTCTGAAGACTGATGGGCATTTCAATCTATCCCAGCATTTGAACATTCTAGACAGTTGGGCCTTTTCACATTTCCCAAAACTAAACTCCATAATATGTGTTGCTTACTCAATTAGAATGTGAGCTTCTTCACAATAAAGACTGTCTCAATTTTCTGGGTTTTTTCCCCAATTTTGCTACAGTCCTTTGCACATAATAATTGCTTAATAAATGATTTTTCATTATCATTCATCGCTTCAGGGTTGATTTGTGTTCAATCCACACTAGGAAGCTTTTGAGATATCCAGACTGGATTCCAATGGAATTAATTCTACTGGGTATTGCTTTCAAATTTGAATGTGACTTCAGCTTACTGAACTTTGTACTTTCAGACCCTGTCCTGATGTAGCTAAAAGCATTGACAATAGCAGGGAACTATACGACCCTTTGTCTCTAGTTAGCTTGTCTTCATTGCTATCTTTTTTCTCCCAAACTAGTATAGTCTGGATATGGCCCATTATGATGGCCAATGTCTTCAATAACCATTGTAACTTTGGTTGTAAGAGTTAAGGGATTGATACTCCTACAGATGTCCATAAAGGAGTGAATTTGGTTGTGGGGTCATATATTCATATATATTTTATATAGGCATTGACACTTTGAGCATATTGAGGTAGTTGTATAGTTGGTCTAAGTTGGTTTCCCTGGCTTTCTTCCTCAGGTAAAGTCTTCCTCTCTACAGGAGGCCTTTCCCAACCTCCCTTAAGGCTAGTGTCTTTCCTCAGAGAATATTTCTAATTTATCAGGAATGTAGTTTGTTTGAACATAGTGACTTGTAAGTTATCTCCCCAATTAGATGATGAACTCTATGAGAAAAGAGACTTTTTTTTTCTTTCAATATATGCCCTGTGCTTAGTTCAGTTCCTGGCACATTACTAGCACTTAATAAATATTTTTAATATGATTTTACTAGTAAAATAATTCATGAAATCTGAAAGTTTAAGACAAAATAATGTCTTCATGGAAGACATTAAAATTCTGGTATTTGTTCTAGTAAAAGATAGTATAGACTCACTTTAAACAAATTGCCCCAAGGGTTGAAGCAAATTTATGGAAAACAGATCCATGCAGCTTATGAAGGATAAATCCTGTAACCTGGGCATATCTCCAGGCTTTAAGTTTGTGGAAGGCAGCTTTGCCCTGACATAAAATGTTCCTTATAAGCATGAACAATGCACCATGAGTCTTAAATTCAAGAACATTATTCATGACCTTAACTTTAGTTTCCTTTAGGGTCTACATGAGTTAAGTAAACAGTTTGGTTGAAGTTTCTTGCTTATTACTGCCATGACAAAATATAGCTCCCCTCTGACCAGAATAAAGACCAATGCTGATTTTAGACATTTCTATTTCATTCAGAAGTGTGTGTGTGTGTGTATGTGTATTTCATGGCACAGTATTCTTTGAAATATGAGGTTTATGGCCACATCATGGAACTGACCGTTTTGAGTTCTGCCCCCATCCTGTGTCTGAGATCAATTTCACTAATAAGAGATCTTTTCTCTCCTGCACAGCAAGATAGTGCAGTAGATAGAGTACTGGACCTGGAGGAAGACCTGAGTTCAGCTCCAGACTGAGACAATTACTAGCTGTGTGACCATGGGCAAGTACTTAACCTTTATTTACCTCAATTTCCTCATCTAGAAAATGAAGATAAAAATAGTACTAGCCTCTCAGGGTTGTTATGATGATTAAGTGAGATGATATTTATAAAACACTTTTCAAACCCTAAAGAACTATATAAAAGCTAGGTATTATTATTCCATGTAGTATACAGAGTTATAGAGTCCTTACTCTCCAAGGAGGTACCTGGCACCCTTTGCACCTTCATATGTCTCCTTTTATATACTTCTAGAGTAATTCCAAACATGGACTCATATTTTCCAAGTGGCTCCATAATTCCATTCCTAATGATGAGGAGGGCCTTTACAGAGTGCTCTTTTCAAGTTTTCATTGATTCATAACATTTTTATGTTATTTCATTTGATCTTCACAACAACCTTGTGAGGGGAAAGCTTTTATTGGTTATTATGCTCATTTTTCATATAAAGAAACTGATTCTCACAGAGATTGAGTTGTTAAGCTAGAGTCACATAGTTACTGAGGGCTATAATCCATCAGTACTTCATGATGTCATAAAAAATCAGGGGATCAAAGGACTTAGGGAACAAAGAGACTTTAGAAATCAAGTCCACATATGATTGTTTTTTCTTCCTAAATATTTGTGACTGCATTGTCTTCCTCCCTTTCCCTGCTTTGTTCCTTTTTTTCCTCCAAAGAAGGAATCTAGGGTTTGGTTGCTGTTCTTACTTTGCTTCCTATGCTTATTCATGGTCACCATTCAATGTTGTTGTTTTTTTTGTTTTGTTTCTTAGTTCTGTGGAACTCTGCTTCCAGAGGGAACAGCTCTGTCCCAAATTGCTGGGGTTTTCCCAACTGCCAGGGCTTTTAGGAGGCTGCTGGGTCCCTCCTCAGCTCCGGCTCAGTGGAAAAAAAAAACAAAACCTCAGGACCACCACCCAAGACCGCCATCCAGATCCAGGCCACTCAACTCAAGAGCACTTGGCCTCTGAACGATCGCTTGGCCCCACTGCTGTCTTCAGGCTGGGAGCTCTGAAGCAGCAATGTGGAGGCGGGTGCAGAACCTCCACTTTCCGCTTCTTAGCCCTGGAGGCGGCTTGGCCAGACCTGCTTTTCTTCCCTGGTTTTTAGCCAAGTTCCACTAACCTGAGCCCTTTTTCCTTATGGCTGGGTAATTCTGGATCCTGCCACAGCTGTCGCAGATCCGCTGTCCTGAAGCTCCAGCCATGGAGGAGCTCGGCTTGTGCAGCCACCCCCAAGGCAAAAGCCTCCCATTTCAGGCTGGGCTGGTTTCTGCTCTCAGAGTTGAAATGGTCACTTTGAGCCGAGCTGCCTTCAGCAGGAAATATATCTGTGTACATTTTAGAGCCCTAGAATTTGTTTAGAGTCATATTTTTTGGGTATTTGATGTGGCTGTGTCGGAGCTGCTATTTCTTGCTGCTCCTATGCCGCCATCTTGGCTCCACCCCCATCTAAATATTTCTTAACTTCTGAGTATATGTTGTCTTTGAATAAATAAATTAATGCCCAGTAATTTGGTCCTTGTACTTAAGCAAACACAAAGACATACTCCCAAAACACATCCTTAGGATAACAATGATGAACCATATTACAAATATACATTATTTTTATTAGTAAAAGTTAAAATATTTGTGAATGAATGTAAAGAGCAATAGGTCATTCTGAGATGGGATTTATCTTGGTTGCTTTAATCAATCATTATTATCAAACTTCATCTACAAAGCCTGCCTGGAGCTGACATGGCGGCTCCTCAGTCTAATCACAGCTGCCTTTATCTCCTGATTTCTCAAGGTATAAATGATTGGATTCAGGAGAGGAGTGATAACTGAGTAAAACACTGAGAGGAATTTGTCCACTGAAAAGCTACTAAATGGTGAGGCATAGATGAAAATGCATGGCCCAAAGAATAGAGTTACCACTGTGATGTGAGCAGACAATGTAGACAGAGCCTTGGAGAGCCCACCTGAAGAGCGACGGTGGACAGTGACCAAGATGACAGTGTAGGAGACAAGCAAAAGGATGAAACAAATTAGGGAGAGCAGCCCACTGTCAGCAATAACAAGCAGGTCCAGGACATAGGTGTCAGTGCAGGCAAGCTTGATCACCAGAGGAAGGTCACAAAAAACATTGTCAACCACATTGGGGCCACAGAAGGGCAGGTTCACAGTAAAGGCCATTTGACTCATGGTATGCACAAAACCCACAGTCCAGGAAAGCAGCACAAAGCCTACCAGTGTTCGATGGTTCATAATAGCTGTGTAGTGGAGAGGTTTACATATTGCGACATATCGATCAACTGCCATAAATATAAGAAGAGTCATCTCACTACCTCAAGTGGAGAAAAAACATCTGAGCCATGCAGCCCCATAAGGAGATGGTTTTTTGTTCACTGAGGCAATCTGTGATCATCTTCGGGACAGTAATTGTAGAAATGGTCATATCAAAAAAGGAGAGATTGGCCAGAAGGAAATACATGGGGGTAGAGTGCAGTTGGGAGTCAAAGATCACCATAATTATAATAAGAATGTTTCCTGCCATGATTGATGCATAGGCCAGAAAGAAGACTGCAAAAAATAAAATCTCAAGTTCCCAAATACTGGTAAGTCCTAATAAAACAAATTCAGATACCAGAGAGTCATTCTTCAGATCCATCTATTCTGCTCCAAATTGCCAAAAATTTTCTGAAGGGAAAACAAACAGAAAGGAGTCAGTTTGAGTTGAGCATTCATGATCATTATAAAGATGTGTTAAGTAGACATAGTCCTCCTTGAGGCATCTCTGCAGCAATTAGAAAAAAAAATCTTAATTAGTACAAAAGGATGTAGAAATTAATCCTTTTACCCAAATCAGTCACTATAAAATGCAAAATAATTAAAACAAAATGCTGAAAATATCATTTTTTATGTTCACGTTACCTTTTAATGAGAACATTTTAAAGTCATCAGGCACCAACCAATTACATGTTAGTCAATAACTGACTTTCCACTAATTATTAGCCAGTTGATTAAAAAGTTGAACTTCTTATTGAATTCAGTCACAATGACTAATCTATGTTTAGGATGCAGATAATTCACATTTTAGACTTCAGGTAGATAGGATACAGACCTTTAGTTATGAAACAAGTAAAATAAACAACCATATCTATAATTCCTTAGATAGTTATATTAGCAATAGATTTTTTTTTCAAAGTGAATTGAAGTTAAAGGTACTTCTTTTGTCAAAAGCCATTTCTGTAGTCCTCCCACTCCGACCACTTGCAATCCCTAATTTGCTTTGACTTCCAGGTATAAGGCATACCATTTCCTGGCATTGGTTCCTCTGTCAGCAAGGAGATTATAAGACACTCCCTGTCTAACAAAGAAATTTGTTTGACCATGAGGGTGTTTTTGTGATTGTTGCCCAGACTACATTTGGTGATTCTTGTTCCTTATAGTTCAGCTTTATCAACTGGGTACCTGGATACCTAAATCTCCTACTACTGCTGCTGCTGGATACCTAAATCTCCTACTACTGCTGCTGCTGCTACTACAATTACTACTACTACTACTACTATACTTTAATATTCAGGTTTCTCTAGGTCATGACTGCCTTGCAAGATCAAGAGTTCTCAAGTCTTTAAAAATTGTTTGTCAATAAAGTATTATCATATAAAAGTAGCCGCATGTTTCTCTGAAACTATTCTTTTCATTATTTCTTTGAGGACAATATTATTCCATTGTATTCCTTTAATTAATTAATTCCCCAATTTATAGGTGCCCCCTCACCCATCATTTTCATGAAAATAAAATCTATATTTTTAAATAAATTTCATTTAATTTGGGGGATCATAGATCTATTTATTGAGGACAACTCAGGGTTCCATCTAACCCAAACACCTCATTTTGCAAATAAGGAAATGAAGACCCAGGAAGATTGTGACTTAGCTAAAATCACACCAAAAGGAGTCATCAGAAACTAATTTTTTCTAAGCAGAATTATGCCCATTTAACTCACCTAAAATGAAGCTACAGATGATTTCCTATTATATTTCACTTTGATAACATCCTTCTTAAGCACTGTAGTAGTAAGTCAGAATGCTCAGACTCCACTTATCCCATTTTTGCTTTTCAACTAGTACTCTAACACACAATGGATATAACACAGCTTAGGTGCCCAGGATTTCCTTGTTCGCCTAGATTGCATCTAAAATAAAGTTCACATCATTTCTTAGCTAGAAGAATAAAGTTCATATCTATCTAAATGTTAGCTCATTGCACTCAAAACAAAAATATTTTAATGACTGGTATAAGAAACATATAGAATTTAATTCCTACTAATATCTCTGCCAAATACAAAATACTTGAGAAAACAGAATTGGAAAATGTAAGTATGCTTACCAAATGGTATCCAGCACATAACTAACATAATGCTTCTATATACTAAGAATTTCACTACAAAACACCACAAAAATGTGTTAAAATATCACAAACCTTCCCTGCCACAAATCATTTATGCCAGGGCTTGACAAGGATAAACCAGCTACTGACTTCTCATGATTCTCTAACCTCCCTGCTCCCTCTCAAGTGCACTAGATTTTATTGCTACCTCAAAATGCATATTATATGTAAAAATTCATTTTACTCAAGGTTAATGATAGAACTGATATATATTAAACATATTTTCAGACTTTTTCTGAAAAAGTATTCTGATTCTTTTTTATTGATCAGCTATGCTGATTTCTTTTCTCTTTCTTTTCTGTCTTTAAAAACACTATTTGTTAAATGGGATGGTTCTCTGAGAAGTGGAAGAGAAGGGATATTGTCTAAAACTATGGTGATGTTAAAAATAACATACATCATTGAAGACATTTTTAAAATGAGTGATAGAGATATTTCATTGATTATTTTTAAATTCAGCATAAAAATTAAAATGAAATGTGAAGAAATTTCCATGTGAGAAAAGGTATTTTAAAGAGCATAACCAGAAAGAGATTAGGGATAATGAATCATTACCTTATTGTCACTGTGATCATCATTATAAAAATCACCTTTAAAGTTTGCTACATAACCCTTATGTAGTAGGTGTCAAAATTCTTGTCTTCAAGGAGATTCTATTTTATAACAGCAATAATATTTAAAAGAAAATCAGGGACAGCTAGGTGGTGCAGTGAATAGAGCATCGGCCCTGGAGTCAGGAGGACCTGAGTTCAAATATGACCTCAAACATGTAACACAAAAAGCTAGCCATGTGACTTTGGGCAAATCACTTAACCCCAATTGCCCTCCAAAAAAGAAAAAAAAGAAAATCTATTCTGCTTCAGATAGAAATTAAAGATGGAAATCAGACTTTAGAGGTGGAGTGATAGCTTTATTTGGGAAGGTAGTATTTTTTTCTTTTTCATAATTATTCTCTAAATGCAGAGGAATGAATGAATTTAAAGCTAAAGCTAATACCAAAAATGGAACAAAAATGAAAAAAAATCCTAAAAATATTTTCTATGTCTATGATGCACAAGATCTAGAAACAGTATGTATCCCAACATTTTTTTTAGATTTCATCCAGATGTATATTACCAAAACACAGCAGAAGAGTTGAAGAGGAAAAAAAGATAGACTCTTATTTGCAAGACATTCAACATTAAAGATAATGACTTACTCATTTCAGTTTCTGAGTTTAAAAGTAGATTTTAAATTTTTTAAAAGAATTCTAGGTAATGACAAAGACTGTTTTTCTCCAGGTCTCCAGGGCAAGAAGAAAAGGGATATAGTTGTATCAGGTAGGTGTTGAATTTACTTTTGTTCCCTAAGACTGCTGGGGAAAATAATAACCCTTGATTCAGCCCTAAATAAATCTTTCCACATGACTGAAAGGAGAAAATGATTAGTCTTTCTGACCTGGGATTATGTATCAAGGAGGTTAAATATTAAATTGTATAATTATTTTCAAGAATATTCCCACAAAACTCTAGCCACACCAGTCAAATACTACTACTACTACTACACTTTTACAATGATGAATACCATTATTACTACTTATAAACATTTTAAGGTTTTCAAAGTACTTTATACATAGTATGTCATTAGATTTTCTCTTTTTCTCAACAATCCTATGAAGTGGGAATTATCATTAACCTAATAGTGAAGGTGAAGAAAATGAAATAAAAGAGATTAAATAACTTGCTCAAGGTCACTAAGCTTGAACCTAGGTCCTCTTGACCTCAAACTCAGCACTCTATATCCCACCTACCTTTGTAGTGGAAGCACATATGTGAAAGCATAATTCAAACTTTTCTCTAAGGGATTATTGCTGAAATTATTTTTACTGTGATTAACTTCTTATTAACAGAATACTTCTTCATATATTTTAACAAAACCTAAGAAAGTGGGCTCCATCAATCACACACAATTGTATTAATAATATTAATAAAATAAGAGAAATATTCTCTTTGATGGGTAAAGAGCCAAGCTCAAAGTCTTCTTGGGTTCAAAGTTTGTTTCTGATGTATATTGACTATTTGACTCTTCACATGCAATTTAACGTCTCATAGAAACTTTCTAAAACCACAATTTATAGAACAGGTGTCTATTTGCATTGTTAGATGGAGTTTTTCATCAAGAATCTCCTGTGCCCTTCAAATACAGATCCAATCCAGAAATATCAATCATAACAAAATAATAATACTAAAGACAGTTGTGCACATGACAGGGCAATTTGTGCAACTCGTAAAGTCTGTACATGGTTTGACCATGGTTTTTGCTTAACACAGGCTTAGAACTGTGGAGCTATTATTTGCACAAAAATTTGCTGTTTAAATAGCACAAAAGTAACTGATTTTTAAAAATCACATAATAGACATTTAATAAGTGCTAGTTGCTCTGAGGTGCCACCTCACATCTATCATAGTGGCTAATACAACAACAACAAAAAGGAAAATATTACATATTGGAAGGGATGTGGGAAAACTAGGACACTAATGTATTGTTGGTGGAGTTGTGAACTGATCCAATCCTTCTGAAGAGCTATTCGAAACTATGCCAAAAGGGCTATAAGGATATAAAACTATCAAAACCTTTGATCTAGCAACACCACTGCTAGGTCTGTATCCCAAAGACACCTAAAAAAGGGAAAAGGGCCTATTTGTACAAAAATATCTATAGCACCTCTTTTTGTGATTGCTAATAATTGGAAATCAGAGATCCCTTTCAATTGGGGAAAGGCTAAATAAGTTGTGGCATATGATTTTAATGGAATATTATTGTGTTATAAGAAATGACAAGCAGGATGATTTCAGAAAACTCTGGAAAGACTTACATGAGCTGATGCATAGTGATATGAACAGAACCAGGAGAATGTTGTACATAGTAATTTCAGTGTTATTCAGTGAAGAACTATGTGTGACTTAGTTATTCTCAGCAATACAATGATTAATCCAAGACAATCCTGAAGGACTAATGAAGAAACATACTATCCACCTCCAGACGAAGAACTGATATTTATTCAACACAGACTCAAGCATGCTATTTTTCACTTTATTTCATTTTTTCTTTTATTAGAGTCTTGTTGTACAAAATAACTAACATGGAAATGTTTTACACAATTGCACATACATAACCTATATCTCATTACTTACCTCATCAGGGAGGGAGGAGGGCATGAAGAGAGGTATAGAATTTGAAATTTGAAACTTGAAATAATTTTTTTAAAAGGAAAGGAAAAATTTTTTTGTACATAAATGCTACTTGCCTGCCTAACTATGTACTAGGGGTTGTTTTTTTGTTTTGTTTTGGTGGAGGCCAGGGGGTAGAGAAGAGGACTGGTTAGGAAGGGAGAAGGAGAGAAAGTAAAATATTCTACAGGAAACTGAACAGTCTGATTCTTTTTTATTCCCCATTGAACTGACAGATTTGATTTATGGTGTGACATTGGTGAGACAGTGCAAATAATTAACTACAAATGTTTGCTTTGTATCTGTGATTTTATCAGCATGGGATTCTTACATTGTGGCAACTCCTTTTATCAGCAATTTGGATACAACTAGTTTGTACCAGAGACAGGATTTGAACTTAGGTCATCTTAGTGCCAAGGCTATCATACAGCCTCTAGTCTTCAACTATATCCAGAAAGGGGAAGTTAAATCAATAAATCAATTCATTAAGTATCATTTAGCATCTTCACATGTCTAAGCAAAGTACAGAGTTAGGTACTATGAGAATACAAAGAAATGATATGAAATAAGCTCCCTAATCTCCAAAATAGTTTGACCTAGTAAAGTAGATAAGACTCTAGTATATAATTATAATTAGAAAACAATTAAGCATTGAAGAGTGCTCTACTGACAGAAGGGTAGTAGTTCAAGGAAGGGAGTCAGCTATGTGGGCTGGAGACAAGAAGAATCAGGCTTAATATACAAACAGGGAGCTTCTCAGGAACTCAGTAAACAGATAAACACTTTCTGAATGTAACTGAACAATCAAAGTGGTACAGGAAAGTCCTAATAAAATAAAGAGCCAAAACCATTCCTGCCTATCTTCCCAGTTCTAGCTCTAGTGTTTTATTAGTTGATATTGAACACACCTTATAAAAGTAAGAGGAAGTCTTACTCCCTCTTTGCAGATTCATTCTGGGTTCTCTTATCCTTTCCCTTCAATTGATAGATCTGCATAGGATCATCATTTTAAGCCTCAAGGAACCTTAGGAGTCAAGTCCAGTCCCCTCATTTAAAAGATTTGGAGAGGTTAATTAAGTAATTTGTCAAGGGTCGCATAGCTAGTAATTATCTTAGGCAGGATTTTAACTTAATATTTCCTAACTCTGTGCCAAAAAATCTATCCATTATACTAGCTAGTTGACTCTTTAAAGAGTATATCAAACCCTGCTTTTCCTTTTACTTCCTATGTGCTAATAGGATATATGTAATAATCTAAAGTTTTCCATTCATAATATTAAATTACCCAGTTTAATCAAGAAGATGAGTGACAAAAACCTGTTAGTGATAAAGTGGATATCCTAATTCTCATAGGCTCCAGAATTGTCTTCCAGGTAAATAGCTGACCATGACTATGGCCTTATGTTCTTTTCCTATTGGGAATATTGCATCTTTTCACACATTTATCAAATCTGTGTAGAAATCAATGCCTTTAGTGGAAATATGAGTCTCAGTATTTCTGTGTTGGCTGTCCAACCTACCAGTTAGAATAACACCTTGAGAGTCAGCTTCTTCAATGAGACAAGGTCACATCGAGATTCTTGCTATATAGATTGTTTTTGTTGTGACCCCAGTAAGAAAGACCTATATATGAAGGTATTCTCAGGCAGAAGAAATTACAGGAAATATCTTTGGATAATGAGCCTAGGAGACTAGAGAGTAAATCCCACTGAGAATTATTAAAGAATCTTGCTGGTTTTTTCTAGGCTTCAAAGTAAAGAATTGTCCAGTCATTAAAATAGATCATGAGTTATACCAAAAGGGCAGGCATATTATCTATTTGGACTTGCTCCAGAAAAGGTTCACTACCCTGATACAGGCCCTTATCACCTAGACTATTGCATTAGCCAAATGGTTGACCTCCAGTTCTTAAGTTTACTCCCACTCCCATCTATCATCCACGTGGTTGTCAGATTGATCTTTTTTTTAATTTCATTTTTTCACTTAATAGCATTTTATTTTTCCAATTACATATAAAGATAGTTTCCAACATTCACTTTTAGGAGATTTGGGTTCCCATTTTTTTCTCTCTACCTTCCCTAAATCCCTCCCCAAGAGAGCAAGCAATCTAATATAGGCTATACATGTACAATCACATTAAATATATTTCCACATTAGTAATGTTGTGAAAGAAGAATCAGAATACAAGAGAAACACCATGAGAAAGAAAAAAGAGAAAGTGGTATTCTTTCATCTGTATTCAGGCTCCATAGTTCTTTCTCTGAATATGGATAGCATTTTCCACCATATCTTTCAGAATTGTCTTAGATCATTGTATTGCTGGGAAGAGCTAAGTTTATCAAGGTTGGTCATTACACACAATGTTGCTGTTACTGTATACAATGTTCTCATGTTTCATTCAGGAGAACTTCACTCAGCATCAGTTCATATAAGTCTTTCCAGGTTTTTCTGAAATCTGTCTGCTCATCATTTCTGATGGCACAATTGTACTCTGCTACATTCATATACCAGAGCTTATTGAGTCATTCCCCAGTTGATGGACATCCTCTAAATGTTCTTTGACACCACCAAAAGGTACTATAAATATTTTGTACACGAGGGTCCTTTTCCCTTTTTATGATCTCTTTGGGATACAGACCTAGTAGTGGTATTACTGGATCAAAGACCATCAAATTTCTCATAGTAAGCAAATATTTTCCAAGCCAAACAATAAATAGCAGGTGAAGAAACAATACAGCACATACAAAAGTGAATTAACTCCTTACTTGGGAATAAGATGAGATCTATCAAATAAAAAACAATCAGTTCTAGCAGATTCTAGAATTTCAAGGAAGTCCAGAGATAGGATACTACTGATACCCATTGAATATCTTCTGTTTTCTAGTCTTTTTTTTCCTTCTTCTCCCTATCCAATTGTCTGCCCAAAGAATTGCTAGAACCAGATGATAGAGTCTCTTATAAAGCTATACCTTTGTACTCTTCTTTTTGTATCCCCAGTGCTTAACATAGTGCCTGGCATATAGTAGGCACTTAGTAAATGTTTATTAATTGTTGACTATCAGCATCAATTAGGAGTCCTGTCTCCCTCTATACACAGCGGCTATTGTACTTCATTCTCAAAGAGTACCAAAATAGCATAACTATGCTAGAGTCAAATCTCAGTGTGTCCGACTCTGACTGATCTGACCAATACTAGCTAAGAATGTTCTACCACAGGTCAGACACAAATAGTGCCTGTTAACATTTGAAGTGGATTCTCTAAATTTGTGCATTTTGCATTACTTTTGAGTTATTTCAATACTTTTTTGCTTATAGAGCACAGCACCTTCTCTGATGTGAGCACACCATGCTGAGCAGTCCTGGGCATTTCTCCCATATCACACAATCAATCCCAAAGTTCTTAAGAGAGACATTGAAAGTGTCTTTGTATCACTTCTTCTGACAACCATGTGAACACTTGCCCTATGTAAGTTCTCCATAAAATAGTATTTTTAGCAAGCATACATTTTGCATTTGAACAACATGGCTAGCTTATAGGATATGTACTCTCTGAAGTAGAGTTTGAGTGCTTGGCAGTTTAGTTTGCAAAAGGACCTCAGTGTGTGGTATCTTATCCTGCCAGGTGATCTTCAAATTTATATCTCTTTTTTCCATTTTGCCAATTCTATTTTTAAGGAGTTCTTTTCTTCAGCGAAATGTTTTTACCTGTCTTTCCATATGTCTAATTCTCTTGTTTAAGATGTTATTTTCTTCAGTATTTTTGTGCCTTTTTACCAAGCTGATAATTGCCTTTTCATAATTTTCTTACTTTGCTCTCATTTCTCTATCCAAATTTTCCTTTGTCAATCCTGTTTTGATTTGAAAAATAATTTTTAAACTCTTCTAGGAATTCTTGTTGGATTTTTGTCCAGTTTACATTTTTGCCCCTTTGCTTGTAGCTGTTTTGATTTCACTGTCTTCTTCTGAGTTTGTGTCTTGATCTTCCCTGTCACCATAGTAAATATTTATGGTCATGCACTTTTTTCTTATTTGTTCATTTTTCTTGATTTTGAATTTTATGTTAGAATTGAGCTCTGTTGTGAGAGTGCAGGATGGACAGACACTATCTCAGACTTTGTGTTTTTTCACCTCCTAAGTCATCTTGGGCTAGAAGAATGTCTTACTTTGACTTTTTTATTGGCTCTGACACTCCAAAATTTGATTTGATGCATTACTTTAAAGTTATTTGGAAAGGAATGTTGGAAGAGCCTGTCTAGGCACTTTTTTTATTCCTCTATCTTGGCTCAGCCCCTGGAAGTCTGCCTCAGATTTTTTTTTAATATATTTATCAGTTTTGTCACATTACTGGATCTTCTATGACAGGAATTTTCTAGGTTCAAAATTTCTATTTTTCTACCTGATTGGTCACCTAGGATATTAAAAAAATGACTCAAATGCACTTGATTCATTCACTCCTCTCCTGAAAAATATAGTAAATAAGATGCTCTGAAGCATTGACCACAGAGTTCTTACCATAGCATGAAGTTCATTTTTCCATATGCACCTTGGCAAAGTCCTTGAACATTGCTGGTAGCATATCTACTCCTTGAGAACAGGGGTGTTTTGATTTTTGTCTTTGTATATTCAGAAATTCACACAATAACTGGCAAATAGTTTATACCTAATGCGTACGTCCAGTTGGACTGAATTACATTCTTTTTTTTGTTCCAAGTAGTTCAGCTTTTATTATAATATTATTGTTGTTGAGTTTGTTGTTTTATTTTCCCTCATTTTGCTTTTTGGAGAGGGGAAGGTAGGGCAACTGGTGTTAAGTGACTTGCCAAAGGTCACACAGCTAGTTTTGTGTTAAGTGTCTGAGGCCACATTTGAACTCAGTCGTAGACTCAGTGCCAGGCACACAGAGACAAAAAAGAAACAGTCCCTGGAGCTTACATTCTATGTTGAACTTCAGGATGAATACAGTCACCAAACCAATTGCTGTTCAATGAATCCACTAGTATTGCATGAGAGATAAAGTGTAATCATCTAAAGATCTATCGAGATAGATGGATTTTTCTGGAGGCATGAAAACAAGTCATTATGGAATATTGCTCGTGGAGACTTAGGTACTAAATTTCTAGGGTGAGACATTAATTAATTTATTCAATTATAATATATTAGTGAATAATATGTTAGCAATGAATAACATAATGAATTATTTATTAATCTAATTATTAATACATTAATTTGTATGTGGGATATTCATAATTTTTATTTACAAATCAACTACCAGGAATTGTATGCAAAATTCTTATAGCCATTGATCTCAAGTTCACTGAGATGCAAGAAATATGGAACTGCTAATTACAAAGATCTTACAAATTCCTACTAGAATTCACATACTGACTTTTTAAATCTTCTCAGGGAAACTTGCATCTCTTTGTTTCTAAATGTATAGATGGCCGGATTCAAGAGAAGTGTGATCACTGAGTAAAACACGGCAAGAAATTTGTCCACTGATGTTATGTTAAGTGGCCACACATAGATGAAGATACAGGGTCCAAAAAATAACACCACTACTGTGATATGAGCAGTGCAAGTAGAGAGTGCCTTGGACGCCCCATCTTTTGAGTAATTGCAGACTGTGAGTAGGATATAAGTATAGGAGATCAGTAAGAGAATGAAGCATGTCATAGCAAGAACACCACTTTCAGAATTCATCAGGATTCCCAGGGAATAGGAGTCAATGCAAGCTAGCTCAATCACGAGTGGGATGTCACAGAAAAAACTGTTCACTACTCTAGGACCACAGAAAGGCAGATCCACAATCATAGCCAGTTGACTCACAGAGTGTACAAATCCAATAGTCCATGAGGCCACTACAAGCCAAATGCACCTTCTTTGGCTCATGATGGTTGTATAGTGGAGTGGCTTGCGTATGGCTACATAGCGGTCATAGGCCATGGCCACAAGCAGCACCATCTCACTCCCTCCAGCTAAATGCACAAAAAGGACCTGACACATGCAGCCCCCAAAAGAGATGGTATTGTTTTCCTTGAGCAAGCCTGTGATCATCTTTGGAGTAGTGACCGAGGAAAGCCATAAGTCAACAAAAGAAAGGTTGGCCAACAGGAAGTACATGGGAGAATGGAGTTGGGAGTCAGTGATAACTAAAATCACAATAAATATATTGCCTAAAACAATGACCAGGTAGAGTACCAAGATCAAAATAAAAAAGAAAATCCGAAGTTTCCATGAATCACAAAGTCCCAACAGCACAAACTCAGACACTGTAGAGTGATTTACTTCAGCCATTCATTCAAGTCTTTACTATAAACCTCCTGGAGAAAATGAGAAAAATAGTTATTAGAATGTAGAAGAGCTTAATTCTCTACCTTTAATGCTCAAATAAATATTCTCCCATATAAATATGAAACAACATCTTATGTTCATTTAATTAGCCTTGCAATAGCATAGAGAGATTGATAGATGGCAATATGATTTGAAAGATTAGGGGGTACCTACGTGAGATTCAAATACCTCAAGGGAAAAGAAACATCTGGTGAAAGGGGTATGTGGAATATATGAAAAAATAGCTCTATTATCCTATCAAAATATTCCAAAAGTAATAGTGTTAACTGAAAAAAATCGTGGATGGAGGAGAGAATGGTAAGGAGGTGCAAGTAAGCTGAAAAAGGGAGAATATTTTTTTTTAATTCCCTTTTTAAAAGGGAAAATATTTAAATTAAAATTTAAAAATATTAAAAAATATTTTTAAAATATTTTTAAAAGACAACTGAAGGAAAGCTGATCAAAACTAAGTGGATGAGGTCTAGATAAGAAGTTCTATTGAAAATGAGCTAGATAAAATAAAAAATCAATTACACCAAGTGAAAGATGATCTGATTCATCCCCTACAATAAGCAGAAACTCCAAATTGTAATTTGACCAACAAAGCTAAATGTTTGGCATAAACTTGGAAAATAGTATCCCATTTTTAATTTTTAAAAATGTTCTCTGAGGCTTTCAGTAGACTTTTTAAAAATTATCTCTGTGAATCAGGATTATCAATCCTGTTTTCAATCAAATCCAAGGCAAAAAAGAAACTTGAGGAAGAACACCACATGCAGATTCCTCTCAAAAACTATACTAAAAATAAAATTGTTGCTTAATAAGAAATAAAATCATGGTTCACAGCAATTTATTTAACTGTACTCTGACAAATGTTTAACAACATTGTTACATTAAAAGTATTGCTAATATAATATTAATTTTATTTTTATTAATTTATTAACTAAATTTAATGTTAAATTTAAATCCACAAAATTTAAATTTATGAATAATTGTATTTGTTTTGTCATATTATGCTTATGCATGGCAGATTCTAGAATTTATTTCCTTTCATATTGAATAAGGGGTATATGAAAGCTTGCTAAAAACCCAGAAGTACTGAAAAAGCCAAGAAACCTTTAAAGAAAAAAGAGTTGACAAACCCCTGAGACAGATCATGTCTCAAATATCCCATCTATATTTAACATTTGATGATTTTGTGATTCCAAGTGCAAACCAATAAGGGAAGTCAACTCTCAGATTTGGCTAGAAGTGTTCTAAAGAGATTGCTATGTAAATTCAAGATAAATGACTTAATCCAACACCTTAATCAGAGAACTCTAAAATGCAATCTGAGGCTTCAGCATGGTAATGGTTATCCACTTGTCTGACTCACAGTAGCCACTTAATAAATAATCATAAACTGAATGACCAAAATAAAAATCCTGAAATGTGTTTTAATCAATAACAGAAATAAATCACAAAATGGAATTCTAAAATTTAATTGACCTAATTCAAGGGCAGTTTGGCATAAATGGAAAGTTTTAGAAAGAGAGAAGTTCAAAACTCCAATTCTATTACTTATTATTTATGTGACATTGGCTTGGTCCAATGAAATTGGAAATTGACGAGTCCTTAACCATAAAATTATATAATTAGAATAAATAATCATAATTTTGCTTCAGGTACAAATCATATGATCCCATGACAATATTGTGACCTCTGAGAGAAGAAGCTGTGCATCAACTGCCCAGTGAAATGAAATGAACTTTTCATTTAAAAGCAGACAGTATTCAGTACCTTTGTATCGAATGACTACATGTTTTCACTAGACAAACCTGAGAAGTATTGAGAAATTATTTAACCTATCAGTGCTTCAGGAAATGCTCTAAAGCTATAAACTGCAGGCAAGTGCCAAACTATACTCTCACTGAGGAGGGAGAGTTCCTGTACCAATTAAATCGCAGGTGTTCTGAACCAAAAAGAAAAATAAAAGCTGCCTAAGCATCCACAGAGGAGGATAACTTAGGCTCAATCATGTCATCCTTAGCTATTTGAACTTTGTGTCTTTACTCACTTTTACCTTCACTGTATCATTATAAGCATCACCTCCTTTGCCACCCCTGCTACGAATAGACTTTTTACTTAAGACCTGGATCAAGGATGGGGAACCTGCAGCCTCAAGGTCACATATAGCCTTCTGGGCCCTTAGGTACAGCCTTTTGACTGAGTCCAAGATTTACAGAATAAATTCTTTTATTAAGCAGATTTGTTCTGTAAAGTTTGGATTTAGTCAAAGGGCTGCACCTAAGGACTTATAGGGTTATATGTGGCCTCAAGGCCATAGTTTTCTCTCCCCTGTCTGTGTGATTGACATCAGTTCAACAAACTCATTCGAGTGAAACTTCAGCACTTAGCACACTGTCTGGTATACAATAAGTAATTAATAAATGTCTATTGAGTGATCTATTGAAAATTTCTTAGCTGTTATGAAAAGCACTAGAAAATTATGCCATCATTATTATTAAACCATCAATAATGTCCTCAGATCATAAAAATAAAAGGCAAAGTGACAATTGAAAGTTTTTGCATGATTTCTCAAGATAAAGGGCGGAAAGATTTTAGATTTCTCTCTCATCTATACTCCTCTCTGGATCTTCAGTCTTGGCTGAAGTGAGATGACTAATTCAAACAATTCTTTTCACAGAATTAAAGTTGTTCAGTCTGAGATTTTTAAAAAGGTTGTTTGATTAGGAGAGTTTGTTCCGAGGTGAGAGGGGACATTTTCACTGACTGAAGGGAAATGTTCATACATTAAGACCTCAAAACTCACCAAAAACATCCTCCATTTAATATAAAATTGAAGGAAAATGGAAGAAAAAAAGAAAAAAGAAAGAAATGTATATGCTAATTTTATTATATATTTAAAATGAATAGCAAGTTGTATCTAATAGATTTGTAGTTTCGTGTGCAACTGTGAACATAAATCCCCTGAGAGAAAGAAATTATTTTAAATATAAATATTTAATATGTAAGGTATAAGGGGTTTTCATAATGGGAAGATACTGAATCATGGCATTTTTGAGATGGAAGAAATCAGAGGTTTTTTTATAAGGAATCTTTATCCAAATCCTCCTTTTGCAGGCATAGAAACTAAGACCCAGAGAAGTGATGGGATTTACCCAACATCATGTAGAGAGTTATGAGTCTAGAACTCAAATTCAGTTTTCCTGTTATTTAACCTCCTCTTTTATACCCGAGTTCAATGTTTCATCCTCAATCACAATTTGCAATACTTCCAACAAGCGTTGTCAAAAATTGTCTATGCCATGAAAAAATAATATTCTTAGCAAATTAATATAGAAATGGATTTTAGAGAAGCAATGTTTCACTTAATTAAGAAAATTTATTGTTTTAAAGTTGTTTGGGGGTTCCTAATATTTATGATCTGGAACATTTAATCATTATTTATTCCTTTAAACAAGTCCCTAGGATATTTTGCTGCTCAGTAGAGTCATCTGGCACACAGTAGGTAATTAACAAATATTTATTGATTAAATGTCATTAAAATTTATTGACAGTATTTTCTAACTCCATTTCCAACAAAGAAGTTAGAAAAAATACTAAAATCCATACTACTATGGATATTGAATATTGAAATAATGAAAATAATTGGAAATTGAAATCAATACTACTAAACTTCTCTTAAAATACTCCGTCATTCGGATTTTTCCTTACTTTAGGCTGATCTAACAGATACATATGCATATGGATGATTAGAATTTTGTTTTTTGTTTTGTACTGATTCTAAGACAAAAGAAATTAAGAAATCAGAAAGAAAACAAGAAATAACTGGAAGAAAAATTTTTTCCATTAGTTTATACAGAACTTTCCAGATACAAATGATTCAATCAAACTAAAAAAAGATTTTAATTTAATTCTTTTGTTTTATTTTTAATATATGGAATTAAAACAAGCATTTCCATAACATAGTATAATTTTTAAAAGATGATTGCACACACAACTGCAAATCTATTACGTGCAACTTGCTATTCTTTTAAAATATATAATAAAATTATCATGTAAATTTCTTTCCTTTTTCTCTCTTCCATTCTCCATCCCGCCCCCACCACCACCCTAAAGATGGATTCCATTAGAAAGAATTTATTTAAAAAACTGGGAGGTAGTATGGTGGGCCAGAATGAGCTTTGGATAGGGGTAAAGCTGGTCACAGTTCTTGTCCTGACTCTAAGTTGTTATATTTAGCATCTCTTGGCTTAAATTCCTTCATTCATAATATGGGGGTGGGGATAAAAAGGGAATGGAAGAAATTAAGGTCTCATTCTAAAAATCTATGATTGAATGAACTTATATTGTATTTTCAAATATACTAGGTCTTCTGGGGGTACGTAAAATAAATGTACTCTCAAAGAGAACAATAATTTCCTCTCCTTTTCTGTCACTGCTTTCTTTTAAATGGGATTAGTTAAAACTCTAATAAGGAAAATTATGCGATAAATCTATCTCCTTAATACTGGATAAACTAGATAAGTCCAACTGAAGAGAGATGAGTCTTCTTTGCCACCTGCCATGATTAATTTTATAGTTCTCTGAATACAGACAAAACTTTCCCTCTCCCCCCACCTCAAAAAAAAGTGGAAACTTTAGAAATAGCAAAGTAGAAAAAAACAAAGAAAAGGAAAACTAGCCCATCCTTTCTTCTGTCTTGTAAAACTGTACTTTTGTGGCATTTCATATGCTCAGTATTCTAAAGCTCTGTCCTATGTCCCTGGAAAGTGAGACTTTTACCTCTTTCCTATCAGCTATGTAACTGCCATATGTTAATATTGTTAAATTGCATGAATATAAGGAAGAGAGAAGAGGGAAAACTATAGAGGTAGAAAAATAACAGAAATTACTTACCCTATGCAGTCTCTGTGCAGCCAGTGATTTCTTCTTTGATTCCAAGTTTGTGGAGAACAATGTGCATCTAGTCTTGCTGAGTAGAGACCATGGTCTTTGAATGAGCATCATCCTTGGTATAGAATATATTATATTCACTTCAGGGAAGCAATATAATCCTTGTGGTAAATCAGGGAACTTCCCATGTTGTGTTCTGGGAAGAGCAGGGCATAAGGTTCATGGAAATGATTCGTCTTCTATAATCCTCTGAGACCTCTTCATGCCTAAGACTCCTTAGGTTGAGATCATCTGGGAAATCATCTCTCAAAGTTCAAAACCAAGAACAACTGAATATAAATAGAAAGCCCCCAAATGAACAATACTTTTAAAAGTTCTCTCCCTGAATGCTTTCTTCTGTATTTTTTCCCATGGCATGTAATTCCTCCACATCTCCCATTTCCTAGAATCTTTCTCTTCCTTCAAGGCATTTCTTTCAAGAAGACTTTTCTGATCATCACCCCCTATCACCAAAAGTTGAAAGAAAAGTTTCCCTTCTAAAATTCCTAATATTACCATTAAGAATGTTTTGTGCTTATCACTTTTTACTTGCAGTACACATGTCATATTCCTTTATCCAACTTATATGGCAAAATCCTTGAGGATAGTGACTGTAGGGCTTCTTTTTTTTCATATTTGTATCCTTAGTGCTCAGCATGAGATCCTGTCTATAGTGTTGGTTTTATTTGTGAGTTTTCATTGCAATTTGATGTTGTGGTATATATAGCAGTAAAAGATTGAGAAGATCATATGTAACAGATTTTATACCAGCTAGGTAAATTGACAGTTCCCAACAGGTGAACCTGCCTATGAATTGATAATCAGTTATATGTCAAGTATGACTCAGATATCATAGGACAGCTGTGTCTAAAAATTCCCTACAATCCCCTGAGTAAAAGACAAAAATAACTAATCTGAGAAGTTCATAATATAATTAGTATTAATTTAAGAGATTTATGAAAGGATTTAAGGGATTTCCACATTACTGAATACTACTTTTTGTCCAAATCTCTTTTAATAAAATGCATTTTTGAATGTGTTTTAAGTTATCTTCTGTGTTTTTATGCTAAGCACATTCTAAATGCTATGTGCCAGAATGCAACATCAATTTTTAGATAAAAGGATTTCAGTTGTACTTGTTGTCCCTCAGGAATATAATTCCATAGACCTTTGTAGGCTGTCAGATGTGAAAATCTCTGAACCTCTGCCCTTTTCTCAACTTCTAAAAGGGTGTTTTTAGCTTGATGGATGATTTGAGAATCAGACAAGAAAAGTAAAGCCGGTCTTGGAGAGTCACACTGAGTACTAGGGATATAGGGATGGTGATGGTGGTATCTAAAGTCTTGGGAATAGTAGTGTTCCCCAAACAACCAGACCTGCTTCGAACCCAGTCCCACATGACCATCATTGAGAGGAAAAAATCATTATGGAAAAGAAGCCACCTTCCTCGTCTTCAATAGCAACAATTAATAACCAATAGACAGATAAGCCGAGAAGCCCTGGGAATGGCAGCACCACCAGATTTTCAATCCTGTTTTAAGGCCAGATCTCCTGGCCCTCATCTTGGGAAACTACTCCTGTGGAGATGTGGCAAACTATCCCCATAAACTTCTAATCAATTTTCCTTCACATAGGAAGCAAGCTATCCTAGATGAAACAGCATGGCATCTAGAGAAAAAGACAGGAAATAAAACTTATACCAGCACCTTGATCACTATCTTCCCTTGCATCTTGATAGAGACAACCCTAGACCCATTTATAAGAATACAAGTCATTCCCTAATTGAAAATTGGTCGAAGGATATGAATAGGCAGTTTTCAGTTGAAGAAATTAAAGCTATCTATAGTCATATGAAAAAAATGCTATAAATCATTATTAATTAAAGAAATGCAAATCAAAATGACTCTGAGATGCCACATCACACCTATCAGATTGGCTAACATGACAAAAGAGGAAAATTATAAATGTTGGAGATGTGCAAACATTAGAAGACTAATACATTGTTGGTGGAGTTGTGAACTGATCTAATTATTCCAGGAGAGCAATTTGGAACTATGCCCAAAGGGCTATAATATCCTTTGGCACAAAGGGCATGTATCCTTTGACCCAACAATACCACTTCTAGGGGTGTATCCCAAAGAGATCATGAAAACGGGAAAATGACCCACATACACAAAAAAGTTTCTAGCGGCTCTTTTTGTGGTGGTAAAGAACAGGAAAGTGATGGGATGTCCATCAATTGGGGAACAGCTGAACAAATTGTCCTATATGAATGTAATGGAATTGCTGTAGGAAATTATGAGCAGGTGGACTTCAGAAAAACCTGAAAAGACTTATATGAACTGATGCTGAGTGAAGTGAGCAGAACCAGAAGAACATTGTACACATTAACAGGCACATTGTGCAATGACTAATTTTGATAGATGTCAACCAGCTCTTGGGTGGCAATAAATCTGCTCTTTATAAAAATTCATGATTATCTCTCCTGAGATATCTTTTTTCACAATTTTTTTCAGTGAGTGTCAGAAGGTATGATCTGGAGCAGCCTTATTTCTGGGAAAGAGGGGTGAAGTAAGAGGAAGAGAAAACTGGTTCCTTAGAAGCAACTAGTTAAGCAGGGGAAAAAATGCAAGGCCTCTGTATGGATGGATGATTATGCAAGTTATAACTGGAGTTAATAACAACTGCTGTCCTACACACAAATGATCTATGAGCCAGACACTATGTTAAGTGCTAGGGATACAAAGAAAAGTAAAAACATAACTCTCTGCTCTCAAGGTGCTCGTATTCTAATAGGGATGACAATATGAAAATAACTAGACATATAAAAAAGATATGTCTGAGTAAATCAAAAGTAATCCAGAATAGAAATAGATTAGCAGTTAGAGAACCAAGAAGGGTCTCCTACAGAAGGTAGTCTTTGAAATGAGCCTTGAAGGAACTGAGGCAAACTAAAAATTGTAAGTGAAGGAATACAGTATTCCAGGCATGAAGGGAAGCCAGTGTCCAGGAAAAGAGATAAGATATGAAGTCATATGTCAGGAAGACTTGCAAGCAGGCCAATGTTCCTGGATCTTTCATTGACTGAGTGAGGGAGAATAAGGTGGCAAAAGTCTAGAATGGTAAAAAAAAAAAAAAAAAAGGAACAAGATTATAAAAAAAAAAATTAAAATGCTAAACTGATAACTTTATATTTGATCCTGAAAGTCATAAGAAATCCTGAGCAGAGGCAGAATGTGGGGGGTCAGAGTGAGTGATGTGGTCAGAACAGCATCCTAGAAAAATCATCTTGACAACTTAGTGGATTATCATGGGGAGAGACTTGAGGCAGTGTAAACAGTTAGAATGTTATTTCAGTAGTCCAGGCAAGAGGTAAGGATAGTCTGAAGTAGGTTTATGCCTATGTGAGTAGAATGAAGTAGACCTATAAGAGATATGTCTATATGGGATGGTATATATGCATATGAATACCTATTTGAGTGTGTGTATATATGTGTACATAGACAGAGGGCACAGGATCAATTGAATAGGAAGGGATGATATTTTAAAAGGTGAAATTGAGAGGTGAGAGAGGAATATAATGAGAGGAGATAGAGGAGAGACAGAATGGGGTTAATCATCTCATACAGATGAGGCAAGGTATAACTGTTACAATGGAGGAGAAGAACAGGAAGGCAAAAGTGAATGGGTCAACCTTACTCTCATTGAATTTGGCTTAGGAAAGGAATGACACACACTCTAAATTGGGTACCTTGCCTTGCCGGAGAGTAGGGGGGAAGGGGATGAGAGAGGGGATGATGGAGGGGAGGGCAGGTTGGGGGGAAGGTTGTTAGAAGCACACACTTCTGTAAAGGGACAGGGACAAAGTAGAGAATGGAACAAGTGTAGGGAGGGTTAGGAGGAAGGGAAATATAGTCAATCTTTCACAATATATCCATTGCAGAGAAGTTCTGCATAACTACACATGTGCGGCCTGTATTGAATTGCTTGTTTTTCTGGTGTCTGTCATCAGTGGGGGATGAGGGAGGAAGGAATAGAATCTGGAGTTTAATGTTCTAAAATCAAATGGTAAATATATATATATATATATATATATATATATATATATATATACACATAATTAGTAGTAGTAGAATTTACATGCAACCGGGAAATGGGTTATCCAGGCACTGGGGTAGGGAGATCCATCTTGCCCTACCAGAAAGTCAGAGGGGTGATGGGGGAGGATATAGGAGAGAGCAGATTGGGGGAGGGGGTATACAGTGGGATCCCTGTTTTGGGGTGGTGGGTAGGGGAAGGACAGGGAGAAAATTTGTAACTAAAAATTTCATGGAAATGAATGATGTAAACTTAAAATAAACAAAAGTTAATATTTTTAAAAAGAGAAAAAATTTATTTATTTATTTATTTTCAGTTTACAACATTCAGTTCTGCAATCCCTTGAGTTTCAAACTTTCTCTCCCTCCCTCTCCTTCAACCCTCCTTCAACATGGTGGCATTCAATCAAATGCAGGATCTACAAATACCTTCACATTAAACATTAATCAGGTTGTAAAGGAGGATTATAATCAATGGGGTGAACAATGAGAAAGAGGAACCAAAACAAAACAAGAAAAAGAGAGAGAGCTAGTAGTTTGCTTCAGTCTCCATTCAGACTCTGTTGTCCTTTCTCTAGATGTGGATATCTCTTTCCATCATGAGTCTTTTGGAGTTGTCTTATAACCTTGCATTGCTGAGGAGCCCAGTCTACCAAAGTTGGTCATCACACGTACTATGTGTCTGTAATTGTGAACAAATTTCTCTTGGTTTTGTTCTTCTCACTCAGTATCAGTTTATATAAGTCTCTTCAGGTTATTATGAAGTCCATCTGCTCCTCATTTCTTATAGTACAATAGTATTCCATTGCATTCATATATCAAAACTTGTTTAGCTGTTCCCAAATTGATGGGCATCCCTTTGATTTCTAATTCTTTGCCACCACAAAAAGAACATGTATAAATATTCTTTTGCATATGGGTCTTTCTCCCACTTCTGTAATTTCTTTGAGATACAGCCCTAGAAGTGGTACTGCTGGGTATGCTCACTTTGTAGCCCTTTGGACATAGTTACAAATTGCTCTCCAGAATGGTTGAATCAGTTCACAACTCCACCAACAATGCATTAGAGTTCCAATTTTTCCACATGCTTTCCAGCATTTATCATTTTCCTGTTTTGTCATCGTAGTCAATCTGACTGGTGATATATGGTACCTCAGAGTTGTTTTGATTTGCATTTCCCTAATCAATAGTGATTTAAAGTATTTTTTCGTATGATTATAGATATTTTTAATTGCTTCCTCTGAAAACTGCCTGTTCATATCCTTTGACCATTTATCAATTGGGGAATGAATTATATTCTTATAGATTTGACTCAATTCTTTGTATATTTTAGAAATGAGGCCTTTATCAGAGACACTGGTTGGAAAAATTCTTTCCCAATTTTCCACTTCCCTCTTAATCTTGGTTACATTGGCTTTATTTGTACAGAAACTTTTCACTTTAATGTAATCAAAATTATCTATTTTGCATTTCATAATGCTCTCCAACTCTTCTGTGGTCATAAAATCCCTTCTCCATAAATCTGAGAGGTAAACTATTCCTTGCTCTCCCAAATTGCTTATAATATTAGCCTTTATACCTAGATTGTGCACCCATTTCAACTTGATTTTTATATATGGTATAGGATATTGGTCTATACTCAGTTTCTGCCATACTATATTCAAGTTTCCCCAGCACTATTTGTCAGATAGTGTGTTCTTATCCCCAAAAGGTTTATCAAACAGTAGATTACATAGTCACTGACTGCTGTGTCTCTTGTACCTACTCTATTCCTCAAGTAGTTTGTATAACTGCTACTTTATAATACAGATTAAAATCTGGTATGGCTAGGCCACCTTCCCTAGCTTTTCTTTTCACTAATTCCCTTGATATTCTGAAACTTTTTTCCTTCCAAATGAATTTTGTTATGATTTTTTTCTAGCTCTATAAAATAATTTTTGTGTGTGGCACTAAATATGTCATTTAATTTAGACAAAATTGTCATTTTTATTATATTAGCTCGACATAGCCATGGGCATCTGATATTTTTCCAATTAGTTAGATCTGACTTTATTTGTGTGAAAAGTGTTTTGTAATTGTGTTCATATAGGTCCTGGGTTTGTTTTGGGAGGTAGATTCCCAAATGTTTTATAATGTCTATAGTAACTTTAAATGGAATTTCTCTTTATGTCTCTTGCTGTTGGATTTTGTTAGAAATATATAGTAATGCCAAGGATTTATGTGAGTTTATTTTATATGCTGCAACTTTGCCAAATTTAT
>CM053589.1:32759006-32786299 GCA_028646515.1 Pseudochirops corinnae
GAATATAAATGTGTGTATGTATGTGTATATATATATATATATATATGTATATGTATATATATATATATATATACATACACATATGTCTATATAGGAGGGTATATATGAGTATGAATACATATGTGAGTGTGTGTATATATGTATACAGTTATACATAGACAGAGGGCACAGGATCAATTGAATAGGAAGGGATGATATTTTAAAAAGTGAAATTGAGAGGTGGGAGAGGAATAGAATGAGAGGAGACAAGGAGAGACCAAATGGGGTTAATCATCTCATAAAGAAGAAGTAAGGGATAACTGTTACAATGGAGGGGAAGAACAAAAAGGCAAAATGGAATGGGTCAACCTTACTGTCATTGAATTTGGCTTAGGAAAGGAATAACATACACTCTAAATTGGGTATCCTGCCTTATAGGAGAGTAGGGGGGGAAGGAGATGAGAGGGGGGATGATGGAGGGGAGGGAATGTTGTGGGGGAGGGTTGTTAGAAGCATGCACTTTTGTAAAGGTACAAGGACAAAGTAAAGAATAGAACAAGTGGGGGTGGAGTAGGATGGAGGGAAATATAGTCAAGCTTTCACAATATGTCCATTGTGGAGATGCTCTGCATAACTACACACATACAGCCTATATTGAATTGCTTGTCTTTCCAATGGAGGTGTGTGGCAAGGGAGGAAGGGAAAGAATCTAGAATTTAAAGTTCTAAAAATTTATTATTATTATTATTATTATTATTATTATTATTAATTTTTTTACAGGTAACTGGGAAATAAGATATACAGGCACTGGTGTAGAGAGATCCACCTTTCCCTACCAGAAAGTCAAAGGGGCAATGGGTAAGGATATAGGAGAGAGCAGATTGGGGGAGCATATACAGTGGGATCACTGGTTTGAGGTGGTGGGTAGGGGAAAGATGGGGAGAAAATTTGTAACTCAAAATCTCATGGAAATGAATGATGTAAACTAAAAATAAGAAAAAGTTAATTTTTAAAAAAGAAAAGACAAAAATAAAGACAAAATTATACATCCCAGTCAATACATCTACCCTTTCTGACAGTATATGCCATATTTTCTACCCATAGAACCACCCCCCTATTCCAAAAAGTGAAGATGGAAATATATTGTCTCAATACTTCTCCAAGGTTATGGTTGCTCATTATGATTATATAATGTTTCATTTCTTTTTAGTCTGTTTCCTTTTCCATCTACATGTTTGTGGTCATCAGGAATATTTGTTTTACTGGTTCATTCTGCATTGACTTCTCTAAGTCTTCTTATTTATAAGTTCATTACACTCATAGCTTACAGTACAGTAATAGTTCATTAAGTTCATGTACCGTGATTTGCCAAATAATTCTCCAAACAATGAAAACAAAATATTTATTTCAGGTAGGTTATGTACCTTTTTATCCTTTTGGCCAATTCTGCTTCTTAAGGAGTTGTTTTAATCGGTGAATTTTTTAACTCTCTTTCTATATGACCAATTCTGTTGTTTAAGATGTTATTTTCTTCAGTATATTTTGTGCCTCTTTTACCAAGGTGTTAATTGTCTTTTCATGATTTTCTTATTTTTCTCTCATTTTTATCTAAGTTTTCCCCTACCAACCCTATTTTATTTTAAAAATCATTTTTAAGCTCTTCTAGGAATTCTTGGGGTTTTTTGTCCAATTTACTTTTTTCTTTGAGACTTTGCTTGTAGCTGTTTTTACTTCATCTTCCTCTTCTGAGTTGTATCTTGATCTTCCCTGTCACCATAGTAGATTTTTATCATGAGGTGTTTTTCTTTTCTTATTTGTTCACTTTTCCACACTGTTTCTTGATTTTGAATTTTATATTAAAGTTGGGCTCTGTTTCTAGAGTACAAAGGGGGAATAGGCACTGTCTCAGAGTAGGTTTTTTCACACTTTACTTTTAGAGCTAGTTCTAGGGTTTGGGAAGTTTTTGGTGCTTTCAAAGTATTGTGATCTATGGAGAGTCATGGTCAATGCTCTTTTGGTCTGCACTATATTCCTTACCCAAGAAAGGCCCTTGATCTCCAGGGATTGCAATCAGTACTGCTCCTCCAGATCCCTACTCCCTAGGGACCAGAAGTGATAATATTCCTCAGAGTCACTGATCCCTTTTGACCAAAAATTACACTGTTCCTTGGGGCTCCTATTACCTATTGATTGAAAGTGCTCCTCTCTGACCTTAAATTATGACTCAGAAGTAGGTATAAGCAATGGATTCTTCAAACACCATCTGGTCCTGCATTCATACTTGAACAGTGGTCTCATGTAATCTCTTTCTGACAAGTTGCCAGGTTCCTTTTACCTTCTCTGACTTGAGAGCTCCCAAAGCTGCTGCTGCTTCTATTGTCACCACTGAGTCCCCCAACTATTGTTGAATACAAATAGACACCTATCCTGCCTCCACCCCTATATCACAGAGCTCTCTTTCTGACCTGCTAAATTAAGTTGGGCTGGAAGAATGTATCATTCAGGCATTTTGTTGGCTCTGCCACTCCAAAATTTGATTTGATGCATTACTTTAAAGTTGTTTGAAAGAAAGCCTGTCTGTTGGGAGAGCCTGTCTGAGTGCTTTTTTTTGTCTCCTCCCTCTTGACTCTATCCCTGGAAGTCTGTGTCAGATTTTTTTTTAACACATTGATCAGTTTTATTACATTTCTGGATCTTCTATGACAGGACTTTTCTAAATTAAAATTGTCTATTTTCCTACCTGATTGATTGCTTGAAGTATTAAAAAAAAGTAATCAGATTTTCCTACTTAGAGTCACTTCTCTCCTGATAAATTTGTTTGGACTTTTGGTCCTCGATCCTCCATGGTAAATAAGATTCCCTGAAGTGTGGATCACAGAATTCTTACCATAGCATGAAATTCATTTTGTCAGATGCTCCCTGGAAATGTCTTTGCATATTGCTGGTAGAGTATGCATTCCTTGAGAACACGGGTATTTTGACCTTCTTTGGATCCCCAGAAATTCACACAGTGACTGGCACATAGTACACACTTAATGCATATGCCTAGTTGAATTGAATGAAATTCCTTTCCTTTTCCAGCTAGTTAAGCTTTGGTGATATTATTATTGGACCCATCATCATGATCCCCATTTTATAGTTGAGCAAATGGAGACAAACAGAATTTAATAACTTGTCCATAGTCACACATGTATTGTGACATTTGCTTGAGGCTGAATTTGAACTCAGGTCTTTGTGACTCCAGGTCTAACACTCTAACCACTGTACCACTTGCTATAGAAAGGAAAACTATCTGACATTAAAATATTTGTAAAAAGCTATAATTTGAAGATCAAAAACAAATTTACAGACTCCAAATATATAGAATGTTGGAGTGACCCTCAAAGAAAGAAAGTTTAAAAAGAAATGATAAGCAAGATAGAGTCTAAAAGTGACAATGGGAAACAAGGAGTTAGAGGACTCTTCTTCTTGGCCTGATGGGTCAAGAGCATGAGAAGGAGCATCCTGCTGTGTACAGGTGGCCAGTAAAGGGATGGCTTCCATAAGACCAAGTTGTTATGAGAAAAAGGACACTAATTTCAAAAAAAGGAGAATGAGATGAACACAAGAGGAAGAAATCTTAGATGAACAAGAACTTGTTAGCAAATGAAATGAGTTAGCAGTTGAAAGGGAGAACAGAGAAAGCTCAGGTTTGGGACGAACCTAGATGAGGATGACACCAGGAGTAGCAGTAACAAGTTAAAGTACTTATTGCCTCAGTGACAGTAGTATGTGGGATTAAGGATGCATCAGAAGTGTCAATGGAAATGTAGAGCCAGTTGTGGGAATCAGAGGATTGAGAATCAGTAAAATTTACCAATATATCTATGCAGATTCCACTCCTGTCTCAGGGTCATGCATGACTGGTACTCTGGGAGAGGAAGGTCTTACCCAGTCACCTTTGAAATAGGACTTTCCAGGCTTGGAATTGTTTTGTGTTCCTTGGTTCAAATCTATATTGTCTCCAGCAAGAGTTTTCACAACTGGAATGATTGTCTTTATCTGGATTGTCTCAGGAGAAAAATGAGAAGTGAAAGGATGATTCAAGAAATGCAGTCAATACATCTACCCTATCTGACAGTATATGCCATATTTTTTACCCATAGAACCACCCCCCTATTCCAAAAAGTTACTATGATGATGATGATGGTAGATAGTACTTACGTAGCAATTTAAAGTATGCAAAAATCTTTATTTATGTCGATCCTCACAGGGTTGCTGTGAGGTAGGTGGTATTATTTTCCCTGTTATTCAATAAAGAAATTGAGGTGAGAGGTTAATTGACTCAATTAGTATCACACATCTAGTAAGTGTATAAAGAAAGATTTAAACTCAGATCTTCCTGACACCAAGTCGAGGAGGATATTGAGTTATATCAAGAAAGAGGACTCAGGAATGAGGTTAGGCAATATATACAGAGCAGCATTGCATTCAAATAGTTCTTTTCTCATTGGAGGGTGAGGGAAATTTACCAATTTACAAAGAAGGGCAAGTTAAGGGGTAAGAATGATGCTAACTGACTACATCAATTCAATGAGATAAAGATAGGATATGCCCTAGAATGAAGGAAGCTAGAACAAACTGATTTCAATTCCCTAAACTCATGTGACCTTTAGTATGATAAACCTGGTCCAACAAAGGGTCACATTAGCCATGAGGATGTTTATAATTCTCTCAACAGCTGGCATCCTGTTCAATGAAGATGAAATGAGTGACAAGACTGTATGATCTCCCCCATCAGTTTTATTTTAAGGAAAATGTTCTCTTTACTATTTATCCCATATAAGGTAATTTTGATTACTAAATGATGTAAGTTTGTAAACAGCACTTTACAAACTTTGAAATGCTATATAAATGCTAAAATTTGTTGTTTGTTGTTCATTATTGTTCTATTTGTTAACTCTTGCTGGTTTTTGTCTTTTTCCCTCTAGAATCAAACGTTATTGAGAATATCATCACTGTACACTTATTTTGGTTCGTTTGATAAAAAAAATAATGATGATTTTCTATAATTTAATCACAACACATTTAACTTTATCTAAGAAAAAATTTGATTTAATTTGAGATATGATTTTTGCCTTGGAGAAGAACAAATTAAACCAGACAAGGAATAGTGACAGATCTTTTCTCAAATTGTGTATTTGATGATTAGACTCTACAGACAGCCAAAATCACAGCCAAATGGATTTTTTAAAAAGACAAATGAAAGATATTCTGTGCTTCAAATTATAGGCATTAATAGGAGAAGTGTAAGGCTTACTTTCATTTAATTCCTTCTGAGTGGGTGAAAATCTCTAGAAAATTACATGCACAACCTTTACATTCGTTGTTGCTTCCTATATCACCTTTTTCCTCCACCTTAATAAAAAAAAATCTCATTTTCTTCTTAGGTGAGAGGGGAGGGTAAAAAGAAGAGGTAGTGACTCTGTTACTTTTTTCTCATTATTGAAAAGTCACTTAAATTTGACAAATTAATCATAATAACCAACAATTCTCAAGATCCCAGTTGTGATAAAGGTTAAGTGCAAGACCTTAAACAACCAATCAACAAGCATTTGTTAAATGACCGCTGTGTACCAAGAAGTGATCTCAGTGCTGGAGACACAAAGGCAAAAATGAAATAGTGCTTACCTTCTCTGCTGAACTTCAGGATGAACCCAATGATCAAACCAATTCCACCAGTACCACATAAGAAATAAATATAGTCACCTAATGTTCTATCAGGATAGATGGATTTTCCTAGAGATGTGAAAATAAGCCCTCATGGTGCATTGCTTATAATTTATAGGATCAGACATTTATTTAATTTATTCAGTTATGTATTATTAATAATTATATAATAATGAATAATAAGTCAACCATAAATAACACTCTAAATTAATTTATTAATTTGATTATCA
The DNA here is from genome assembly GCA_028646515.1 of Pseudochirops corinnae. Taxonomy (NCBI): domain Eukaryota; kingdom Metazoa; phylum Chordata; class Mammalia; order Diprotodontia; family Pseudocheiridae; genus Pseudochirops; species Pseudochirops corinnae. The sequence continues at coordinate 32,764,925 of CM053589.1, forward strand.
GCATACTAAATTTGCATATTATCATCTTTTTATATAACTTTTTTTTTGCAAATCAAGTATCTAGAATTGAATGCAACATGCTTGCAACCATTGAGTGGTCAATGAGATACATAAAATATGAAACTGCTGCTTACAAAGCTCTTACAAATTCCACCTAGAACTCACACATTGATTTTTAAATCTTCTCAGGGAAACTTGCATCTCTTTGTTTCTAAATGTATAGATGGCCGGATTCAAGAGAGGTGTGATCACTGAATAAAACACGGCAAGAAATTTGTCCACTGCTGTTATGTTAAGTGGCCACACATAGATGAAGATACAGGGTCCAAAGAATAACACCACGACCGTGATATGAGCAGTGCAAGTGGAGAGTGCCTTGGATGCCCCATCTTTGGAGTAATGGCAGACTGTGAGAAGGATGTGAGTATAGGAGATCAGTAAGAGAATGAAGCATGTCATAGCAAGAACTCCACTATCAGAATTCATCAAGATTCCCAGGGAATAGGAATCAATGCAGGCAAGCTCAATCACCAGTGGGATGTCACAGAAAAAACTGTTTACTACTCTAGGGCCACAGAAAGGCAACTCCACAATCACAGCTAATTGACTTACAGAGTGGACAAATCCAATGGTCCATGAGGTCATTACAAGCCAAATGCATCTTCTTTGGCTCATGATGGTTGCGTAGTGGAGAGGTTTGCATATGGCTACATAGCGGTCATAGGCCATGGCCACAAGCAGCACCATCTCACCCCCTCCAACAAAATGCACAAAAACGATCTGACACATGCAGCCCCCAAAGGATATGGTTTTATTTTCCTTGAGCAAGTCTGTGATCATCTTTGGAGTAGTGACTGAGGAAAGCCATAAGTCAACAAAAGAAAGGTTGGCCAACAGGAAGTACATGGGGGAATGGAGATGGGAGTCAGTGATAACTAAAATCACAATTAAGATATTGCCTAAAACAATGACCAGGTAGAGTACCAAGATCAAAATAAAAAAGAAAATCCGAAGTTCCCATGAATCACAAAGTCCCAACAGCACAAACTCAGACACTGTAGAGCGATTTACTTCAGCCATTCATTCAGGTCTTTACTATAAACCTCCTGGAGAAAATGAGAAAAATAGCTATTGTAATGTAAAAGAGCTTAATTCTGTACCTTTAATGCTGAGATATTCTACCACATAAATATGAAACCACATCTTATGTTATTTTAAGCAGTCTTGCAATGATATATGTCACAATATGTTTTCAGAGATTAGGGGTTCCCAACCTATTGAAGAAGCATGCATTCCAAGGGAAGAGAAACATCTAGTCAACTGGGGTATGTGGAATATTTGAAAAAAAAAATTATATTATCCTATTGAAATACTCCAAAAGTAAGTGTTAACTGAAAAAAACTATGCATGGAGATGAAATGGTAAAAAGGTAGAGGTAGCCTGGAAAAGGGCAGACACCTGAAGAAAATGAAAAAGTTGGGGGAAAGCTAATCAAAACTAAGAGGATGAGATCTGGATAAGAAGTCCTTTTCTTAGTGAGCTAGAAAAAAAAATTAAAAACAAATTCCACCAAGTGAAAGATTATCTGATTGATCCCATACAATAACCAGTCTCCAAACTGTTATTCAACCAATCAAGTTAAAAATGTTTGGCATAAACTTTGCTTTTTGGAGGGGGAGCGCAGGGCAATTATCATGACTCCAGGGCTGGTGCTCTATTCACTGCACCACCCAGCCACCCCAGTATAAACTTTGAAAAGAATATCCCATTTTTAGTTTTAAAAAATTTTCCATGAGATTTTCAGTAGATTTTTTTAAAGAATTATCTCTATGAATCAGGATTATCACTCCTGCCCTCAATCAAATCCGAGGCAAAAAAGAAACTGGAGGCTGAACATCAGATGCAGATATTTCCTTCAAGAACTATATTGGGAATAAAATTGTTGGGTAACAAGAAATAAAATCATGCCTCTCACTAATTTATTTAACTATGCTCTGACAAATGTTTAACAACTTTATCAGACTAAAAGAATGTGCTAATAATACATTATTTATTTTATTTTTATTAAATTTAATTTCATGTTAAGTTTAAATCCATAAAATTTAATTTTATCAATAATTAATATATTTATTTTGTCTTAGTATACTTATGCATGGCAGATCCTAGAATTTATTTCCTTTCATATGGAAGAGGGAGTATATGAAGGTTTGCTAAAAGCCAAGGGATACTAAAGAAAAAAAAAGCCAAGAAGACTTTAAAAAAACAGTTGAGAAATTCCTGAGGTCGATCATGTCTCAAATACCTCACCCATATTTAACATTCAATGATTTTGTGATTCCAAGTGCAGACAGATAAAGGAAGTCAACCATCAGATTTGGCAAGAAAAGCTACAAAGAGATCCCCATGCAAATCCAAAATAAATTACTTAATCCCACTTCTTAATCAGAGAACTCTAAAACATAATGGTAATGGTAATGGTTGTGTCCACTTGTCTGGCTCATAGTAGGTGCTTAATAAACAATCTGATTGACCAGAATAAAGATCCTGACATGATCCTAAAATGTGTTCAATATGTGACTAATCAATAACTAAAATACATCACTAGATAGAATCCTAAGATTTAATGGACCTAATTCAACAACAACTTGAAATAAATAGAAAGTTTCAGAAACAGAAGAACTCAAAACTCTAATTCTATTACTTACTATTTGCGTGACATTGGCTTGGTCTTCAGTTTCCTAAGACATTGGCTTGGTCCTCAGTTTCCTAAGCTCTAAAATGATAATGTTAGAATAAATAATCTTAAATTGCTTCAGGTCCAAATCACATGACCCTGCGATGATATTTTGATCTGTGACAGAAGCTTTTCATCAACTGCCCTGTGAAATGGACTAAACTTTTCATTCAAATTTCAAAAGTATTCAGTACCCTAGGATCTAATGACTACATGTTTTCTTTGTAGAAAAACTTGAGAGGCATTATGGCAAGTCATTCAACCTACCAGTGCTTCAGAAAATGCTCTAAGACCATAAACTGCAGACAAATACCAGTCTATACTGTTGTTGAGGAGCAGGGAGTTCCTGTACTAATTAAATCACAGGTGGTCTGGACCAAAAAGGAAAAAAATGTTGCCTAAGCATCCACAAAGGAAGATAAATTGGGCTTAACCATGTCTTCCTTAGCTATTGGGACCCTATGTCTTCACTCTCCTTTACCTTCACTGCATCATTACTATTATCACCTCCTTTCATATCTTTGCCACTGGGTGATTGATATCAGTTCAACAAATTCATTCAAGTGAAACTCTTCATCACTAGCACAGTGTCTGATACATAGTAAATGATTAATAAATGTCTATTGGGTGATTGATTGATTGAAACTCTCATAGCTGTTATGAGGAGCACTAGAAAATTAGGCCATCACTGTTCATTAAACCATCAACAATCTCCTCAGATTGTAAGGATAAAGGGCAAAATGCTGATTGAAAGTTTTTGCATGATTTCTTAAGATAAAGGGCAGAAAGATTTTTCATCTCTCTCTCTCATCTACTCTCTTCCCAGCATCTTCAGTCTTTTGCTGAAGTGAGATGACAAACAATGAGATTCAAACAATCATGTTGACAGGATTAAAGTAGTTCAGTCTGAGATTGTTAAAATTAAAAAAAAAAAAAGATAGATGTCATCATTATGTGAAACTAACATCTTTCCATTAAAAGAGTTCCTGGGAGGGGGATAAATAGGGGGAGGGGAATTTTGCACTGACTAAAGGAGAAATGTTCATACTTTAAGACCTCAAAACTCTACAAAAAACATATTCTCTACTTGATATAAAGTTAAAGGAATTTTTTAAATCAAAAATAAATGTTATGAGGTCATCTACCCCACGTACATAAATCCCCTGAGAGAAATTATTTTGCATACAAATGCTTATTATGTGAGGTATGAGGGGTTTTCATGATGGGAAGATTCAGAATTGTGGCATTTTAGAGATGGAAAATATTATAGGTTTTACAAGGAATTTTAACCCAAATTCTCCAAATCCTCCTTTTGCAGACATGGCAACTAAGACCCAGAGAAGTGATGGGATTTACCCAATATCACATAGAAAGTGATGGGTCTAAGACTCAAATTCAGTTTTCCTGTTCTTTAACCTACTTCTCTTTCTACCAAGTTCATTGTTTCATCCTCAATCATAATTTGCAATACCTCCAACAAGCATGGTCTCAAATTGCCTATGTTCCAGTCATTAAAAAAAAAAATGTTCTTGGCAAATTAACATGGAGATGGATTTCAAAGAATCAAAGTTTCACTTAATCAAGAAAACTTATTGTTTTCAAGTTGTTTGGGGACTCCTAATATTTATGATTTGGAATACTTAACCATTGCTATTTATTTCTAAATATAAGTCCCTGGGATATTTTGCTACTCAGCAGGCAGAAGCCTGATACACAGCAGATACTCAACAAATTTTTATTGTTTAAATGTTGCTGAAATTTCTAGACAGTATTTTCTAGCTCCATTTATAATAATAAAGCTACAAAAATACTAAAATTCATACTACTATTGAATATTGAAATATTGGAAATAATTGGAAATATTAAAAAATATTGAAATCCATACTAAACTTCTCTTAGAATATTCCTTCATTAAGATTTTTCTTTAATCTAGGCTGGCCTTATGGATACTCATGCATATGGATGAGAAGAATTCTGTTTTTTGCTTTTGTACTGTTTCCAAGACAAGAGATATTGAGAAATCAGAAAGAAAACAAGAAATTACTGGAAGGGAATTTTTTCCCTTTAATTTATACGGCACTTTCCAGATACAAAGGATTAAGTCAAACTAAAAAGAATTTTTTTTACTTTTATTTCTTCAATTTTTAATTTATGGAGTAAAATAAGCATTTTCATAACAGTATAATTTTTCTAAAAGATAATTGCACATGAAACTGCAAATCTATTATGAACAACTTGCTATTCCTTTAAAAAATGTAATAAATGTACCATGTAAATTTCTTTTTCTTTTTTTCTTCCATCCTCCCAGCAAACACACACACACACACACACACACACACACACACACGAGATGGGCTATCATTAGAAAGGATTTATTAAAAACTGGGAGGTAGTATGGTGGGCCAGAATGAGCTTTGGATGGGGACAAAGCTGGTCACAGTTCTAGTCCTGACTCTCTTACTGAATAAGTATGTTACACTTAGCATCTCCCAGCTTAAATTCCTTCCTTCATAATATGGGGGTGGATATAAAAAGGGAATGGAAGAATTTAAGGTCTCCTAGCTCTGAAAATTCTATGAACTGAGGCTATATTTTCAAATATACTAGTTACTCTGGGGGTACACAAAAGAAATTTACTCTCAAAGAAATAAAAAATTTCCTCTCCTTTTCTTTCATTGCTTTCTTTAAAACGAGATTGGTCAAAAATCTAATAAGGAAAATTTTAAGATGAATCTACCTCCTTAATACTGGAGAGACTAGTTAAGTCTCACTGAAGAAAGATGAGTCTTTTTGTGCTTCCTGGCATGATTAATTTTACAATTCTGTGAATAGAGGTAAAACTCTCCCTCTCCCTCCAACTCAAAAAAGGCAGAGACTGAAAATAGCAAAGTAGAAAAAGCAAAGAAAAAGAAAATGAACCAAACTTTTCTTCTCTCTTCTAAGGTTATATTTTTGTTCCTTTTCATATGTTCAATATCCTAAAAATTCTTTCGTATGTCCCTTGTAAAAGAGAAGGGAGATAACTATAGAGGTAGAAAAATAACAGAAATTATTTACCATATGCAGTCTCTCAGGCAGTGATTTCACATTTGGCTACAAGTTTGTGGAGAATGACAAGCACCTAGTCTTTCTAGAAGAGACCATTGATCGCTGAATGACCATCAGCCTTGGTGTAGTACAATATATTATATTTACTTCAGGGAAGTGGTGTAGTCCCTGTGGTAAATCAGAAAACTTCCCACATTGTGTTCTGGGCAGAGCAGGGCATAAAGTTCATGGAAAAGATTCATTTTCTATAGTCCTCTGAGACCTCTTTACGCCTAACACTCCTTAGTTTGAGATAATCTGGCAAATCATCTCTCAAAATTCAAGACCAAGAACAACTGAATATAAATAGAAGGCCCCCAAACAGGCAATATTTTAACTACTTCCCTGAATGCTTTCTTCTATGTTTTGTCCCTGAAATGTACTTACTCCATGTCTCCCATTTGCTAGAATCCTTCTCTTCCTTCAAGGTACCTCTCAGGTGCAATCTCTTTCCTGAAGACTTTCCTGATCATCACCCTCTATCACCAAGAGTTCAAAGACAGCTTCTTTTCTAAAATTCCTAACATTACCATTAAGAGCGTTGCATGCCTATCACTTTCTACTTGCAGTAAATGTGTCGTATTCTTTTCTCCAATTTATATTGTAAAATTCTTGAGGGTAGTGACTGTAGGGTTTTTTTTTCATATTTGTGTCCTTAGTGCTCAGCGTGAGACCCTATTCATAGAGGGAAATTAATAACTTTAATTGAATTAAATAATTTGTATATTGTGTCTCTGTCAACAAGATGATTTTATTTGTGAGTTTTCCTTGCAATTTGATGTTGTGGCATATATGGCAGTAAAAGGTTGAGTAGGTCATACATAACAAATTTTATACCAGCTAGGCAAATTGACACTTTCCAACAGGTAAACCTGCCAATGTACTGATAATTAGTCATATGCCAAGTATGACTTAGAGATCATGGGATAGCTTGTGTCTAAAAATTCCCTACAATCACCAGAGTACAAAACTAAAAATAACTAATCTGAGCAGTTCATAATGTAATTAATATTAATTTAAGGGATTTATGACAGGATTCATTTAAGGATTTCAATATTACTGAATAATACTTTTTCTCCAAATCTCTTCTAAGTAAAATATATTTTTGCATGTGTTTTAGTCATCCTCTGTGCTTTTATACTAAGTGTATTCTAACTGCTATGTATTGGAATGTAAAATTCATTTTTAGATATAATAATTTGAGTTGCACTTTTTGTCCCTCAGGAATATAATTCCATAGACCACTGAAAGCTGCCAGATGTGAAAATCTCTGAAGCTTTGCCCTCATCTCAATTTTTAAAAAGGTGTTTTAATTTAAGGAACAATTTGGGAACCAGGTCAGAAAATAAAGCCAGTCTAGTAGAGTTTCATTGAGTGCTAGGGGTATAGGGATAGTGATGGTGGTATCTAAAGCCTTGGGAGTAGTAGTATTCCCCAAACCACCAGACCTGCTTCCAACCCAGCCCTATATAACCATCACTGAGGGGAGAAATCATTATGGAAAAGAGACACCTTCCTCATCTTTGCTAGCAACAATAACCAACAGAGACATAAGCAGAGAAACCCCAGGAATGGCAGCACCACCAGAATTTCAGTCCTGCTTCAAACCCAGGTGTCCTGGCCCTCATTTTGGGAAATTTCTCCTGTGGGGATGTGCCCAATTATCCCCATAAACTTCTAAGCAATTTTCCTTTATGTAGGAAGCAAGCTAGTCTAGATTAAAAGGCATGGCACCTAGAGAAAAAGAGAGGAAATCAAACTTATACCAGCACCTTGATCACTATCTCCCCTTGCATCTTGATGGAGACAACACAGGACCCATTACCCAAGATCCTTTGGAATACTCATTTTTCTAGACCAATGCCTGTAACCATCATCATGGAAAGGAAATCTTGTGGAGATGCAGGGTAACTGTCCTGCAGGTGAAGTACCTGTCACAGGTACTTAAGACCCAGAAAAGAAAATTCTTGACACCAAAGTCTTTGCCATTGTGAAATCAATCAATTGGCATCAAAACCAGTGTGATTTTTATCAGTGTAAATGACATCAACTTATTATCCATCATCGATTTATTTTTATTCAGTACTCAAGAGATGTGAGGCCATTTGGACACCTGGGTCCCAGAAGAAGTGACCATGTATTTTGATTATGTACTTGAATAACATTCTGGGAAGCACTATGTATCAATAAACAATATACGATAGTACTGTATTGGTTTAAACTTAATTGAAGGCAAGATGATAAGGAAATATATGAGACTAATTTTGGTTCCTACATAACAAATAAGGGTTTAATTACGGCAGAACAAGGCAAGGTCCAATTCATTGCAAAGAGAACAGATCCAAAAGCAAGACGGCATCAAAAAAGAGCCCATAATGTGCTGGTATATGATTTCTTATGTTCCCTCAGCTTAGAGATAAGATTGGTCCAAATTCTATGGTAGAGTTGCAACCACGGTAGATGTTTAATGGCTTTGTGCTATATAGGTAAGCAAGCAGATTTTTGCACCATTTCCCCTCATATGGCTCCCAAATAGGGGTTAAGAATGATGGGATTCGTGATACTTTCCCTTTGTTTGTGAGAGTCTTTACCCTCTACTTTCCTCATTATAGCCCTAAAAGAACTACCACAGTAGTACTGTAATGTCAGTGATGCTCTTCTTGAATATTGCTCATCTGTGTTACCTTTAACTTCAATTCATTTTGATCCAGTTCAGTCCATATTTATTAAACATCTCCTTATGTAAGTCACTCTGCTAGCTTTTGCTGTCTTTCTGCTTTTAAACCTATTAAGTTCCAGTCATGGCCTCCCTTTTCCCTTAAAGAATAGAGAAACTTCACATGTCCATGTGAACTTCACATGTCCATGGAATTTCATTGTTTCTAAGTAACTCATTTTAGTAAAAATACAATCAGAGATACTATACATCAACTTCTCAGAAGGCACACAAAGCTTCTCAAGACTTCCCCAAGAAGAATGTAGATTCAAGGCAGCTAGGTGGCACAGCAAACAGAGCACTGGTCTGAGAGTCAGAAGGACCTGAGTTCAAATCCAACCTCAGACACTTGACACACTTACTAGTTGTGTGACCTTGGACAAGTCACTTAACCCCAATTGCCTTGCCTAAAAAAAAAAAAAAGGTGTGTAGGGTCATCCTCTGGTATATGCACAAATAACTAGCCTAAAATCATACATGCTAGGTGAATTAGAAAGTTTTCAGTTCAAGTGCAACTAACTCAGCTATTTTATCCATTCCTTACTTGCCTTTGCAGCTGTTTCTCTGATTGCCCTCTAATTATGGCCTATATACCTGGCAAAAGATTTTCTCTCTGTTAAGCTTTCTTCCTTTAGCAATCCTATGTGAGAGACCTATAGAATTTCAAAGCTATAAACAACTTTTAAAACAGTCTAGTTCAACAGCCATGGCCCAATTCAATGAACCTCAGATCATAAATTACAAGCAAGTTATAAAACATGGAAATGTATGCTCAACTAAGGTGTTTAACACTGAGATGGCGGAACTCCAACACAGAATCCAAGTTGATGAAGGATTATTTGAGTACAAGAAGGTAGCATTTTCTAGATACTTCTAAGAGGGATGGCACTGTATGATTACATCAATCCCTAGAAAAATTCAAAGGTTCCTGGAAGATATCTATTATTCAAAGGAATTACCCATCCATATTAGAACAAGCAGATGAATAATATCCATTGTCAAAGGGTAAAGAAGTCATTTAATATTACCAAATTATTTTATGTGTGAGATAACCAAGGATCAAAGAGGCTTGAATTACTTTCCCAACATCACTGAAAGAAGAAGCTACATATCTTGCCCATATTTACATATCTAATTATGGATAAACCTAAGAAGCTAAATCTTCTCATCACAATCCAGTAAAATTTTTACTTCTTTAAACAAAATACTTCCTGACTTAAGTATAGTTTTTTTTAACTCTATACTTGAGATATTTTTTATTCCTTCTAATATATTTAACAAAATCCTCATAACAATTTAAAATGTATGTTATTTTACTCACAAAAACTTTGAATTAGTGCAAATATCATCATCATTTCATTATTCCCACGTGGGAATAAAAATCATTCAAGGAAAGCCGCAATCTTGTTATTATTATATATTTAATGCTCTGTGTTTATATTTAATGTTCTGGTTTTTTTAGATTTCTTGTTCTGTGTCCATGGTATGGGTAATTGTTTTTTGTGATTGAATGAATATTGATCATTTGTAGACACATTAAAAGCATCTTTGGGACAACTCCATTAGAAGACAGGATAACATGGATGACATATGTTTTATCCCACTGCCATGTGGTTCTAGGGATGCTTTTTTTAAATAGCTCTCTATATCTCAAAAGCTGCACCTGCTACATAGTTTAAAGATTCTAAATATTCAATATTATGCCATTATTAAATATTCTTAAATACTTTTGGACTATGCACAGGAATGTGGTAGAGCTTGCTCGAATCAGCTTGCAGGAATTGCTTTTTAAATCATCAGTGTCAGCATTTACACCTCTCAAATCAGAAAATGCTACAATTTAGAGCTTGATTTGTTGTTTGGTTGATTGTTTAGATCTTAGAAAGTAATGGAGAAAATGTTAACAATGCAGATTAAACTTAAAATTGTGTCATATATATGTTCTTCTTCTTGTTATTGTGCTTGCTGTTGTTGTCATTATGTTTGAGCTAGTTAAGCATTCACTAACATACCCCAACTATGCATTATTTTTTTTATCCTTAGTTTTTTCCTTTCCATTATTATGATCCAAAATGAACATTTCTCTCTGTTCAAAAAAGAATTTAAAAGGACATCATATGAAATACTGAATCTTCATTATATAACATTTTGAAGTATTTTTTTATTTAGCATGGTAATTCCAACACTCTCAGTTCTTATTTGTGGACATTTCTGAACTTCCTCATGATTTGTTCTGTGTATCTTAATGATTAAATAATGCTATTTTATTATCTTTCTTCCTTTTTTTTAGTACCACAATAATACTCTCCATCCCCTATAACTATCCACTCCTTTCCCTCAAATAGTCATGTAAAATAAATTCATTAACTGGAAATGACAGAAAAATTTATATTTCTTCTACTTCATTCCCTCTCTGCCAAGTGACAACAATAAATCATTAGTCTTTCAGACACCACCAATTATTTTGTTAATTATAGTTCATACACTTTTCACAGTTATTTTCTTTGCAATGTTGTCATTGTATAAATTGTTCTTCTGCTTCTGCTCACTTCATTGGCATCAATACATGGAAATCCCAATAGGTTTCTCTGAATCAATTTCTTTTGTCATTTCTAAGAGCACCATAATATTCTATTATACCCATGTGCTGTAATTTATTCAATCATGCCCTAATTGATAGGCTCCCATTTTGTTTCCTAGTGTTTGCTAAAATTAAAAGTTTTGCTATAAATGTATCCATATATGTGGGTCTTTTCCCTTTTTCTTTGATCTCTTCATGGTATACACCAAATTATGGTAGGTCAAAAATTATGCACAAAAGTTTAATTATTACTGGGGAAGAGTTCCAATTTGTTTTGCATCAATTTTCACAAAAGCACATTAATGTGCCTCCACCCACAGCCTCAACAATAGTCATTTCCTCTTTTTTTGGTCATTTTTGTGAATTTGCTGAGTGTGAGGTAGAATTTCATGGTTAATTGAATTTGCATATTATTTTAGTGACTTGGAACATTTTACATATGGCTGTTGATAGTGTACCTTTCTTATTTTGAAAAATGACTGTTTATATTCTTTGATCCTTTATCTATTGGAGAAATCACTTTTGTTCTTATATATCTGGACTAATTCCCTATATAGCTTGAAAATTAGATATTTTCCGAAGTACTTTGCTACAAAGATTTTAATTTCAAAAAACATATTTCCTTCTGATTTTACCTGCATTTTTGGTGCAAGTTCTTACATTTTTGTGGAGCAATGTTTTGACCTGGTGGTGGCTAAGGGCAAGATTTCTGTCTGTTCGCCAGTTCAAGTACAATTTCTTTACTAAATTATCAAGTACATTAAAAGACTTGTATTTTTTTATTCCATTTTTACCAGTGCACATTTCTCTGTTTGATTCCATTTTTAAAATTTTTCAAATAACAAGGTTTTTTTAATCAATCTATTACATTAACTATTCTCTTTCCATATTTAGCATAAAAATAAATAAATTCCTCAAATCATATGTACATAGTTCAGCAAAGGAAATTGCCACATTATCCATGGCCAAAAAAATTTGTTTCTTTCAGCATTTTAAGCTCATCTCTCTGTCAGGTAATAGATGGCAGTGAAGTTTCAGCTCCATTCTTTTTATTGTGTAGATTACAAGTACATTGATCAGAGTCCTGAAGTCTTTTAAAGTTGTCTTTCTCTGCAAGGTTGTTATCGTTGTACAAAATATTCTCCTAATTCTGCTCACTTTGCTTTCCATTAGAGGTTTTTTGTTTTACAAAGGTTTATAATAATATAATAGAATTATTATTTTTGTAGGTATTTAAATAGGATCTCTGCATGTTTAAAATTATTTTCCTAGGTCCTTTTACTCTAAACTAGATTTGTGATTTCATAAGTATAGGGAAGTGCTTTTGAGAGAACTCCATCTAGCAATGTAAATGAGCACTTCTTCTGTAACTTAAAGTCTTACAGAAAGAATTACTCAGAATACTAAGAGATTTATTTACTTGACCAAGAACATATAGCCATTATGTAACAAGATAGGAACCAGGTCTTCCTAACTCTGAGGCCAACTGTCTCAATTACACTATAATGCTTCTCATACAATTAGTAATTTTCAGAGTGGTGACAAATGCCCCCACTTTACTCTGAGACAAGTGCTATTTCTACCCCAAACTACTGATTCTCATTTCCTAGTCTCTGCCATCTGAGGACACCTATCAATACAGTAAAATCTCCATCATCTCATTTAGGGATGAAGGCTAACCTGACTAATAGAGAATCATGAACTAGAGAATTGGTTAGAATAGACATTTCCAATCTTTTTGAATATTAAAACATAATTTTAAAGGCAAAAATATCATGGCTTCCTACATAATATTTGTTCATTCAGGAAATATACATTCACAAATAAACTCTACAAATTAACACCTTTAAACACGTGCTTTTTTAATTAATCACAATAATATCTATGTACATTTTAAATGGTAATATATATGCAAAAATATATTGTGTATATATGTATATGTATGCATCAGAAATTATGAACCCCATTCCCTCCAGTGTCCAGCAATTAGTAACAGGAGGAACTGGGGATGATTCACCGCTTTCTAGATGAAACCCTAAGTACTTAGTACCACTTCCCATTTGTCCCAAGGAAATATGGGTATGCAAGAATAATTGAGTATCTCTGCTTGACTAAATTCTGAGATTCAATAAAGGATGCTAATTGAGTAAGGGATGCTTTGCTCAGAGGGTGGAAAGGGGAGGTGATAAATGGTATTTACTGAGAAGATAAGTAGGTATTTCACTAAAGAAGATTCCTCCTCAACTCCTCACTCTCCCATCTAATCTATTGTCAAGGCTGTCCATTTTACCTTCATTACAGCTCTCACATATGCTCTTTTTGATCCTTGGATACTGCCATCACACTGGTACAATTTACACCTGGACTATTGCAATAGCCTGATGGTGGATCTTCTTGCCACAAGTCTCTCTTACTCAGGTCTGTCTTCTACTCAGCTGCCAAAGTGATCTGCTAGTCAGTAAGTTCCAGTGACTCCCTATCATCTCTAGATCAAATATAAAATCCTCTGCCATTCAAAACCTTTCACAACTTGTCTTCCCCAATCTTTCCAGTCTTCTTACACTTTTTACCTGTCAAATCTTCTATATTCTGATCCGGTGATCCTGGTCTCCCTGCAGTTGCTTGAACAAGACATTTCATCTTCTTTTGGGGGGCATTTTCCCTGCCTGAGCCCCATGCCTGGAATGCTCTCCCTCTTCATCTCTGCCACCTGGTTTCCTTCCTTTCCTCCTAGTCTCAGCTAATATTCCACCTTCTACATAGAGTCTTTATTAATCCCTTTAATCCTACTACCTTCCTTCTGTTGATTGTTTCTGATCTGTTTTGAATTTAACTTGCTTTTACATAGTTGTTTGCATAGTACCTCCCCAGATAGACTGTGAACTCCTTGAAAAAAAGCGGAGACTGTATTTTACAATTTTATCCCCAGTGCTTAGCACAGTGCCTGGCATTCAATTGACATTTAAATGTTTGTTGACTGAATGGTTATTACAACAGTGCAGGAGTGAAGTGATGAGGACCTATACCAGAGTAGTGATAGGATCAGAAAAGGGGGCATATAAAAACAGTGTTACAAAGGGGAAATTGACAGGATTTAGCAATAGATTGGATAGAGTAAGAGAGAATAAGGATTCAAGGATGACATGTAGATTACAAACCTGGGTGACTGGAAGGATGATTTTACCCTTAACAATAATTAGGAGTTTCAATATGAGACTTCTAGTAAAAAGATACATCTAATAATTCCACTTCAAATGCACATATTGACTTCCCAGTTTCCTCAGAGCAACCTTCATCTCTTTGTTTCTCAAGGTATATATGGCAGGATTCAACAGAGGTGTGAAGACTGTGTAAAACACTGCAAGAAACTTGTCCGCTGAAGTAATGTTGAGTGGCCATAGATAGATGAAGATGCAGGGTCCGAAGAATATCACTACAACCATAATGTGGGCAGTGCAGGTAGATAATGCCTTGGCTGCCCCATCCATAGAGTGATGACAGACAGTGAATAGGATATGTGTATAAGAGATCAACAAGAGAAAGAAGCAAATCAAGGCAAGGATTCCACTATCAGCATTCACCATTAGTCCTAGGACATAAGTATCCATGCATGCAAGCTCAATCACTAGTGGGAGGTCACAAAAAAAGCTGTCCATCTCTCTAGGGCCACAGAAGGGTAAATTCATGACCATAGCCAATTGACTCATTGAATGCACAAACCCCATAGTCCATGAGATCACTACAAGCCAAATGCATCTTTGTTGGCTCATGATGGTTGTATAATGAAGTGGTTTACATATGGCTACATAGCGGTCATAAGCCATGGCCACAAGCAGCACCATCTCACCACCTCCAACAAAATGCCCAAAGAAGATCTGGCACATGCAGCCACCAAAGGAGATGGTCTTGCTTTCTCTCAGAAAGTCCATGATCATTTTTGGTGTTGTGACTGAGGAAAGCCACAAATCAACAAAAGAGAGATTGGCCAACAAGAAATACATGGGAGAGTGGAGATTAGGATCACTGATGACAGAGAGAATAATCAGGATATTGCCTAAAGTGATGATAAAATAAAGTGTAGAAAACAATAAAAACCAGAAGACCTGCAGCTCCCCAGAGTCACAAAGCCCTGATAGCACAAAATCTGACACCACAGAATTATTTGTCTCATCCATTTAGTCCAGTATCTACTAGAAAGCTTCCTGGAAAGAATAAGAAAAAGAGTATTGTTGAAATGGAAAAGAGTTTAATTTTCAATCTTTGTTTCTCAAATAAGAATCTCCCCACATAAATATATTGATACCTATGTAACCTGTTAAAAATATTCCTCCATCTCAGAGCTATCACTGATACAGACACAATGACAGAGGGGAAAGAAGAGTAAGAGGGATAGAAAAAGTGAAAGATGGAGAGGGAGATGGAGAGATGGAGAGTAATAGGGAGGAGAGGTAATGAAAGAAACACAGAGAAAGGAAAGAGAGAAGGAGGAAAAGGAGAGAGAGAAGATATTAATTTATTTGACCTATACTCATCTACACTGTATAAGGGGTTTTCAAAGTAAGAAGCCACAATATCATAGAATTTTAGAGCTGAAAGAGTCCTTAGAGATCATTTACTTCCTCATTTTAGAGAAATGACAACTGAGGGCCCTTGATTTATTCAACATCTCCAAGTTAGTAAATGATGGAGCCCAGATCTCCTGATACCTAGTCCAATGATCTTTTCATGCAGCTACACTGTCTTATGAAATCTGATTGTCCTCATTTCTAGTTTTCAATATATTATTCAGAAATGGGGCAGAGTTGAATTATGAACCATCCATGAAAAATAGTTTGTGTGCAAGCTAAATTATAAAAAATAAAATAGGGAAAGAGTATTTAACTTATTTTTAGAAATACATTATTCTTAATCTCCTTCAAACTCTTAACATGTATGTATCATCAATGTGCTAAACTTTCCTATTCAATCTTTAAAATGGGTTATCAGGATATCTCATTGTCATATGCTTTGATATTTTATTGGTTTGTTTCCCATGATTTTTTGTACTTGGAAATACACTATTTCTTCTCTTTTAAAAAAATTTGGTTTCCCCTTTTCCAGACTGACCTTAGTTCCATTAGTCTTAATGAATGATACTCTGTGGTATGTATTCAGACTCATTTGCAGATGAAGCATGCATAGAAATCAGAAAAGATGTTGGATATGTCTAGAGTACTTATATTTTTGTGTTTCAATGAAGATAACTTACATTTATATGCCATGTTACAGTCACCCTATGAATAAATAGTTTTACAAACTGCTACCAAGAAGTAGTATACTAATATGGAAAGAACCCTGGACAGTTATTTAGTCTGCATGGGTTCTAGTACCATCTCTATCACTAGCTAGCTATGTGGCCTAAGACAACGCCTTTTCTTCTTCTGAAATTCAATTTCCTCATTTATGCTAAGAGGGGATGGAAAACATGATATATCTTTTGCCTCTAGTTTTCCATGTTCTGTGCACCTAGTCCTATATGAGACCTTATTGGTTATAAATAAGCAGTCTTCTCTAGAGTAGCTTAACAATCATCACTCTCTTTGTTACACTGCTTTCCTGTGATCAGCTTTATTAAAAACCTAAGAAAGAAAATTAAATATGCTACTTTTCCTGTTACTTTTGGAGACCCTAAACAGGGTATACCCAAAAGAGGCAGATCTCTGTGTTTACTAAGATGGTTAACTATATATTTCTGTGAATTCAGGCAAACTTTCCTTCCTTACCTCCCTCCCCCCCAAAAAATGAAAACTATAAAAGTAGCAAAGTAGTGAAATATGAGAATGGGAGAAATGGGAATCAAGGCTATGACTTTTCTCATTTGCATTGCTACATCAAGGACATTTAGGGGAGCAACTTGGTATAGTAGAAAAAGCACTGGTCTGAGTCAAAGTCAGAAGATGGGTTCAAATAATGCCTTTGCTATTTAATACCAAGGTGACTGTGGGAAACTCACATGTTATTCCTAAATCTCAGCCTCCTAATATCTAAAATGAGGGGTTTGGATTAGATGAACTCTGAGGTTACATAGATATATGTATGTATGTATGTATGTACGCTTTTTCCATACATGTTAATATAATTTATATATGTATATATAAAATATATATATAGAGAGAGAGAGCTCAGTGTTATAGAGCTTAGCCCTCATATCATAATAACTATCTGAGACTTGTTTCCACTTCCCTTAGTTTCCCTCCCTGTTAATACTCAAACTTGTCTTCAGTTGCCTTTCTGCCAATGAGCCCAACAATCAATTCTGCTATAATCTGGAAAACTCTTTGTACATCCATCCCATTGATTTGTCTGTCTTTTATGCCTTAAGAGTTATGGACTGCTAATATAAAGTGAATTGAGAAAATAATCATATACATAAACAAAATTCTTAAAGAGGACCCTGAAGAATAAGTAGGTCTGAGGCTCTAAAATGATTTGAGAGTCATAGCTATGGCTACATAGAAGGCTGATTTTCTGGGCTAAATTAGGAAAAGAAACTCTGAATTTTCCTAGGAATAGCATTGACTTGGGGTAAACTCTGAGCCCATTGTATTTGGAAGCAGCATCTAAAGGTGGTACTCCTAAATTGCCTTAAAATGGAGAAGAAAGGGAGACAGGAAAAAATTAGAGAGAACTGCAAAAAATCAGAGAGGACAGGAAAAGGCTCACCATATTCAGTGTCACTCTCACTAAAGACTTCCCATTTGGTGACATAGTCTGTTCTCCCTCTTCTGGTTTGAATCTATGAGCAATGAAGGGAATATAGCCAGGCTGGGTGGAGATTATGATATATGAAAGAGAATCTTCCTCAGTATGGTATATATACTCACTTCAGGGAAGAGTCTCTGGTCAGAAAAACTTCATTCTCTGTATTTTAGGTGATACATGTCAGGGTCCATGGAAGGAATTCATATATTATGGTCCTCTGGGTCTCCTCAGTGTCTTTGAATATCACCAAATTTGGAGAAACATCTGGCACTGAGTCCTTTGGAAATTCAAAGCCAGATAGAAGAGTTCTATCTAACTTTATCTATCTAACAAAAATAAGGAATATTTTAAAAGCCATCTCCCCTCCAACTGTGCATTTGGATGGAATGCCTTTCCTAAATTCCATGTATTGGATATGGTCTTGCCACACTTGCATCTCTTAAAATTCTTTTTCCTTCAAGACCTAGCTCAAGTGCCAAATATTCCATAAAGCATTCTTTGATTTTCCACTTCCCTTAACCTAATTTCAAGCATTTTCTCACCATCTCCTCTTGTCACATTTTATGGGGCTAGTTTATATTTAAATAAGCAGAGATAATGGCAAATGCCTGACTCCATGCATCGACTGTTAAAATCTTACATTGCTATTCACTTGTTTGCCCAGAGGAACCCCAGAGAATAAATCTATTTTGCCCCAGAGAAGTAGTAAAAATGAGTCAATGATTCTTTAACTCAAAGCCCTCAGGGAGCTAAAATGGTAAAATACAAGCTGGGACCCCACTGAACCCTCTCAACATTCTCCTTAAACAACTTTAAAATAACACCTACTTGAATCAAATTTTGGTACAGGAGAGACAACAAAAGGTGAGAGGGAGATATTTTTCTGACTTAAGACAATTTAGAAGGTCTACAGAGGGGATCTATAGTACCAGGATGGTTGCAGGCCTAGAGCAGGGCAGAAGCACCAGCAATGGGCCTTGAAGGCAGGTGCAACAGTAAGGGGGCTGGACGACTGATCAGAAAGAGACAACAGGGGACCCTTTGCTACCATAGGGAGCAGCTGGCACTGATCAGCTATCCTATTTCCCATAAATACTTCTAGGTCACAATTCCAGGGCAGAGGGGAGTGCTTTTGTTAAGTTAGCAGAAGTCCTATTTCCAATTCCAAGATCAAGAGGAGTACTAGTGCTTGTGGCTGGAAAACAGCAAGAGTCCTTCATGGGCAAAGACCAGAGCACAAACCAGAAGAGCAGTGACCCTACCTCTCTAAGGATAATTTCATCTCAAGAAGATCAAAAACATGCTGACCCACAGGACAAGATGTGAAAAAGTAACATGAAAAAGGCTGAAGCTTAGGACCACTGTCTCCTCAACTCTAGGTGAGAAGAGCCCAACTTTAACATAAAGTTCAAATTGAAGAAATAGACTGAGAAAATAAACATAAAATAATAATTTGACTATAAAAAGCTACTACAATGTCAGAGAAAACAAAGATATAAACTTAGAAGACAATGATGTGAAAATAGCTACAAGCAAAGCCTCAAAGAAAAATGCTAAGTAGATGCAAGGTCAGCAATCATTCTTTGAAGAGTTAAAGAAAGAAATAAAATTAGTAGAGAAAAATTGGGAAATCAAATGAGAGAGAGATGCAAGAAAATTATGAAAAAAAATTAACAGCTTGATAAGAGGCACAAAAACTACTGAAGAACATAGCACTTTTTAAAAAATAGAAGAGGGGCAGCTAGGTGATGCAGTGAATAGAGCACCACCCCTGGAGTCAGGAGGACCTGAGTTCAAATCCAGCCTCAGACACTTAACACTTACTAGCTGTGTGACCTTTGGCAAGTCACTTAACCCCAACTGCTCTTCCCCCTCCAAAAAAAAACAAACAAAAAAAAAAAACAGAATAAGCCTAATGATAAGAAGCAAAAAATTCATTAAAAAAAGGAACTCTTGGAAAAGGAGGTACAAAAATTCACTGAAGAAAAGAACTCCTTAAAAAATAAAATTAAACAAATGGGGAAAAGAGGTACAAAATCTCAACAATGAAAATAACTCCTTAAAGATTAGAACTGGGGAAATGGAAGCTAATGACTTCATGAGACATCAAACAAAAGTTTTTAAAGTCAAAAAAGTGAAAAAATAGAAGAAAATATTAAATACCTAATATGAAAAACAACTGAAATCTAGAAAATAGATAAAGGAGAGATCATTCAGGAAAAATTAGAATTCTTCAGCTGATGCAAAAAAAAAGCAGGGGTAGAAATCATGATCTCAAAATTAAAGTTAAAATGGATTTAATTAGAAGAGATAAACAGTAAAAGTGCATTATGATAGAAAGTATCATAGATAATGAAGTAATAGTAACACTAAACCTATAGTGTTTATATTTTAGTACCAAAAACTACAGGATCCAAATTTTTTAAAGGAAATTCTAAGTGAATTACAGAGAAGAACAGAGAACAAAACTATAATGGTGGTTAAATTCAGTCTTCTCCTCTCAGGACCAGATAAATCTAATTTTAAAAAGTCAAGTTGATAAATGCAATCTTAGATAAGCCATATATGATAGCTATCTGGAGAAACTTGAATAGGAATAGAAAGTGATATATCTTTTTCTCAGTAGTACATAGCAAATTTACAAAAAATTAACCACATATTAAATATTAACATAGTTAAATGTAAAAAAGTAGAAATAGTACCTTGTTTGGATCACAATGAAATAAAATTATATTTAATAATGGACCATGGAAACATAGACTAAAAATTAATTGAAGCTTAAACAGCCTAATCTTAAAGAATGAGTGGGCTAAAGGACAAGTCACAGAAAGAGTAAATAACTTTATTAAAGATAATGACAATAACAAGACAAAATGTGAAAATATTCTATACCTCTAAATGCTTATATCCATAAAACAAAGAACCAGCAAACCAATGAATCAGGCATTCAATTATAAAAATTAGAAAAAAAACAAACTAAAAATCTCCAATTAAACATCAAATTGGAAATCCTAATAAAAACCATTAAGATAAATGATTATATCAATAGCAACATAACAAAAAATAAATGATTAATCAATAGATGCAGAAAAAAGCTTTTGACAAAATACATTTAAACAGAAGTCTCAATAGAAACATAAACATGAAAGGGTAATGATAAGGGACCCCAAAAAGTCAAACTGTTTACAGTCCTTTGTGGGAAGATGACATATGTAATTCCTAAGTTATCATTATTAATGAAGTTAAAGGTTCACTGTAGTCAGAGGGCACAGCTATAACTTAATTGTCAGGATAATCTCCAAAAAACAACTGTAGGAAAGAGAAAGAGGGTAGGAGAGTTAAATTGGGGAGGGGAGGTAATTTTCTCACATAAAAGCAGTATGCAAGGAAGAACTTTTATAGTGAAGGGAAAAATAAGCAGGTGGTGGGCAAAGCCTACCTCATAGTCATCAGAATTAGTTCAAGCAGGGAAAAATGTATAGACACAGTCAGTGTTGGTACAGAAATCTATTACCC
>CM053589.1:32786799-32814843 GCA_028646515.1 Pseudochirops corinnae
GTTTCAGTTCACAGTGCTGATATGGTTCCTCGTAGCCGAGCTGACTTTAGTGGGAAGTATCCTTGTGTGCATTTTGGGGTTCTAGGATTGGT
The DNA here is from genome assembly GCA_028646515.1 of Pseudochirops corinnae. NCBI lineage: Eukaryota > Metazoa > Chordata > Mammalia > Diprotodontia > Pseudocheiridae > Pseudochirops > Pseudochirops corinnae. The sequence continues at coordinate 32,786,892 of CM053589.1, forward strand.
TTAGAATCCTATTTTATGGGTATTTTGGGGTGGCTATGTGAGAGCTGGGTTATGTTGCTGCTGCTACACCGCCATCTTGGCTCCGCCCCCAAGAGAATGAATTTTCACACAAAATCTAGCTAAATTCCTAACCTAAGGTAGTCAGTCTTTGAGATCTCAGAGTATTATCTACGTCCTCTTGGGGTCAGCATCAGTTTCTTTGATTTTGGAAAGTGAAAAATAGAGCCAAGAACTAATAGTACTGTGCCTAAGTGAAATAATTTATCTTTATCAATTAAAAAGAGTCACTGTATCATCTTGTCAAACAAGGTCATAAAGGTGTTATTTGAAAAAGTCAATTAATACTTATTTTTTAATAAGTATTTATAAATAAGTATTAATAAATTTAATATTTGTCCATGAACTCAAGGATGTATGAACCAGCTCTGAGAGAGAGCAAAAGAAAGAAAGAGAGAGAGCGAGAAAGAGAGAGAGAGAGAGATTGATAGATGAGTCTATTCAGTGCAGAGTAATTGAAAGATCCTAGGGGAACTTGATTGAAATTCTAATGCCAGTACTCACTAGATATTTGACCATGAACAAGTTATTTCAACTTTATACACCGTGTTTCCTTCTTTTGTGGAATTGGGATTATAATGTTCACATTATGTGCCTCACAGGGTTTTTGTGAGAAAACCTTAAAACATTATAGAAGGATAAATTTACATGATCACTAATGGATATTTATATTTTAAACTTTCATGAAGTAAAACACGTAATAGTAAGGAAGTTCAAGATATCTAAGCAACGCCGATAAAAGGCTTTATGTTCTAAAGAATAAACAGAGCATGCAGACTAAAAAAGAAAGAGGAAGTGGGGTGGCTAGGTGCCACAGTGAAAAGAGCACCGGCCCTGGAGTCAGGAGGACCTCAGTTCAAATCCGGCCTCAAACCCTTAACACTTACTAGCTGTATGACTTGGACAAGTCACTGAACCCCAATTGCCAAGCTTTCCCTTCTCCAAAAAGCAAAGAAAGAAAGAAAGGAAGAAAGAAAGAAAGAAAGAAAGAAAGAAAGGAAAAAAGAAAGAAAGAAAGAGAGAGAGACAGAAAGAAAGAAAGAAAGAAAGAAAGAAAGAAAAAAGAAAGAAAGGAAGGAAGGAAGGAAGGAAGGAAGGAAGGAAGGAAGGAAGGAAGGAAGTGGAAGAAATGACAAGAGTTAAAAATGAAGCAGGAAAGATGATAGATAAAGCAGCAAGGTAAAACAAGAAAAGGAGGAAGGAGAATAAAGAAAAGGAAAAAAAGGAAGAGAATAATAGCTACAAAGGAGAAAATAAGAGACACGTGATTGCTGAATATTGCTAATAACAACTAACTACAAATGACATTGGTAAAATGCTAGTGTAGTATGGAGAAGATCTGACTATGCAACGATTTTTTGGGTTTCCATATTCCCCTTGTCAATTTACAAACAGTTAGAAGGATTGAGATTATTGGCAACGGTGGTAGAAACAGGAGTGTGTGTGTGTGTGTGTGTGTGTGTGTCTGTGTGTGTCTGTGTGTGTGTGTGTGAGAGAGAGAGAGAGACAGACAGACAGACAGACAGAAAGACAGATGGACAGAGACACACAGAGACAGAGACACAGAGACAGAGACAAAGACAGAGACAGAGAGAGTTCTACACGCACACACTAATTGAATATGTGGAGGCGTGGATGCCAGTTAAATGGGAACTCAGTTACTCCCTTATGTTGTTCCAGCAATTTGATTGCGTCACAAATTGGGGAAAAAAACGTATTTTTGGAAAGCATTCATCAAAAGCACCCTCTCAACCTCCTTGGAGGATTTCATTCAACCCAAAGCATTCTGTACATACGCTTTCTTAAATATTAACCATATGTAGAATTCTAGCTAATTATATATTAAACAAAAATTCTGAAGGGGGCAATAAAAGTGAGAAGTCATCCTGACTAATCTCACAGAATCTTTTATACTCCCATGACAATGGACTTTAACATGCAAATGCTGTAAATAGATGAAGAAAAGCTAAATCAGTTTCTACTACAACAATCTGAGTCTAGCTCTGTTCAGAAGGGAAGAAATTATAAGAACTTGAATGAGAATAAAGAACCAGAAAAGGTTTTCTTAAACTCATTTAAAAGAAAAGGAGGCCCCTCTTATTACTCAGAAAAGATTGCAAAATTTGTGAGGCTCCCAGGAGTTCTCCAGATGCCCAGATCCCCAGTAGAGTGTGTTGTCTTTCCTTACTGGAAATTTTTGGCTCCACCACTGAAGGTCCTGGGGGAGACACTTTCTCAAACCTGGAATGCAGGTCCATAATGGAACAAAACAAAAGGTGGAGAGCAGAATCATGGCATTTGGTAGAGTTGAAATGAAATAGTCTAACTCCTTGATTTTGCAGAAGACAAAATGGAGACCCAAATAGGACAAGTAATTTGATCATAATCGAAAGCAAATTAACCACAAAGCAAGTCAGAATCCAGGTCCTAGAATTTCATTCCAATGTTCTTTGACTACACCACACTGTCTATCTTTTCAATCATATGGCCACATCAAAACGAATTTAAGGAAGAGCGATTCTTTTGCCCTGGAGAACAAACCTGACCTTGTTGGTCTAACCTTATTGATAGGGGTTCAGAATCCCCTAGAATAAAACCCAACACAAGTGTCCTATAACATCCCTCATGAAATATTTTTCCATTTATCTTATCTTCAAAGGATCATAGGTTAAGAATTGGAGAGGAGCATCTTTTACAGATGAGGAAACTGAGGCACTAAGTTGATACTTGTCTACAGTTATACATCTAGCAAATGTCTGATTTTAAATCTGAACCCAGGTCTTCTGAACTTTCAGTCCACTGTCCTGTCCGCTACACCGTGCCTCCTCTCTATATCATGCTGCTTTGTACTTTTTGTAACTCATCATCATCATTACTATTACTATTTACATTCGCTTAAGCACTTTCAGCAAAGCAAGTATTGTTGCTCCCATTTTAGAGATAATTAAACTGATGTCGAGAAAGGTTAAGTGATATCTCTTATTCTCTCTACTTCTGCTTCCCTCACAACAGCCTAAATGCAATTTAAGAAAGGTTTTATCTTGATAATTTAAGTGTAAACTACTCTGGAGTAATAAAGCATGGGCTTGAAACCTACTTACTCTTTGGTCTTTGGAAAGTCATTTAACCTCTGTGGGCCCCACTTTGCCTCACCTGTAAAATGAGAGGGCTGAATTAGTTGGCTTTTGAGCTCCTTTCCCACTATAAATCTGTGATAACTAGATCATTTCTACTTGACTCTCCCCAAATCATTTAGCTTCAAGAAATATTAATTGATCCTATCTCTAAAGATAACCTTATAATTCAGACTGGCTACCAAGTTAACTGATTAAGTTAACAATGCCTTCTCCCACTTTGGAGCTAGAGATTCTCTTCTCTTTTCACATACAACAGAGCTTGGTTCTACACAGACTATCCAAGCACTAGGTCTAATACAAATTAAGCACTAGACTTAGGCTGCCTGATTTCCAGAGGAAAACTTGAATATGAGAGTGATAAAGGAGATAGGAGAGAAAAGAACACAACTAATTCACCATGGATGAAAGTTTTAAGTAACAACTCATTACATCACAACTCCAAGTCATAATGAAATAGAGTGATTGAATGTGTGTGACATAGAATAAAAGGAAAGGATATAATGTAGAGGAGAGAGACAGAGAAAACAGAGATAAAGACAAAAAAGAGAGTTTGGGGGAAGGGAAGGAGAGAAGTCAGTAAAGTAATGGAGAACAAGAATAGACCATAAAATATCTCTCTCATCTACCTTTTCTGCTATAAGACTTAAGCAAAAGCATCTTCATAATTTGTAAAAAAGTCAGGGACCTTAACCTTTCTCCTTGCATTGGGAAAACCGCAAAAAGAAAAAAAGGATTATATAAGTATCTTCCTTAGTAGGAATGAAGTTATTTAGTTGCTTTGTATGTTAGTGACCCATTGATGTTGCTGAACTCTGTTTCCCAGCCCATCATTGGCTTCCCCTGGTAATCACGTCTTGGAGTCATACTGGTTTTCCCCAGCGGAAAAACATTGGAAAGGTTGCCTGGTGATGAAACAAAGGGAGCCAGAGAGGAAGAAAAGTGTCTCATGTCCCTTAAATTATCAAGTAGTTTATGTGAAATAGCCCCATAGGGTGAGTAATTTTCTGTGGTGATGCTATGTGGTATGATTGAGTGGGGAAAGGGAGAAAATAGTCACAGAATGAGCAGAGTATCTTCCCATGGGGAAGCAAGCAGATGATGAAAGAAAAAAAAATTCCAGCACCATATTTTAAAGGTCATGGTCTTACCATCCAAAAAAAGAAAAAGATCAGCTAGTAAACTCTCCTTCTGTGAGTCTATGCTGGAACTACCTCTTCTCCCTTGAGGTGATGTTTAGCAGAGGTGGGGCAGTCTCTCAGATGATATGGTAGAAAGAATACTGTACTGGAAATCAGAGAACCTGGGTTCAAGTCATTCCTCTGTCACCTACAAGCTGTATGACTTTGAAAAGGTGCATTTAACCTTTCTGTCAATGGTCTTACTATGTGCCAAGCACTATGCTAAGTGCTAAAAATACAAATAGGAAGGAAAACAGACCCTGTCCTCAAAGACCTAACATTCTAATGGAAGAAAACAACACATTAAAGCAAACTGAAAAGGGGATTGGGGTGGGAGGTGGGAGGGACAAAGCTAGCTGCACAGAAGCATGGTAGAGAAAGTCCAGAATGCAACCTGGAGAGAAATAAGATGTGGTTGATCTGAGCATTCTCCTTAAATGGAGAAGCCATCCTATCAGAAGGTTTTTCCAATGTGAGATCTTACCTGCAAAAGGAGGTAGTTGGAGTACATGGCATCTAGTTCTTTTCTCTGAATCTGGGATACTGATAACTTGGGGTCTGTATTCTTCCCATTTTTGGCTAATGAAAAAGCAAAATATGATTGGACAATTGGGACTTATTACAAGCATTAAACTTTTCATATTGGGATTTTGGTAGCAGAAGCCCTTAGATAATTATCTACAGAAATTAGTAGATTTTAAGGAAGATACCTAAAGATTTTGAAAGCCAATGGAGACTTATCCATAAGTATCATATGATTAGGGACAAGTCTGAAACATAAATGAATGCTGCATGTAAGCTATCTGGCTGAAACAGAGCACAGTGGGAGCCTCTAGGAACATATGAGAATATTCAGAGGGAATTCAATTCTATTTGCTGCTTGAGGATGAGGAGAGAAAAATGTAAAGATAATTTTTTTGCTCTTATTTTTCAGTCATTTCAGTCATGTCCAATTCTTTATGACCCCCTTTGAGGTTTTCTTGGCAAAGTAACTGGAGTGGTTTGTCATTTCCTACTCCAGTTCACTTTACAGATGAGGAAACTGAGGTAAACAAGGTTAAGCGACTTGCCTCAGGTCACACAGCTAGTATGTGTCTGAGTCTAGATTTGAACCCAGGAAGATGAGCCTGATGCCACACCTGGCACTCTATCCACTGCACCACTTAGCTGCCCCTAAATATCATGGTTAAAGGCCCTCAAATTTGTCCTACCAGATGAATCCACCTACTCAACTTGTCTGCTTACTCACTGCTTTAATCTTATCTGAGTATTAGTCTTCTACTAAGGGCTTCTGCTACCAAAAATCTAATATAAAGAGTTTAATGTTTACAATAAACCCCAATTGCCAAATCATGCTTTTGCTTTTTCATTATTCACAATGAGATTACAGACCCTATGCTTTCAGGTACCTCAGAATTATTGAAATTAGCTAGAAGCCATCTACTCCATGTACCTCATTTTACAGGTAAGAACCCACATTGAAAATACCTTCTGATTGGATGGCTTCTCCCAGAGTCTATTGACATCACTAGGATACCATTAAAATGTATAAAATGCCCATCAGTTATCATTCCTCCTCTCCAGATGACCAGTCCACCTTTTTTGTTCACATATTATTTTAATATGCCTTTCCACATGTATATCCTGGCCATGTATATTCCTCTATTTGTGCTTTTCCACCTTTGTTCCAAATATATGTCCACTCTTCCCACTAATAAAAGGCATATTTGTTGGAGAGGGCACCCAAATTTTGTGGAGAAAATATTTTGTTGCTACTTTTCTTATTATGCCATTGCATTAGATTCTTTGTTTTTAATTAATTGTATCCTCTGGTTAAACCCATAAGAAGGAACTCACAAATTGTGTTCCAGGGGATGAAGACCAACAGAGTATCTTGAAGTCCATAAAAATGTCTGGTGGGGTACCTGTCCTGCCATTGAGATCAGTCATTCAGTAAATAACTCTTTATTAAACACCTATTTGCTGAGCACTGTGCTGAACCTCCAGAAATACAAATAAAGACAAAAGACAGTTCCTGCTCTCAAGGAGCTTACAGTCTAATGAGTGAGAAACCATGCAAACAACTATGTACAAATAGGATAGATTGCAGATAATCAACACAGGGAAGATCCTCGTATTAAGGGAGCTCAAGAAAGGCTTCTCGTTGAAGATAGGATTTTAGCTAGGACTTAAAAGAGGGCAGAGAAGCCCAGGAAGCCATGGGACAGTGATGAGGAGGGGGATTATCCCAGGCATGGGGAAATGCCTGGAGTCCAAAAATGGAAAGTCTCGTGCAAGGAACAACAAGGAAGTCAGTAACACCGGACTATAGAACATGGAAGTGAAAGGGGGAAATATGAAGAGCTTTAACTGCTCCCCCCCCCAAAAAAAGACTTTATATTCAAACCAAGAGGTAATAGGGAGCCACTGGAGTTTATTGAATAGGAAGGTGACATAGTCAAATCTGCATTTTAAGAAAATTAATCTGACTAATTTGACAGCTGAGTGGAGGGTGTGCTGGAGTGGAGAGATTTGAGACAGGGAGATAAAATAGAAGGATATCCAATAGTCTAATTGTGAGGTGATGAGAGCCACACAAGGGTAGTAGCAATGTCAGTGGAAAGAAGGGGTCATATATAAGAGATTTTACAAAGATAAAATTGACAAAACTAAGCAAGCAATTGGATGTGGAGAGAGAAGAAAATAAGGAATCAAGGACAACACCAAGCCGATGGGCCTAGAGAGTATGATGTTGCCCTCCACAGTAGTAAGGAAGTGCAGAGGGGTCTGGTCCTCTTAGGCACTACAGTATCTAGGGCACTAACTACTAATCTACTTGATATTTATTGAATAAATATTTAGATCAAACTCTAGAAAAATAATGAATCTCACTTGGGAGTAATTTCAGCCACATTTCAGATTTTTGATGTAATCAGCATTATGTTATCAACAAACAGCAGAACTGAAAGCACCTTACCCTCTATAGAAGGGATTTTCAATTCTTTTATGTCATGGACATGGACCCCTTTGGAGATTTGTTGAAGCCTGTGGAACATTTCTCAGAATACGATATATGGTATTATGAAGGAAATCAATTTTATTGAAATATTTATCATATCAAAATATCTGTTATACCAAAATTAGTTACAACAAAATATTTTAAAATAATTCACGTGCCCCAAGGTAAGAACACTTGTTCTATAAGGTATCCCTCCTTGACTTAGACTCTTCTACTTGAAAATCTCCAAAATGACTGTGGCCAACTTTGGTAAACATATGTCTTTTACACTGCACTTGATATTAATGATCAAAGAGTCATCAAGCAAGATTACCTCAGTTGTTAATTATCCTTCAAGGAATTTTGTATAATTTTGACATAAACATAGGAAACATTTCACTAGAGAAGAGCCTTTGACGTAATATTTTGCTTGACTGAATTAAATTATTTTTTCATCAACAAATGAGAAGTGTAGTGGAATTTTGTATTCTTTACATCTTTTAGATAACATCATGGAAGCAACAAAGAGGAGCTTGGACAGATTTCAGGAGATAGTGGAGGATAGAAGAACCTAGAATGCTATGGCCCCTGGAGTTACAAAGAGTAGGACATGACTAAACAACTGAACGACAAACAAAATGTTCTCTAATCAGTTTTTGTGATAGTGAAAAACCGTACCACTGAGGAATGATGCTTGTAAAAGCCTACCCATACCTTTCTACCTCCCTCATTAAGCAAAATGCTCTATATAAGTATAGATTATTCATATAAACATTTTGTGCAAATGAAAAAGCTGGCCTTAGTATGCTACTGATGTTCTTGGTAACTTTAGATACAAGACTTTTCCCCATACTTTGATATATTTCTGAACGTCAGATTCCTGAACAATTGAATTCTCAATGCCTCCAAAATTGCCCCAGAACCAGCACAAACTTTTTTTATACACTTAGTCTAAACCAACTGCTTTTCCCATCTTTGTTATCATCAGTACCATTCTATTTCCTCAAGAAACAAATTTAAGACAATCTCAGTAGAATCTAAATGTGGTCCATCATCTTTGATAGGAAAAACAATTTATTATTAAAAAAATCTTTGCAGATATTTTTCAGTCTTTCCATGTGTAAATATCTTTTCAGTTCATCCATAAATACCTTCAGAGCTTTGTTTGTTGAGTGTCTTGTCAAGATTTCTTTAAACTTGTGGTGTTGTTTTTTGTCCACAGATTCTTAGCACTTTATGAAATTATTTTGTTCTAATTTCTGACTTTCCTCTCCATGTGATTTTACATGATGAGTTTCTATTCTTTTGGCCTCATAATGGTAATTGATGTACATTGGTTAAATTTTTGTATGAAATTGTAGTAATTAGCATCAATGTCCTTTCTACCATTCATTTCTCATTTTAGGTCATTCATTTTCCATTTTTGACTTTTAGAAATTCAATGCTCTGTTATTGACCTCCCAAGCTTTCTATGAAACTGAAGGCCTATGCTCACATTTTGCCTTTGTTGCTATATGGCAATAAGCCATGAAACATCACTGTCTCTAAAGAAATAAAAATCAATATCACAGAGAAGGAAGATATAATACCATTGTGGCTGTGAAGAAACTGCAGCATGTCACAAGTTAGCAACTCAAAAGAAGAATGGGTGTTAGAAAAGTCTTCAAGTCATCATGATAAGGAAAAATAGTTTGTTCATGTTGAAAGAGCAAGGGATAACAGGTTAACACTGAGAATGTCCAGCTGGTACACTCGTGATGTTGAGGGAAAACATGGAAGGCTCTCAGTAATTTGGGTGGGCATCATATACAGTGCATTTTTGGGAGGTCAAGGGCAAAGGTAGCACATGATAGGTAGGCATGGGTAGATTGTGATTTGTATCACTGGAGGAAATGCCCAGATCAAGGAGATCACAGATCCATTTCAGTAAGTAGATAGTTGCCATATAAGAGTAGAGCCATGACATCAGAAGAGGGATAAATGACAACCCAAGGGGGGAGCCAGAATGGACAAGGAATTATCAAGGAAGTTTTAATGGATAATTGTTGTTGTTCAGTCATTTCATTCATGTCCAACACTTCATGGTCCCATTTGGGGTTTTCTTTGCAAAGATACTGGAGTAGTTTGTCATTTCCTTCTCCAGACCATTTTACAGATTAGAAACTGAAGCAAACAGAACTGAGTGATTTGCCCAGCATAGGTTAGAGTAATGTGAAGGGGTTTGAGTGTCATTAAAGGAATTTGAACCTTATCATATGCTGTCTTATAAAAATCTATATTTTATTCATTGAAACCATTGAATTTATAAGAGGTACTCTTCACCAAGCTTACTAAAAGTTGAGAATATTAAGTAAAACCTTGACCAATACACAGGTATGCCTGCACGTCATTGCCTTAAACACTGCCATTTCCCAATAGTAATTCTGTACACATAGCAGTAAATGTTTGATGAATTAAATCAAATGTTATGTTGAAACCATAATCAAACTCTACACTAAGGTCCTTAACTATGTCGTAATGTCTTTAGGCCAACTGCTTGAAGCCAACTTGGCTTAGAACCCTACTCCCTATTATCTATTCCCCAGCTGATCTACATATTTTGTATATACATAGTTGTTTACATATCGTCTTCCCATTAGAATGTGAACTTCTTGAGATTAGGGACTCTTTTTTGCTCTTCTTTTTATTCCCAATGCTTAATATAATGTCTGGCACATAGTGTTTAATAAATGCTTTTTGACTTGTTGTTGACTTCCTTCATCATCTTAGGAGTTCTGTGCATTCCTTGTGCATTCAAGGAATGTTCCTTTGGAAGGAATGATCCCTGTTAAAGTTGTTTTACCTGCTATCATATTTTCCTTGAATTATTTAGTAACATTAGAGGAGGTATGCCTTATGGCACTGAAATAACCAAATGTGTTGAGTGTATCAGTACAAGCATACAATTATCTTCACTCTAAGTCTTGTATGTGGAAATGTGATATGTCACTGGGTCTGTGGTTGCCAAAATAATTCTACAATCATGGTTGAGAATAATTTCTAAGGATAAGCAATGTACTCTCTGATCAAAGTTCTCAGCACCTAGCAGATTAATAATTTTTTTATAACCCAAGGTCATCAGCATGAGTTTGAAGCATATCATGACTTTGCTGAGCAAAATTCATCAAGAAGACTCCTTAAAGCCCACAATTTGCCTGCTCAGTCTTTTCATCGCCACCTTCATTTCCTTGTTTCTAAATGTATAGATTGCAGGATTCAAGACAGGAGTAACAACAAAGTCAAGAATGATCAAAAATTTGTCAAGTGATAATGTGGGAAATGGCCAGACATAAACAAAGAAGCATGGAGTAAAATATAAGAATACCACTGTGATATGAGCTGAAAGTGTGGAAAAAGCCTTAGACAAACCAACTGAAGAATGATGTCTGACTGTGACCAGGATGAAGATGTAGGAAATAATCAACAGGAAGAAGGTACCCATGGAAATAAGCCCACTATTAGCAGTGACCACATTATCCACTATGTGAGTATCTACACAGGCAAGTTTCATGACCCTAGGAAAGTCACAGTAAAAGCTATCAACCTTGTTAGGTCCACAAAAAGGCAAGTTTATAACAAAAACAAATTGAGACACAGCATGGATTACCCCAATCACCCAGGCAGCCACTACAAAGCAAATACATGTTTTGGGGCTCATAATAGTCAGATAATGGAGAGGCTTGCAGATTGCTGTGTATCTGTCAAAGGCCATGGCTATAAGGAGAACCATCTCAGTTCCTCCCATAACATGGATAAAAAATATCTGTGTCATACAACTGGGGAATGAGATGATTCTGTATGTACTCAAAACATCAGCTATCATCCTGGGTACTGCAGTGGCAGATAGACCCAGATCAAGCAGGGAAAGGTTGGCCAACAGGAAATACATGGGAGAGTGCAGATGGGGATCATAAATCACAGTGAACACAATGAATAGGTTTCCCAGCATGATTCCCACAAAAAACGAGGTGAAGAAACAAAACAGGACAATATTCATCTCCCAAGAAACAGAAAGACCCACCAATATAAATTCAGTCACCACAGAATAATTGGCTCCATCCATTGACTCAGTAGTAGTGCAGACTCTGAAGTGACCTGATGATAGATAAAGAGAAAGAAACTATAATTATGAAGCTTAAAACTAGACATCTTTTTTGTTCCACAGTGAAAAATGACAGCAGTTTAGAGTTTGGAGCAGTCTCGAGCACAAGAATCTAGGATAGTCACAAGATAGAGTAGGAGAAATTCAAGATAATAAAACAGATGAAAGAAAATGCATGGTTAAATAAAACTTGTTTACAACAACAAAAGATTTTGTATAACAGGCTATGATTTTAAAAGTCTTTTCCTCACCACAACACTATGAAGTTTGTGACAGAGATATCATTATTACCTCATTTTACAGATGAGAAAACCAAAGCTCAGAGAAATTATGTTTCTTGATCATGATCACAAAGCTAGTAATTGTTGAAGCTGGGGTTTGAATCTGTATCCACTGCTCTTTTCACTTATTAGGAACCACACAAATATGCCATTCACTAGGATAAACATTCAGAAATGTTTGGGTCTACCTCATACCTACAGATTGGCTAATGTGACAAAAAAAGGGAAAATGATGGATGTTGGAGTGGATGTGGGAAAACTGGGACACTAATGCACTGTTGGTAGAGTTGTGAACTGATCTAGTCATTCTGGAGAACAATTTGGAATTATGCCCAAAGGGCTAAAAAAAACTGTGTATACTTTTTGACCCAGCAATACCACTGCTAGGTCTGTATCCCAAAGCGATCCAAAAAGTTTTTTAAAAAGAAAAAGAAAAAACCTATTTGTATAAAAATGTTTGCAGCAGTTCTTTTTTGTAGTGGAAATTGAGGGGATGTCCATCAATTGGGAAATGGCTAAACAAATAAACTGTGGAAAACGATTGTGATGGAATATCATGTGATGGAATTACTATAAGAAATAACAAGTAGAATGATTTCAGAAAAACGTGGAAATATTTACATGAACTGATGCGAAGTAAAGTGAGTAGAACCAGGATAACATTGTACACCAGCAGTTCTCAATCTGTGGGTTATATTCAATTTGTAACAATGAAAATACATCCTACGTATCAGATATTTGCATTATGATTCATAACAGTAGCAAAATTACAGTTATGAAGTAGCAACAAAAATAATTTCATGTTTGGGGATCACCACAACATGAGGAACTGTATTAAAGGGTCCAGGATTAGGAAGGTTGAGAACCACTGTTGTACATAATAACAACAATATTATATGATGAAGATATATGAATGACTCAACTATTCTCACAATACAATAATCCAAGATAATCCCAAAGGACTCATGATGAAACATGCTATCCACCTCCAGAAAAAGAATTCATGCTGTGTAAATACAGACTGACACATACTCTTTTGGGGGGAAAGGGTGAAAGGCAACTGGAGTTAAGTGACTTGCCCAAGCTCACACAACTAGTAAATCTTAATGTCTGAGGCTGGATTTGAACCTAGATCCTCCTGACACCAGGGCTGGTGTTCTATCCACTGTGCCACCTTGCAGTCTCCAGCATACTCTTTTTCACTTTTTTTTTTTTTGGTCTTCTTGTACAAAATGAATAACATGGAAATGTCTTACGTGATTACACATGTATAATCTCTATCACATTGCTTGCCATCTCAGGGCAAGGCAGGGGAGAAAGAGAGGAAGAGAATCTGGAAATCAAACTAAAAAAAAACAAAGGTTAAAAATTGCTTTAACATGTAATCAGGGAAAAATAAAATATTATTTTAAAAAGATGTTTTGGGTCCATCTTTTCACAATTTTCACCTCCCCCAGTCAAGTGTCTTTTTTTTACCTATTGAAATCACTGGGAGCTCAGATCACTGTCAGTCAGTAATTTACATCTGCCCAGGCTTTGTCATGATATTAATAGTATGGTATAAGGATTAGCATAAGGACCCAACATGCCTTTATCTCCGGACTTGAATTGCCTGTGGAAGATAACCAATCTTCACTTAGCCCTAGCACCTATTCATTCTGTATTGTCAGACTCTCCAGGGATCCTCACTGAACATATATCCAGAGAAACACAACTAAGCAACTCATTATACAAAGGAGAAGGGAGTGGGACAAGAAACAATGGAAAGAAGTATGATGAAAGGTGGGAAAGATAGCTATGGGAGAGGATGCATAAAAAAGGCACTAATTTATATTGAGCTGACAACATACTCGCTATTATGTACCAATAATACACTGGTCCATGACTTGTACACAATCACACTGACGCATCAACCAATATTCTCAACTTCTGCAGTCATTCAAACTACTTTCTCTTTCCAAAGGTTCAAACTTTGCCTTCATTAACTACATAACAGTTACTCAAGGACTGACTTCTAAATTGTGTCTATTCCACCAAATGTCAATGTCAGGGAATATCCTGTTGCTCCCTCTTACAGTGAAGGAAAAATCACCAGCATAGGTCACTCTGTGAATCTCAATGTTTTTATGCACAGCTGCTAGCCCTCTCAATTCTAACACCACTACAAAAGGAATACAACAGATTGAAGAAGAGGGAACAGGAGGCAAATATGCTTAATTCCCTTGCCAATCTCAAAACACTTCTCTGCATTGTCTTTAAATAAATTTTTGTGGCTCTTCCTGTTCTTTTCCACCTAGATATCTAATTATGTTATGTATGCTCAGTGATACTGTAGCATGGCCTTCCCAGCTCTCACTCTGGTCCTTATATCTGTATGATAACTAACCCTTTAATACCTTCCCCATTCTACATCCAGGGGCATCTCCAGTTGTTCTAATCTATATCTGGCCACTGGATGCAGATGATTCCAGAGGATAAAGTGAGGCTGGTGACTTTACACAGCCCTCCCTCACTTAAATCCAATTCATTTCATGTTATGGCATCATAACAGCCCTGTTGTCATGGTCCTCTTTGAGAATGGAGGACAAACAACAACAACTTTCCCTATAATACTCCATTTGGAGCACATCTGTGCAATCTCATCTGGCAAATACGTGGATGATAAAGTTTAGAAGATGGTATGGTAAGTAAGTTGAATTTTACTGTCGAAAGCAAGTTGTGTCTCGTGGAAAACGTACTGGATTATATATAAATCAAGAGACCTGGGTTCTAATGACTTTTGGTAATTTACTTCACTCCGGACTACTTCCTAATCTGTATAATAAAGATATTGACTTAACACCAAAGATTCCTTACATCACTAACATTCAATGATTCTAAGTTACTTCCTCTGACATACCCACTTTCTGATCAGGTATGTTCAAGACAATAAATTCTCAATTCAAATTAAGTTAGATTCCTAGTTCATGGTAAAGATTCAGAAGGTCTAAGAAAGAGAGCATTACTGTGCTCTTTCTGCTGAGAACATGTTTCCAGCGCCTTTGAAATTTTTTGCTTTGTTATCATGACCAAGGAAGCTTATTATCAAATATTTGTAGAGAGGGAAATTCCAGATAATATTCATCATTTCAAGGTATGAAAAATGGTCTCATTCTATAAAATATGTTGATATCCACTTGTGATCAATGATGGCATTTTACATTCTTAACTGTCTTAGTCCAAAATAAAGATTCAAAAGGGAGTTCAATTACAGAACTACTGATATGTATAAGGAGATAGAAAATATATCCAGAGAAACACAACTAAGTGACTCATTACACAAAGGAGAAGGGAGTGGGACAAGAAACAATGGAAAGAAGTACAATGAAAGGTGGGAAAGATAGCTATGGGAGAGGATGCATAAAAGAACAGGAGGAGAAGGTAAGAAAGTAGGAAAAAGTGAGGGAATAAGTAGAAAAAAGAGAAAAGTAAAAATATGAGTATAAAGCATAAGGATAGTAATTATAGGATGATAGATGGGTTTAAGGAACCTTAGAGTCCACAGAGTCCATCTCCCTCTTTTTGCGAAGAAACAGGAAGAGATAGTTGAACATACACAATAATAGCTTCAATGTTCTCTTCCTGAAACAAGTGTCATAAATTATCTACCTCATTCTAAAATATTATATCATACCCATTATCTGGTAATACTTAGGTTCTTGCTTTGTTGTTATGACTTTATTTATTTAATTTATTTATTTCTTTTTTAAAATTATTTTATTAGAAAATTTATTAGGAAAAGCCTATCATGGATTAAAGATGGAAGATCAATATAAGTATTGTCAATGTATCCATAAGTATCTGTACTAACTGGACAGAATGGGATTATGGTTGGTAGATAGTTAAATAGAAACTGCAGAAAGAAATGTGTGTGTTTCCCAGCAAATGGAATGGTAAATCTCAAGCTGAAAATACACTCTCTAGGCACTACACTATATGGCTACGTAACCTACTCTATCTTGGGAAAAATACTGAAGAAAAGAAGAAATGTCCCACTTATGGGACATGCTTGTGCCACATAATTGGCTAGCCCCTGATAAGACTGTAAGGATAAATAAATGAAAAGGGAATCTAACTTTAAAACAGTTCTATTACTATGAAAGAAATCTTGAGAATTTTAGGAAAAGTCAAAAAAACAAAAAAAAATGAACTAATATCAGATCTAATATGAAGAGAAATAAGATATTTTTGCCTCCTCTACTTACTCAGAAAACATTACCAAGGTTATGAGGCTCCTGGGAGTTCTCTAGATGCAAAGATCCACAACAGAGTTGTTCATCTTTCCCTCTTGAAGATTTTGGCTCTACCATCCAGATCTAGGGGAGTCAAACTCTTCAAACCTAATACATAAAAGTCATAATCATTCAATAAAAAAAACTTCAGAGATTATTTAATCCAAACTTCTCATTTCATAAGTTATAAAACTAGGAACTAAAGAGGCTCCATAATTTGTCCAAGGCAACATAGCTAGTTAGTTGCAAACATCTGGGTTGATTTCCAGTCCAAAAATTTTTTCACTACACCAATTTGACCCTCTGTTACATCAGAAAAGTGAAAGGTGGGAATCAAAATTTAAAACTGCCCTTTCACAAAGGAGGTTCAAGAAGAGTCCCAATCTTGTTAGTGCTGCTCTAACTTTACTGTCATACAACCTAATCTCTATAAAGTATAAGCATATTGAAATCAAACTGAATCTACTCATATGCCCTTCCAAAGTGGTTGTTTTGTTATTCCCTCATCTTTGGTTTATCTTTACTATCCACCCTTCCCCTCACCTCTTCCAGAAGCCCAAAACCTCCTTGGAAACGGAATTCTTCCCACAACTATTTGCCATAATTTATTTTATTAATGATTCCTTCACTATGCCTTATCATGAAATAAATTGATGACTAGCACTCAAGATTACCACACAAAACTCTTATTGACTATTGTTGCCAAATGTAGATATATCTTCTAAGATGTATACTTGACTTTTTCATCCCCCAAAAATCAGAAATTTTAAGATAAGATTGTGAGAAAAGGAAATAAAACTATTAGACATTCCTAAAATATCAATTCATCAGAAAGAGAAATTGTGAATAGCTAAGCCTTGTGGAATTGATAATTTTCTATGTCATATTACTGTTTTATGACTGTGTGTGTGTGATGTTGAAGAACGGGAAATTAAAACATACAAGAAGAGGTGAGGAAAGAGGAAGAGAGACAGAACAAGTATTCTAAAAGAAAGAGGAAGATAATTGTAAAAAGTGCAGTATTTTAAAGGTATTCATCTCACCTATCTATTTTGTCACAGAATATGAAGTATTTAAGGATGAGAAAAACTCAGAGGCATTAATCTGTCCCTTTGTAGTTTAAAACCTCTAAAGAAAAAGAGTTACATTACGTTCTTCCCTAAGAGGAAGAAACATAATTAGTTGCTCTGTTAGTGACCCAATGATATTGCTCAGACCTCTAATACCTAGTTTATTATTACTTCCCTTGGTAATTGTTTCTTGGAGTCACACTAGTTTTCCCAAGAGGAAAAATACTGGAAAGGCTGATTGGTGATAAAATAGAGGAAGGGAGGATGCAAATAAATGTCCCGAGTACTAATAGAAATACTATTGTGATTGGTGTGAAATATTCTTAGAATAGCTGTTCATGAAGAATGGGCTCCTTTGGAATGAGAAAAAAAGGAGAGAGTATTCACAGAGGAAGTGTATAATCCCTCCTATTGGGAAACAAGGAAATGGTAGTGAGAGATAAGTTAATTGTAGCTGTTGCATAGATGGGAAATTCTTGACAAATGGAAATATGATAATAATAAGAATGTGCCATCCTTTTGAAGAAGTATGTGGTAAGCATCATAAAAATATTTGAGAGGCGGACCCATAAGAAATATCATTTGAATTTCAGTGATCAGAACAGCAGGGAGTATAAATGCCCAAGGATTTGATTGTCATATTTTCAGAGCATAGCTTCACAAGCCTAGATCATTTTCTCTCTCTTTCTCACCCCTCCTTTGCCTCCTCTTTTACCTCAAATCTCCTAAATATTGAAAGAAAATGAATTTAAGTAATTAAAACATATAAAAAGTTAAAATTTTTGAGCTGTAACAAAATTTACCATGCATCCAAAATTTTTAATGGGAGTTACATTTTATTTCAGATGTGGAAAAAATTTCATGACATTAAGATAAACATGAAAACCAATACCCTTAAAAACATGAAAGACAATTAAACAATGTAATTGCTATATATATGTATGTACCAAATGGCATAATGTCTAAATTCTTAAAGGAAAAACTAACCAAACCGTAAAAAAAAGACAGTAGCATAATTGTAGTAGGCATTAACGTTACTCTTTCATAATTTGGAAAATCTAACATAAAGATAAATACTGAGTAAACACAGAGTTAAATTCTTGGAAAAATATTTTTGAAAGACATTGTATCTTTTGAATAGAAAAATTAAGAATATCCATACATCTCTTCATTTCATAGAACCTTTGCAAAATTTTATCATGTGCAAAGGTACAAAGAATTCATAGGTAAATCCTAAAAATACAGAAATTGTAAACATAGCTTTTAGCACAAAAAAATAGTGCAAAAATGCAATAAGAATAAATTAGGTTGTAAAAAAGTAAAGAAGTTATAAATAATGATTCGACCAAAGAACACATCATAGAAACAACTGATAATTGTTTAAATGCAAAAAGAATGACTACAAAAAAATAATACATCAAACATGACGGGAGGAGTTTATCTCTAAAGTAATGCTCAGAGGGAGAAAAGTATATATCTTAAGACATATGCGAACAATGTATTTAGAGAGAGATTAAAAAATTGAACATGCAATTGTTAAAAAATAAAATAAACAAACAAGCACAAGTCAAGAACCAAATAAACAATTCTGAAAATTAGAGATTATGTAAATGATCAAATATTATTTGGTTTTAAAAGATTAACAAAAATCAGACCTAGGATAATCCATGATTCATTTGGCCCCCAAATTCCTCTCCAAATAGCTTTAAAATAATGCTTCTAAATGAATTCTGCAGTGGCAGAACCAAGAAAAGAACAAGATGAAACAATTGTCTAGCACAAGACAAGAAGTGAGTGCAATCTAGTGCAGACAACACCCCAGTAAGACAGCAGTAGGCCAGAACCTTGGGGACAACTTAATTGAGCTCTCAACCCATAGACAGTGGGGAGGGGAGTCAGACAGCTAATCAGAGGGAGATTGCAGGGGTCTCTTTGCTGGTCCTGGGTTCAGGACTCTGTTGCATTGGCCATATACAGATTCAGATCCCAGTACTGAGCCACAGACCTAGAGCAAGGAAGAGCAGTAGCACACCAGAGCTTGCAGCCAGAAGAGAGTGGGGACCATGGTCACAGTTCCAGGGCAGAAAAGAGTGCTTGTGGTCTCTCACAGACTAGGACATAGGCCAGGAGAGTAGCAAACCCTTTTCTCCTTAGACCAGACCACCTTGGAAGAATTCAAAACTTACAGACACACCACACCCTGCCCCAGAACTAGTTTCTAAAACAGCTGCACAAAAAAAAAATTGGAGTGTGAGACAGTGCCCCTGGCACCCCAAGAGCAGAACCCAAATTTTCATTGTTGTTATTCAGTTATTCGGTTATGTCCAACTCTTAATGACCCCATGGACCATACCAGAGAGGCCCTTCTATTCTCCACTGTCTCTCAAAGTCTATTCAAGCTCATGTTCATTGGTTTCATGATAGTTATCTCTCCATATCATCCTTTGCTATCCCCTTTTCTTTTTGCCTTCAATCTTTCTCAACATCACAGTCTTTTCCAATAAGTCCCATCTTCTCATTATGTAATCAAACTATTTAAGCTGAAGCTTCTATATTTGCCCAACTTTAACATAAAGTTAAAAGTCAAGAAATAAGCTGGAAAATGAAGAAACAACAACAAAAAGAACCTAACCATAGAGAATTGCTCTGATGAAAAGGAAAATCCAGGCACAAACTCAGAAGACAACAAAATCAAAACTGCTACATCTAAGGCCTCAAAGAAAAATTTGACTTGATCTCAGGCCCAACAAAAGAATTCCAGGAAGAGATCAAAAAGAATTTTAAAAATCAAATAAGAGATGTAGAGGAAAAATTTAGTGTGAAATGTGAAATGCAAGAAAATCATGAAAAATAAAAGAATCAACAGCTTAGTAAAGAAGGCACAAAAAAATACTGAAAATAAGACCTTAAAAAACAGAATGAGTCACATGATAAAAGAGGCACAGGAATCTACTGAAGAGAAAAACTCCTTTAAAAGTAGAATTGGCCAAATGGAAAAGGAAGTACAAAAGCTCACTGAAGAAAATAATTCCGTGAAAATTAAAATTGCACAACTAGAAGCTAACAACTCCATGAGACATCAAGAAACAATAAAACAGAATTAAAGAATGAAAAATTGGAAGAAAATAAGAACTACAGTCAAGAATCACCTACCTAGTAAAACTGAATGTAATTCTTCAAGGGGAAAAAATGAATATTTAATGAAATAGAGAACTTCCAAACATTCCCAATAAAAAGACTGAAACTAAATAGAAAATTTGAATTTCAATACAAGATTCAAGAAAAGCATGAAAAGGCCAACAGGAAAGAAAAATCATAAGGTATTCAATAAGGTTAAACTTTATATTCCTACATGGAAAGATGATACTTTTAACTCCTAAGAAATGTATCATCATTAGGGCAGAGAAGGAGCATACATAGACAGAGGGCATGAGTGGGACTTGAACATAATGGAATTACATCTAAAACAAAGTAAGAGATGAGAAAGAGAAATGTCCTGGGAGAAGGGGAAAAGGAGTGGTAGAGTAGACTAAATTATATTACATGAAATAAAAGCAAAAGAGCTCTTACACTAAAGAGGAAGATGAGGGAAGTGGCAGGGGGAGCACTTAAATCTTACTCTCATCAGAATTGGCTCAACAAGGGAATAATATACACACTTAATAGGGATATTATCTATAGTTTTCTTCCTCTGTTTCAATTTTACCTGGTTTAAGTGTTAAGACATTTGTGTCATAGAAGGAATTTGTTAAGACTCTTTGTTTTCCTATTTTTAAAAACAATTTGTGTGGTCTTGGAATTAATTTTTCTTTAAATGATTGCTAGAATTCACTTGTAAATTCATCTGTTCATGGTGTGTTCTTTTTCTTTAGATCATTTATAACTTGTTCAATTTCTTTTGTCTAAGATAGAGTTAGTAAAGTACTCTTCTGTTGATCTGGACTACTTATGTTTATGTAAATATTCATCCATTTACTTCATTTAAATTGGGAGTTTCATTGGCAAATACTTTGGCAAAATAGCACCTAATAATTGTCTTTTTTTCTTCTTTACTGGTTATGAATTCACTTTTTTCACACTGGTAATTTGTTATTTTATTTTTAATCAAATTAGCTAATGGCATTTTTATTTTTTTCAATTTTTTCCCAAAAAATGGCTCCTAGTTATGTTTATTAATTCAATGTGTGGAGGAGATTGCTTTCAATTTATTAATCTCTCCATTGATTTCTAGGATTTCTATCTTACTGTTTAATTGAAAGTTTCCAATTTGTTGTTTTCCTAGGGTTCTTTAATTGCATGGCCAGTTCAATTATCTGCTCTTTCTTTTATTGATGAACAGGTTTAAAGATATAAACTTTCCCCTAAGTACTGTATGCTAAAAATTTTGGTATATTATTTCATTTGTGAAAAGAAAAAAAATTAACTCTGATTTCTACTAATGTTATGGTCAAGAAATAGTTGAGAAATATTTTCTGAAGTTAGTGGTCAGCCTGGTGAAACTCTATGATAATTAGCCAAGTGAAACTCTATGAACCTGGGAAGCCTCCCTAGAGTGATTTATCTGTACCTGGGAGGCTGGGAAGCCTTCCTAAACCAATTTCTCTGTACTTGGGAGGCTAGCCTAGGATAATCTATCTTTCCCTTAGCTTACCCCCTCCGTTTTCCTTTGTAACCACTTTTTTGCATCTATATGACAAATTGCTTAGCAACAAATGATATTAGTTAGATACACAAACCTAATGAAATGTATAAAAGATTCTACATCTCTGAACTCGGGGCTGCTCCACCTTTAATTGGCATGGAGTAGCCCCAGCTGGTAAATTAAAGCTCCTTAAAACTTTTTAATTTGGACTCTGTGGTCACTTTGTTAACACTCGTCAAGTCATGTCATTTCATTGTATTGATTTTACAATGTAACTATTATTATAACATTGACTTTTTTATAATTACATTAGTATCTACCTGAACTCACTCTGCTCAGGAAAGAAGTTTTCCCTCTGAATTAGTTTAAAAGTGAGGTTGAAAAGAAAAGTTGATATAATTCATACTGAGCATGGAACATCCACATGTTATCTGTAAGGCCTAACTCATTTAATGTGGTGCCATACCCAAAAGATACACTGTCAGTCCTTGTCCTTCCTTGTGCACTTAGGGGAGGTTTGATCTCACCCAATGGGGTGGCAAATCAGTTACTGATTTCTTGGCCAAGAATACAAAACACAAATGAATACCATAAAAACAATATTTAATTGCCAGAGAGGAGCATGATTAGCCACACTTGAATGCCAACCTACTTCTCATAGTATAGCCTATTGTAATGTTCCAAAACTACCCCATACCCTGCTCCATTCCTGTATGTTAATAATGAGGTTCCCTCACACACTGGGGATGCTGGTGGTGAGTCTGATCCATTTTGTTAAATTATACATATCACTATTAAGGAACTGATTTTGCTTGTAGTATGTATCTCAGTTCACCTTTATTGCATGTACCCACCTGTAACAGTAATCAATTTAGCAGATACTTAGCCCTTGGTAACTTAGAGCTAAGTATCTCTTGAGAGAGGCAGAAGGTGAGAACTCTGTCTCCTGTGTGAAGCAGAAGGTGTGAACTCTGTCTCCTGTGTAAACAGAGGGCGTGCACTATGTCTCCTGTTTCTGACAGCAGGAGGGAGTTGGCTGAGAAAGGAGACCAGTGTGTGTATATAAGAAGAATTACAGAGACAGAGAATCAGAATCAGGAATCTTCCTCCTAGTGGCTCCTGGTGGAGGAAGCAGGATTGTCCCAGCATCTGAGAGCTGGGCTCCTGGACTGAGAACTGAGTTGGAGTTTTCTATGAGACCAGAATCTGGTGAAGGCTGCCTGGAAGGCCTCCTAGAAGGCCACCTGGAAGGCCACCTGGAAAACCACCTGGAAGGCTGAGATTTCTCCTGTGTCCTAGGGCCAGCCAAACTGCCAGAGGACTGAAGAAGCATGACCGGGATAAGCCTTTGTTTGTGGCTTGGTGGATCCTTGAATTCCTGGCAACAGAAGTAGTAAAGGGTTTGAGATGGGCTGGACCCTGTGAACTTCAGTGTGTAACAAGAACTGCCCAGAGGACTGGATGAGAACCTGGGAGCTGTCTGCCTCTGAATCCAGGTAACTGTTTGGTGGATTCAAGTAGGAGCTGGGACCATGGAAGGGGATACAGGAAATCTGAGAGACCACCCTGAGTCAAGATGAAGAAAAGGCCTCCCATTGGATGGGTAATGACATTGAAGTTTACCAGACATCAAGGGGTGGAGGGTTTGTGTAATTTGCTAATGATTGTATTTAGTGACAGATTGCTAGACAAGTGACTGATTAAGTCAATCTATAATTGCCCCATGAGTGGAAGATTGATTATTGTATTGGGAATTGATTGAATGATTAAGTATTGATTATTGTATTGTGAATTGATTGAATGAGTAAATAAGGAGGGTTTCCCCCTTAGGGAAATCAGATGATTATTCTTTTGTTTTTTGTTCTAAATATTGTGGCCACTGTAGTGAAAACTATGTGGCCATTCTAATGTTAAGCTGTTGTGAACACTATATTGTGATTTTCTGTGATAAGATGTAAAATCGTGAATATCATATTGTGATTTGTTGTGAATGTTTGCCTTGATTTGTAATGGAATAAATGGAGTGTTCACTATACTTGTGTAATCAGAACCTTAAAAGCTTTCTTTGTAGCATTCTTTTGGGAATCTGCTCATGCATGGTGTTACATCAACACACATTGCTTTTATTATCTATAATACAATTACTGACTATTTCAATGATGTTTTCTTTATCCATTCTTCTTTTGTTTTGTGTTTGCTTGGTCATATTTACTTTTTTAGGCTTTTAGATGTCAAAATTGTCTACTTAGCTCTAGTCTTTTTCTCATGAATTCTTGGAAATCCTCTATTTTGTCAAAAATCCATTTTTCCCCTGGAGGATTATAATCGATTTCTCTGACAAAGTTATTGTTGATTATCAGCCTAGATCTTTTGCCTTCTAGAATATCACATTCTTAGCTCTCTGCTCCTTTAAAATCATGGTTGCTATGCAACAGTGACACTTCTGTACTGGAATTATTCTTTCTGGCTTATTGCAGTATTTTTAACTCAACCTTGGTACTTTGGGTTTTGACTACAATGTTTGTTAGAGTTTTCATTTGGCCATTTCTTGCAAGGGGTGACAGTGAATTCTTTCAATTTCTACTTTGCCCTCAAGTTCTAAGATATTTGGGCAGGTTTCTAATTAAACATGATGTATAGACTCTTTTGCTTTCAGGGCCTTCAGGTAGTTCAATGATTCTTAAATTATTTCTCATCCATAATTTTCTAGGTTAGGTTTGTTTGGTTTTTTAGATACTTCAGATGTTCTACTTTTCCAGTCTTTTGATTTTGTTTTATTATTTCTTTGTGTCTCAGGGAGTCATTGGGTTTTATTTATATAATTCTAATTTTCAAGGAGTTGTCCCCTATAATTTGTTTCTGATCAGGCATTTGATCCCCTTGTTGTCTCTGAGCTGAGAGCTCCAGAAACTGCTGCTACTATCCCTGTTGCAACCTACTCTAAGGTCCATCCACAGTGCTCCTGCTATGTTCTTGTCAGCTCCCATATATTACCTACTATGTGCCAGGAACCATGCTAATGTTTTTTATAAATATTATCTCATTTTATCAACACAACAACTCTGCAAGGAAGGTGCTACTGTTATCCCCATTTTACATTTGAAGAAACTGAGGCAAATAGCAATTAAGTGACTTGCCCAGTTGGTAAGAGTGTGTGGTTAGATTTGAATTCAGTATTTTCTGACTCAAGGATCAGAACTCTATCCACTGTGCTGCCAGATACCTATGGTAAAGAGAACCACAGACAGAAGAGGAACCATGAGAGTTTATTTAAGGGAAGAGTGGCAAGGGATATGGTGATATCCTGATCATAGTAAGGCCTGTGTATTCTCATTTATTGATTAGTTGCTCCTTAAGACTGTATAAATGAAAGTAGAAGTAGTTCTTGAAATTAGTGAAATAAAGCTAAAGCCTGGCATGTACATATAGGAATCACAATAATAATGTGTATATTCTATAAAGAGCATAGGTCAGCAAGTCTTCACTGCATCTAACATGTGAAACTCTTATGATTTAAGTATCCTAGCCCATGATGTGACTTACTAGTCTGATGAACTTGTTTTCAAATGGACACCTCAATAAAACAAGACAGGATTTCAGATATCTACATAGGATTTGTGGCAAGATCCATTGTGTATAATAGCTGCTTCCCCTACACATTCTTGAGCCAGACAGTAAAGCAAAGCACAGTTCCCATTCAACGACGTAATGGTGGAGAAAGTTGACTGGAATATGGTGGTGGTTCTACTATCTTCATTGAGAATAAATGATAGCCTTTTCTCTCAACTAATTTTTGCTATTTGAAGAGGAAATAATGCATAAACTATTCGATTTTTCTTTTCCATAGATTATGCTTAACTGCCTTTGAATAACAAAATTAAGCATTTGCTTGCTAAAATGGTTTCCGGAATCTTATGGCTTTATTGATGTGGCGATCTTATTTCCACATATCAGAAGATGAGAGAACAAGCAAAATATAAACTTGCATGGTCTCAATTAAAGGCCTTGATAAGATTATAGTAAATTTGACTTGCTTTACATGGAAACATATCCATCTGGATATAACTGTAATGAGCACAGAGTACATGAGGAAAATACAATCTGCTGAGTTTTAGCAAAATCAATATGGATTTCTCATTCCTATTCATCAAACTGAAACTACACATTGATTAGGGGGGAAAGTATCTCTTCCTTTATTTATTTGTTCCTTCTTTCTTCCCTTTGGCCTGCTTTCCATCTACAAATATTTATTAAAGATCTACTGTGTGCAATATATTGTGGCAGATATTGTGTTCAACTTAAAAGTGAATGATATGAGATCCTTGAACAAAGAGGGTTTACAATAGAGCAGAGCTTACATTGTCAGTAACAGAACTTTAAAAAACCTCTCTAAAATGGGAATTATGTGCAAGAGATAAAGCAATTTCAGATATCCACATGGCCTATAAAACCCAGTGCCAAATAAGGTAGCATCCAATGAATGAGCAACAGAGAAAGTTCAGCCCTAGCTTCCATTGTGTTCATTCAGCATCCTCTCCACAACCACCCAGGGCTAAATAACTGAACCTATAACCTTGCAAAAGGACTGAACTCTACCTCCCCTCCTCTCAGTAATGAAAAACTAAAAAGCAGAAACTTACTCAGGATAGTACAGCAGTACAGAAGCTCTATGTCCTTCAACTGAACTTGAATGGAAAAATGAGGAACAGAGAGAACTAGAGCAGAACAGATGTGTGTGCATGTGTGGCACTCCACTAAGAGCCCATTACCTGGCTGACACTAGTTCTGACACCCCCCTTGCCCAAAGTAACTTGAAGCAGAGACTAAGATCATTGAAATATTAATTTCCCAGGAGGTTGAAAGAACTTTAAGATCTGAACCTCAGGGAAACTATCATCAAAGAAGAAGGAATCAAAAAGTGAGTGATATGGGAATATAAGAAGGAAAAAATACTGAAATTACTAAGTATCTCTAATTGAAGGAAACTCAGTTAAAGATTTTGAGTCTTTTGAGCAGATCAACCAATAGGGAAGATAGTAATAATAGAAGAATTTTTTTTTGATGTCTTGATCAGAAAAAAATTAATAATGGGGCTTAAAAGACATAAATGAAGTACAGAGTATGTCCAACAGAAGTAAAAGGCATAATAATATCAGACGAGCAGGCATTCAACACTCATTGAGAAGTCAGAAAAATATCATTAGAAGATAGCTTAAATTGAATGAGGAGCCCAACAGAATACTTAGACTGAGGGGAAATAGATGAGAAGACCAGGGGCTAAGACCAACATGAACAATGATATAGAGGTAGAAGAAACCAATATGGGACATGGCAAGTAGATGTTGTTGAAATCAATAGCATTTAAAACTTAATGGTATCTAAAAAGGATGGGAAAATGGGTTCTAGCCATAATCTTAAGGATATTGAATGCAAGGCTGAGGAGTGTGGACTCTTTTATTATCTGGTTCATAAAAACCCATAACATGTAGATTGGGACCATGGAATTTCCATGAAAAAATGCATTGTTTTCCTGAGATGCTAACAGCTGAGCTCAGCAACAGCCAAGCATAATTGCAAGTACAGATTCTTACAACAATATGACACTGAACGAGGTATATGGCATTTGATTGTATTATATTCATTAAACTCAAATTTATGATTCTCTTCTCTATATGTTGTACATTATAAAGTAGAAGGTGGGAGTAGGAGGTGTTACTCTATTCCCAGTGATTAGCAAAAAAGCAACTCCTCTAGAATCCAAAGATCTTCTTAGGGTGTCCTAGATCATGATGTCTTTGTACACACTCTCCCCTACCAAGGTCTAGAAGCATTGAGCACAATCCTGAAATACGCCTTGACTTTCTTTCAGAAAACCCATCATGATGTCTCCTTAGAACTCACAATTTTCCTGCTCAATCTCTTCATTGACACTTTCATGTCCTTATTCCTAAATGTGTAGATGACTGGATTCAAAAGTGGAGTAACAACAAAGTCAAGAATGGCCAAAAATTTATCCAATGACAAGGAAGGGAATTCCCAAATATACACAAAGAAACATGGAGCAAAGAACAAAAATACCACAGTGATGTGAGCTGATAGTGTGGAGAAAGCCTTGGACAAACCAGCAGAAGAGTGATGCCTCACAGTGACAAGGATAAAGATGTAGGAAATGATTAA
>CM053589.1:32815343-32832655 GCA_028646515.1 Pseudochirops corinnae
AGGTTTTGGTTTGGGGCTCACTTTGAGAAGAGTTGTGTGATTTGGCCAGAAGAGACTCTGGGCAGCCGTTGAGCCCCCCGGCTTTGAAAAACCCAGATGTTGGTGCTTCCCTCTCTGGTAACTGACTAGGTAACTGATGTAATGCTCAGACGCTGGAAGCCGTCTGCTGATCTGTTTTGCTGTTTGTTTGTAACTTCTGTTTGTATTCTCTGAAGTTCAGGGTGCTGACTTTTCCTCCTGAACTAGGTACATGATATGTTTGATTAAAATAAGATTGTTAACCCATTTTGAGTTGCTTTCCTTTAGAAAAGCAGATCTAAGAACCTGTGCTAGTAGCCGCCCTAGGCATGCTAGGGTGCTTGCTGTTACAAGGGGATGTGGGAAAATGAGGACACACTAATGCACTGTTGGTGGAGCTGTGAATTGATTCAACCATTGTGGAGAACAATTAGTATCTATGCCCAAAGGACTATAAAATCATGCATACACATTGATCTAGCAATATTCTGCTAGGTCTATGTCCCAAAAACATCAAAAAGAAAAAAGGGAAGGGACCTATTTGTACAAAAATATTTATAGCAGCTCTTTTTGTAGTGGCTAAGAACTGGAAATCAAAAGGATGCCCAGCAATTGGGAAATGGCTAAACAAACTGTGGTATATGATTGTGGTGGAATATTATTGTGCTATAAAAATGGCAAGCAGGATGATTTCAGAAAAACCTGGAAAGACTTACATGAACTGATGCAAAGTGAAGAGAGCAGAACCAGGAGACCATTATGCACAGTAGCAGTAATGTCATACAAAGAAGAACTAGGAGTGACTTAGCTATTCTCAGCAATACAAAGATCTGGAACAAATAATAGCATACTATTCATCTCCAGAGGGAGAGCTGATATTGTCTAAATAGAGACTGAAACATACTATTTTTCACTTTCAGTCTTCTTGTACAAAATGATTAATATGGAAGTGTTTCACATGCTTCTCATGTATAACCTATGATTGTTTACAGTTAGAGGTAGGGTAAAGGGAAGGGAGGAATGCAGGGATAGAATTTGGAACTCAAAACTTTTTTTAAAAAATGATTAAAAATCGTTTTAACATGTAATTGGGGAAAAATAAAGTAATTATTTTTAAAAGAAAACTTGAGTTCTTGTATTGGCACTGTTGTAAGAGTATCAGTTGAAAAACTTGGGAGTGTTTAACCTGAAGAGAAATGAGGTTCAGAGTGTCTGTCTTTAATGATGTGGAGAAAAGGCTTTGATGTGGAAGATGGATTAGACTCTTTTTAATGACCCTGGATGGTAGAACTGAGACCTATGGCTCTCATCTATTTAGATCAGCAGTTCTCAACCTGTGGTTGGCGACCCCTTTGGGGGGGGAATGCAGTTGCCTAAGACCATTGGAAAATACATATTTCCTATGGTCTTAGGAACTGAGACTCCGCTCCTCTATCTGTCTCCAGGTGGGTCTGCCCACGTGCAGATATGCCCACATATGAGTATTAAAGTGTCACGGCATTAGGAAGGTTGAGAACCACTGATTTAGATGGACATCAAAGAGAGAAACATTTAGAATCAAATAAGAAAAATTCTTGGCAATTAAAGATGCCTACAAAGTGGAATGAGTTGTCTCAGAAGGTAGTAGGTCCTAATTTAAGGTCTTCTACTGAAGGCTGAATGACCCTTTTGGGGGACCATTGTAGAGGAGACTTTTGATCTAATATAGGTCAATCTAAATAGCTTCTGAGATCCCTTAAAACTCTGAAAGTCTGTGATTCTGTAACTAAATTGCATATCTTTGGTCAAAACCATTTCTCTGACTCTCACCTCCTTGTTGATTAAATATAGGGACTCAACTAAACATCTTTCAGAATTTGAAAATCTATCAAACTTTCCCATATCTTTCCTTATAACCAGTTAAATGTTATATGCATAGTAAGCAGTTCAGTTGCATCAAAATTGAGTAGAGAAAAAAAGGGATAGCTGCAAAAGAGACCTTAGAAATCATCTAGCCTAAGTCCCTTATTTGATAGATAAGAAAGATGTTGCCTAGAGAGGTTAAGGGCCTTTACCAAGATAACACAAATTGTTAGCACAGAAATAAGATTTTAATCTAGGCCTTCAGATTCCTCTCATTCCTCTGTGCCACAGGATGATTTCTCACTAACATAAACCTCTCTTAAAAGCCAGAGAAAATAAGAGGACTCAAAAGGAGTCTTTCTCCTTTTCCTGCTGAGAACACATTGTTTCTCTCAACCAGTCCCCCAAAGGGTCAATGATTTAGAAAAATCAAAAACAAATATAGAAAATAACTGTGACTTTCCCTCAAAAAAATTAAAACAGGGGCAGCTAGGCAGCACAGTGGATAGAGTATCATCCTTGGAATCAGGAGGATCTGAGTTCAAATCCAGTCTCAGACACTTACTAGCTGTGTGACCCTGAATGACTCACTTAATCCCAATTAGCTCCAAAAAACAAATAAATAATGTAATCCTTAATTCTTTTTTTTTTAACTTTTTTATTGGAGGGGGGAAGGCAAGCAATTGGAGTTAAGTGACTTGTCCAAGGTCACAAGGCTAGTAAATGTTAAGTGTTTGAGGCTGAATTTGAACTCAGGTCCTCTTGACTCCAGGGCTGGTGCTGTATTCACTGTGTCATCTAGCCACCCAATCCTTAATTCTTTAAAAAAAATAATAATAATTAATCTTGATCTCTGGAGTCAGAAGTAGAATACCAGGATGTGTGATACTTGCATAATCACTGCATCACTTAGTCACTTCAACTGACATTAACAGATAATATTTGTAAAGCTCCAATAATGCTAAATGATTCCAGAATTACGTATTACATGTCTCTATGTGTTCAGGTGTACGTGTGTATGTGCTTGGAATTGGGGTGGGGGGAAGGAGATGAAGAGTGAGGAGAGCATGAAGAGCAGGGTGAGAGGTTTACTAAATACTCCTAGATCAGTGGTTCTCAACCTTTCTCAACCTTCCTAATGCCATGACCCTTTAATACAGTTCCTCGTGTTGTGGTGACGCCCAACCATAAAATTATTTTCATTGCTACTTTATAACTGTAATTTTGCTACTGTTATGAATCGTAATGTAAATATCTGATATACAGGATGTATTTTCATTGTTACAAACTGAACATAACCCACAGGTTGAGAATCACTATTTTAGATAGAAATGTACCAATACTACGCTCACCTATGAGCCCTGGGGCTCAAGCACTGTTTCCACCTCCAATATATATGAGGATCTATTCATGATCACTGATAGCAGTTTAACCTTCAAACCAATCCAGGTTTCTTATTAATTTTTGACAGTAAAGTAAAAGAAAAGAGATAGGAAAAACAAAACAATCCTTTAATAGAATAATTGTACTACTTGATGAAATGACGAAGTATTGGTGTGTGCATGGGTATACCTATGTATGCATATCAGTTGTGTATTCCAAAAAGTTGTTAGTTGAGTCGCATGCTGAATCTTAATTTGTTTTGAAAATAAATACCGGTCTAAAGTAACCCACCAGCCTCTAGGGAGGAGTTTATTCAATCTATTGCCACTGTGTCTTCAGAATTTCTAGAAATAGATTCATCTAATCAAATCATGGTGAAAAGGCTGAAACTGAAGTTAGAAATCCCAACTCCTAATACGTCTTCCACACAGTCGTCTCTCTAATAATGATAATGAAGTTTAAGAAAATAAAAAGCAGATAAGTGAAGAAGAACAGGCTAAGTTGAGGTGAAAGGTTCTACCTCTTAATCACTCTTTGTCAATTTCTCTCTGGTGATAACGAGGTTTAAGAAAAGAAAACTGTAAAAGCGGGTAAGTGAGGAAGAACCCTAGCTACAAATGATCTGTGACTAATGCTGTCATAAAGAACAAAAAAACCTGAAAATATGCATGATATAAACCAGAATATTGAGGTTCCTTGAACTCATTTGAAGGGAAACGAGAATGTATTTGATTTCTCTGCTTACACTGAAAACATCATCAAG
The DNA here is from genome assembly GCA_028646515.1 of Pseudochirops corinnae. NCBI lineage: Eukaryota > Metazoa > Chordata > Mammalia > Diprotodontia > Pseudocheiridae > Pseudochirops > Pseudochirops corinnae. Next base: position 32,819,350 of record CM053589.1, read on the forward strand.
CTTGTGACCTAGCCAAGAATTCTCCAGGTGCTAAGATCCCCAGAAGAATTGATTGTCTTCGCCTCTTTGAGCTACTCTTCAAATACAACAATTCTAAACAAAGAACAAAGATTGGAAATCAAAAACACAAGGTATGGCATATTTGAAAAGAATCATTTAATCCAACTCCCTCATTTAATTGAGTAAACTGCTACATAAGTGAGACTTGAGTTATGTGACCAAAATCACAGAATGAGTTAGTTACCTAGCCAAAACTAGAACCCAGGCTTCTTGATTCCAAGCTGTTCCTGATTTAATGGACAGTATTATCACTCTATCAAAGAAATTAACATCTAATTAAGTTACCCTTTGATCCTGGGGTCAAAGGAGCAATTAACCTTGGTGAGACTGGTATTAATGACATATTTCCCAGTTTCTATGATAGCAAACAAACCAAATTAGCAGTAATGATGGTTTATATTAAAATAGCACTTTGCTATTCACAAAATACATTCCTCACAATCCATTAAGGTAAATACTGGCATTATCACTATTTTACTGATGTCAAGATTGAATACCCATTGGTAGATGGTCTACCGAAGGTCAGAGAGCCAGAACTATAGTAGGCTATCCCACAAACTGAAGAAGATTCCAAATATCTTCCCCTCCTAAAAGATTTATTGATTTTTCATGTCCTCTCCTTTCATTCATTCTTTATTTCCCTTTCTCTTACCCTTTCTCTCAAACCTTACTGAAGGAGGGTTGTGTTTCACAATTGACAAGCATTCCCTCAACTACCTCATTGTCACTGAAAGATAAAAAAAATCTTGATCATTCTCCTTGTGGTTCTGAAGACATGCCATTATCCAGACGTTGGCTTCCACCATCAAACATACATAAAAACAATTTTAAAATTAAGAAAGTGAAAGTCATGGATCCCAAGATTTGGTTGGAGATTCTCTTTTGCTCTCCCTTTACAAAAAAAGATAGAATCAGTTCTTGTTAAATAGTTTGTTTATGGACTAAAATAAGGCAGAAATGGCCAAGAAGCAGACTTTGTGGTTTGGCCTCCAAAAGAAAATTATATAGATAAAGATATACATATATATGTATGTGTGTGTACATATATACAAACAAAAGAAAATTATATAGATAAAGATATACATATATATGTATGTGTGTGTACATATATACAAACATATATATGTGTGTGTGTGCATATATAAATATATATATATTTAACAAGCAAATGTTCAAAGTAAAGGATGTTGATCACCAATAAGGTCTATGTTAACCACAGTCAAATCACATCTAAGTTAAGTGTTCAGTTCTCAAAGTTACATTTTAGAAGGAATGCTGAAAAGCCAGAGCATCTCTAGTAGAAAGAAGTCAGGATAGTGAGGTAATTAGATACTATAGCTAATGAAGATGGATGGAAGAAATTTGATGCTTACCTTGGCAAGGAGAAGGCATAATAGTCATCAATTATGGAAAGGATTATCTTGAGGGGAAAGAATTAAGATTGGTTCTACTTGACTATAGAAAGATGAATTGGAATTAATGGATAGATGTTAGATAGGACATTTCCAGTTCAACATGAGGAAAATGTTCCTAATTATTGGAATGGCCCCACAATTGGATAAGCTCCTTGTGGAGGGAGATAGGGACTTGCCCCCATCACTAGAGGTCATTAATAAAGATGGAATGACCATTTCTTGGTGATATCACAGACCAGAGAAATAAAAACATTGTTTGAAGAGGAGTGGGGGAGGTGGGAACTAGAAAGACAAAAGTTATCTGAGTGCAAAAAGAGAGATGGGGTGAGGGGAGAGGAATAACTGTGCGAAAGGGATATAATAGAATTTAAGTCCTTCTATTACCTACCAGTTCAGTCACAGGACAGAAAGAAGACTCATTGGGATTGAAAAAAGCTGAAGGACATTAACCGTCCCCCCCATCCCACCCCACCCCTTAATTGTTCCTAAAGAAAAAATAACTCTATGACTACACTACTAAAAATGAAAACATTTTACCTGGTCCAAAATCCAGTATCCTATCAATCCTGGTGAAACCTCTAATACTCAACCCATAATTGTGTGTCACTGGTAATTTTGTCTTGAAATCACACTGGTTTCCCTATGGGAGAATCAATGGGAGGGTTGCTTGGCAATGAAACGGGAGGGAAGAGAGATGGGGCAGAGAAGTTATCCTTATGCATTAGGGAAAATAACATCCTCGTTGATGTGAAATGATGACCTTCAGGGAGGAGTCTGGAGTTATTGAGATAAGGAAGGAAGAGTGTCTCTACAGATTGGCCTGATATTTACTCCTTTGAGAGAGAAAGAAAAAGGTAAAAAATACGGTGATGTCAGAATTATGGCATGACCTTACCTAGGGAGGCAAGGCTGTTGATCTGTGAAAGCAGTAAGATAACAGAAGCTATAGCTTTCATAACACCAGTCTCTTCTGCCATTCTGATGCACTTTATAAAAGAATGGAGTGCCAGGACCAGTGGACTAGGGTGATCCAATATACTGTTCTTTCAGAATTGATTGTGAAAAATGTAAGAGAGCTGAGAACTTAGTATGGCAAAGTAGTGTAGATTCAGGGTTTTGTTTATACCTTGATAGGTTTATCCATTTATCTGTTGGTTTCTCTGTGTTATGTGTGTTCCCAAAAAAGTTATGTGGACCAAGCTGTGCTGGAAATTGCACTGGGTCTTTGACTCAGAGCAAACCAAAAGACTGAGGTGTTTTTTTTCTGTTTCACCAAATCTAAAGTAAATGAATTTTTTAAATCTTTGCATTTTGTTTAAAGACTAGTTTAGGCCAGTCCTAATTCAGGACAGTCAGATAGTTAAGGTATAAGATTACAAGGTGAGCTAATAGACCATCTAACAGTTAACAAAAGTGAGTTTATTTGGGCATAGCATGGAATGAATATTCAGAAAAGATACAGCATTAATTTAATTGGATGCAGAGGGGAGGATTTTGGGAGGGGTAGGGTTTGCCAGGGGTGGCAGGGAGTCAAAAAAGTTCAGTTTTAAATATATTGTGTTTAAGATGTCTCTGAGATATCCACTTTAAGATATCCAATAGGCAGTTAGAGATTCAAGACTATATTCCACAGAGAAGAAAGAGCTGGATAAATTTGTAGCTCCTCGAGGGCAGGGTTCCCATTACCTGTTTCATTTCTAATCTCAACTATATTGTGTATTTGTGCAAAACCTATTTAAATTTTATGTAATCAAAATTGTCCATTTTGTCTTCTGTGACTCTCTGTATCCATTGTTTGGTCATGAATCAGACCATTGAATTTCTTTATTTAGTTGTCTTAAAAATAAGACCTCTTTCTTCCCTTTAGCCTTTTCCCTTCAGGACAGGCTATGAGCAAGATTTTCATCGCACTGCAAGGATTTCTGGTTGCTGAGTAGTACATGCAAGAGGAAATCCTAAAAGTTGTACAGAATTTAGAGAAGATAGCATGAAAAATTTTGATACTGCTTCAAGAGGATCATCAAAGGTGCTGGATTTCAAGATGTTCCAAAGAAATGTCTGAAAGCTTGAAAACATTTTCAAACAGTAAAAAACAGAAATAGTTTTGACAGAAAGAGCAGTTGGCATTGAACTAGAAAAAGAAGATTTCATTTTGATATTGAAGATTATCTGTCCAGAGTGCTAACTCTTGCTAGTGAATTTTCTGTGAGTTAACAATGTCACTGCAAGGCCCATCTGCTTCACAGCTCTAGATTCTGGCTTCCAACTTCTCAACTTAAAAAATTATTAATTGAAAAAACTCTGTGATAGTCTGAAGTATGCTATCAAGAAGGTAGAAGAAGTGGGGGCGGCTAGGTGGCACAATGAACAGAGCACTGGCCCTGGAGTCAAGAGGACCTGAGTTCAAATTCAGCCTCAAATATTTAACACATATTAGCTGTGTGACCTTGGGCAAGTCACTTAACCCCAATTGCCCTCCAAAAAGCAAAAAAAAAAATCATAAAGAAGGTAGAAGAAGTGGTCTATGACTTCTCAGTCCAGCATTTCAATAAAGAAGCAGCAACTACTTATACAGAAAAACAGATTTCCTTGTTCTTGGCCTTGCTTACTTCCAGTGGTTACCATTTCCTGTGGTAGTTTAGAAGCTGAAAATGCTAAAAAAAAAAAAAAAAAAAAAAAAAAAATCACTATTTTCTTACCAGTTAGGTGGTATAAGAAATGAAATATATTTTAAGGAAAAAAAGCCTTCAGAAGGACAATATTTCTGTTGTTGTTTTCCCTGAACTTAGCTGCTAACTTTAAGTCAGTTATCATGACCTTCCTTCAGATATTGTGTTGAATGCTTGATTATTTTGCTGGTATATTCTTCCTTCCATGATATTCTCTAGTCTTTACACATCCCAAAAGGCAGATCAGTCATGCCTGGCTCTGTCTGCTATGAACTTACAAACCAGCAATTTAAAAATCTGTAATTTTTTTTTAAATACATAAAGTATGCTTCGGGTTAAATATTGCTTTTGTTAATTCAAGTGATGCAAAATGAATCAAGAGAGGGAGACATTTTTCAAAATTTTTTTTAATATGGAGATTTGATTTGCTTAATCAAGCTAAAACTTATTTTTAGAGGTGGAATGTGTATTTGGACTTAAGTTTTTGGTGGTGTTTTATTTGACTCCTTTGAAAGGATACTAGGTGTCAGGTTCAGAGAAAAGTTTGGTATTCAAAAATCTATGATGAAAGATAGATAAAAGTTTAATATGCAAAAACCTATGATGTTACCAAAATGGTTTACTCTGATAACTATTACCATAAAAACAATCTGCACTAGTCACATGTTATGTACACCTGTACTACATTTCTAGAAGTCAAATAGATTAGACTGGCAGCATGCAGCTATCCATATGAGTTATTTTTGCAGAAGTATCCTACATATCACATATTTATAACATATAAATAATAATTCAACAGTTCATATTTTGCACAAAAGATATTACATTCAGTATTTGTGTGGCATGACAAATCTAAAATTGGATGATTACACAGGATTAGATCTTAGATTTGTTACTTTTGGTACTTTATTTAATCTAGTCAACTTTCTTTTATCCATCTTCCAGAAAGAACTAAATATAATTCCTATCTGTCATTCATAGATGTAATGAGTGTTACTAATATAGTGACTATGCTGTTTAGAGCTCATTAGAAAAAAGATGCCACATTTTACACTAGTAATTCAGAGTAGTTATTAATTTTAAACCTTAAAGTTAAATACCAGTTATTCTGTTTGTAACATAGAACATACATCATCACCATAATTTAATTGAGCCACAGTCATCCAAAATAAGACAACATACACCTTGACATTTGGTTCCTTCAATGTGAAAGTGAACAAAGGTTATAGTAATAACCATGTTGGAAAAAAGTTTGAGGTTTTAAAAAGGCTATTACTCAGAAGAGGAAAATGTGTGTTGGTGGATAGACAGACTTGTAATCAAACAGATTTTGGTTTGAATCCATTCTGTCACATATTAGCTGTGAGATCCTTGGTAAGTCATTTAAGTTGCCTAAACATCAGCTTCCTCACTTGTAAAATGAAGGTTATTACCTTATACGTGTAGTACCTGCCTCCTACGGTGTTTGAGGCTCAAATAATCAGAGAACTTTGCTTCAGTGAATTTTTTTTTACTGTGAACTACATTTTCTTGAATTCTAACTAAAATGATTTTTCTTGGGTAAAAGATTTTCAATTTTATATCACAATTGTCTGTTTTATCTTCTGTGATTTCCTTGATTTCTTGTTAGTTATGAATTCTCATACTCATAATAATTATATGACCTAAATGTTAAAAGTAGAAGAGATCCAGATAAGATACATATCACAGGTATGGCTAGACGGATGTCTTTACCAAACAAAGGACTTATCACAAAAGATAAAATGGATCGCTTCAATTACAATAAATTGAAAAAACTTCAAATGAACAGAGATTGAATCAAGTTAATAGATCTATAGTTTTCAGAATTCTGTAAGAGTGGGAGAATCATCCTTCTTATGTATTTTCATACCTCCCCCATTTTCTATGATCTTTCAAACATCACTAATCGCTTCTCTTCCCGTCTTCAGAATTTTAATGCTGAGAGTTTATTGTCCCTCCTGAGCACATTTGCCTATGGAATTTTAGTCTTTGGGATCCTAGCTGGGGGTGTATGGGATGTCCAAGGGGAACTATCACATCTGGTGTGAGGGTTTGTCAGGGCCTTTCCAAGGCTGCTCATCCACCTTTGGTGACTACACGGCACTCAGTTGTCAAGCTCCAAGAAGTGGTTCCAAAAAACTGTAGTATGCACACTGGCTACACCCCCGTAACTAACTTGACAGGTGAGCTTAAATCAGGTTGAGGGTAACTCACAGGCCTCAAATCCAGGCCCAAGCATATGAAGATTTCATCCAATGGAATGGGCAGATGAGAATAATTTGTTCCAGTGGCCATGAAGATAGCTGAAGTAGGCACTTGTACAATGCTCATATCTTGGTCAGATATAGAAGACACCAAAGTCATTCACTGCATCTTGAGCTATCACAAGTCATCCTGACTTTTGTCTTGCCACTGGGCTTTGATGAGTGGAAGAGAGAGTAAGGCTGATGGCTTTGTTCAATTCTGCCTCATTTAAATGCAATTCACACACAGGTAAAGACATCACCCGTAATGACATTGATCCTCTTTGAAAATGAAGGACAAACAACAATCCTTCTCTGAACTCCTGGAAATCTACTTTCACAAAATCTAGGGTTTGTGTAAAACAATGTATGTTCTTTTGTATCACAAACTCTAATAGAGAATGATCAGTTAATCTTAAGACTCCCAATAATTTCACCCCAACAATGAGATCTTCTATATAAATGAGAATCAGATACAGTATAGAACTCCCCTTTGCTGGTTCTTTTGCCTTTTGAAGAAAAGTTTTGGGGGTTTTGTTTTTGTGTTTTGTTTTGTTTTGCGGTTGGAGTTTTTTTTGGGGGGGGGGGAGAAAAGACAGAGACTGCAAACAGAGAGAGTGGCAGAGAGAAATCCAGAAATGTTTGGAGAGAGGGAGAGAGAGAGAGAGAGAGAGAGAGAGAGAGAGAGAGAGAGAGAGAGAGAGAGAGAGAGAGGTGGTGGGGAAGGAGAGAGATAGTGCAAGCATACTCCAGCAGCTTTCTGAACAATTGAAGTTTCTGGTAATTATTATATCATATTTCTGTGCCATGCTTGAGATGTTTCCCAATGTTCTCATCAATTTCTTCTTTCCTTCTAGATGAAATATCCTCCAAGGACAAAATTCCTTGTTTCTTCATTCATTAATCATCAATGAAATGCTCTTCACCATACTTTTCCCTCTACCTCACCATAACCTGGATTTCTCATTCAAGAGTACTTTCTTATTGAAAAATGCCCCCATTTGCCTATGCTGATTCTTTTTAATAGGTACAAATTAATAATCCAAAATCTTTCCACCTGATTCAGTAATAGCTATGAAATCAATTTTGTCTTCTTGTAGTATAGCATGTGCTGCTGGTGGATTCTTCCTGCTTGCCTACTTGTACAATATTTATTGTTTCTTTTATATGTAATACCCTATGTTAGAAACTAAGAGTAATTTCAAAGATGATGAAGCATGTTTTTTGCCCTCTAGAATCTCTCAAACTGCTATACCTGAGGATTGTCTTTTCTGTGACTCTTCTCTCCATATTTTCACTCTATGCCAGAAAGCTTTGTAGTCTCTCATAATATACAACTTATTTCATCTTCATTAATATGTGTTCCTCAAAGGAAATACATGATCTAGAATCTTGCACATGGCCATTTGAAATAAGCATGGAATTTCCATGAAAAATATTCTGACTTCCATGAAAAGTATTTCTTAAACGTATTTATTACCAAGTTCAGTGCTGTCCAAATATAATCCTGTGCAAAGAAGGAGCCAATTTATGGCACTGGATACATTAAAAACATGGATGTCATCAATGCCAGAGCAGCTCAGGGTTATAGTTCTCATCTCTGCAGAATTAAGGAGGAGGTAGAAGTTGAAGATATAACTCAAAGGTCACTTATAAATAGAAAAATAACCACAAATCTAGAATGTAGATGAATTTGTAATCAAATTTCTAGGGATCTAGAATATCATCCAATGGTTTAAGGGCTAATCAAGAAGATCCTGAAGTATCTTTTGATCTTGATAAACATAATCCATCATGAAAACTCCCCAGAATCAACAATCCTCTTGGTTAGTCTTTTCACTGCCATCTTCATGTCCTTATTCCTAAATGTATGTATGATTGGATTCAAGAGTGGAGTTATAAGAAAGATAAAAATGAGCAAAAATTTATCCAAAGATAATGTGGGAACTTGCCACACATAGACAAAGAAACAAGGAGCAAAAACAAGAATACCACAGAAAGATGAGCTGAGAGTGTGGAGAAAGCCTTGGACAATCCAGCTGAAGAATGATGTCTGACAGTGACTAGAATAATGATATAGGAAGTGATTAGGAGGAAGAAGGTACCCATGGTGACAAGCCCACTATTTACAGTGACCCCATATACCACCCTGGAAGTATCTCTGCAGGCAAGTTTTGCAACCTGGGGGAAGTCACAATAAAAGCTTTCAAGCTTGTTAGGACCACAGAAGGGCAAATTTATAACAAAAGCAAACTGAGACACAGAATGAAGTAACCCAATCATCCAGGTAACAATTGTAAAACAAATACATGCTTTGTGGTTCCTAATAATCAGGTAATAAAGAGGCTTACAGATAGCTGCATATCTGTCATAGGCCATGGCTATCAACAAAACCAGCTCAGTTCCTCCTATGAAATGGATAAAAAACATCTGCATCATGCATCCTGGGAAAGAAATGACCTTACGTTCACTGAAAATGTCAAGGATCATCTTTGGGACTGTTGCAGATGATAGACCAAAGTCAGTAAGAGAAAGGTTGGCCAGCAAAAAGTACATAGGGGAGTGAAGGTGAGTCAAAAATAACAGTGATCACAATGAAGAGGTTTCTCAGCACAATTCCTACATAGAATGAAAAGAAAAATAAAAAAAGGAAAATCTTCATATCCCAAGAAGCTGAAAGCTCCAGCATCACAAACTCAGTTACCATAGAGTTATTTATACTATCCATTTTGAGAATTGATATCACAGACACTGAAAGGACCTGAGGGTAGAAAAAACAAACAAACAAGAAATTAGAAGTGCAGGGAATTAAATTGGTTATCCTATTTGTTCCACCAATGATTCTGGAAGACCCTAGATAGGAAACAGGAGTTGTAAGAAATTTGAAAGGCCACACAATTAAGAAGGAAGCGTTGAGGAAACAGAATAAATTAAGTACTCAGGTGCAGTAAGGAGGTGAGGAATAGGAGAAGCAGAGAAGTTAACAAAAAAGATCAACGGGAATGCAGCTGACTGAACAGACAGAATAGGTCATATAGTATTCTATAGCACAACAATATTCCATCATAATCATATACCACAATTTGTTTAGACATTCACCAACTGATGGGAATCCCTTCAGTTTCCAATTTTTTGCTGCCACAAAAAGAGCTGCTATAAATGTTTTTGTAGATACAGGTCCTTTTCCTTTTTTTAAATCTCTTTGTTATATAGATTTAGTAGTGGTATTGCTGGGTCAAAGGGTATGCAAAATTGGATAACCCTTTCAGCATAGTCCCAAATTATTCTCCAAAATGGTTGGGCAACACTATCAGAGGTACATTAGGGTATCTATTTTTCCACATGCCCTCTAGTATTTATCAAATTTTCCTTGTCTGTTATGTAAGCCAATCTGATAGGTGTGAGATGGTGTCTCAGAATTGTTTCATTTGCATTTCTTTAAACAATAGTGATTTAGAGTTTTTTAATGTCATTATTGATAGCTTTGATTTCTTCTGAAAACTGAACAGGCAATTTTCAAAAGAAATACAACCTATCAATATAAATTGATATATATTATGTATATGTGTGCATATATATAATATATATGGTATGGATAACTAGTAATTAGAAAAATGCAAATTAAGACAATTCTAAAGTTTCACTTCACACCTATCAGAATGGCAAAATTGACAAAAAAGAAAGTAGAGTGAAAACTGCTGGAAGGGAATTACTATCCCATTGGTAAAGTTGTGAATTAGTGTACCCATTCTAGAAAGGAATTTGGGACTATGACCAGGAAGTTACTAAACTGACATCCTTTGACCTAGAGCTACCACAACTAAGCTTATATCCCCAAACTTATATGGCCAGAGGTATCCAAGAAAGAGAAGGAACTCATAGATACAAAAATATTTGTAAATTTCCTCTTACAGTAGCAAAGAACTGTAGGAGGATGCCAGTGAATTAATCGATAAACATTTATTAAGTACCTCCTATGTGCCAGACACTGTGCTAATTAAGTAATTAAGGAATGGCTGAATAAAATATAGTATATAAGTGGAATATTGTTATGCCATAAGAAAGGATAAAAAAGGGTGGCTTCAGAGAAACCTGGGGAGACTTGTGTAATGAGAGTGAAGTAAACAAAAACTATTTATACAACAATATTAAAAGGACGAACTTATTTGAATAAATCTAAAACTCTGATCAATGCAACCACCAATCATTATTCCAGCGGACTGATAACAAAGTATACTAACCATCTTCTAATGGAGAAGTGACGAACTCAAAGTGTAAAAGGAAAGAAATGTTTTTAGACACGAATAATAAAAGGAATTTGTTTTGCTTGACTAGGAATATGTGATATAAGGTTGGTTTTTCCCTTGTTTTTCTTGTTTGTTTTTAAGGGGGAGAGGTAAGAGGGAAAGATGTGTATATCTATATATAAAAGTATATTTCTTTATTTTTAAAGTATAAAAAGCAATAATTCTAAGGTCTAACATCCACCACCTAGTTGTATGTATACTTCTTTCCAATTAGGCATAGTAGTAAGAACTGGAAGCATCATCCAGGTTAACTACTTCGTTGTATAAAAGGGGAAACAGAGACCAAGATAAGTGATTTGACCTGGTGCGCAAGGTAGAAACAAAACCACATTTTAAATCTAAGACAACGGACTCCAAATTTATTGCTCTTTCTTCATAGGGCAGAGAATTTTTCATCTTAACAGAAAATCTAGACGGGCATCGGTTTTTCTGCCCTCACTCAAGATGGCGCGCCAGGTCGTCGCGCAGTGGCTGACGGGCGCACATTGATTGGCTGGATGCAGGGGAAGGGGCGGGACAGATAGAGGTCTTGTGTAGCGGTTTCCGGGCTATGGCGGCGGCCGGTGCCGGACAGGACGCTGCGGTCCCGGCCGGGCCCTTGCGATCTTTGAGCACCCAGCTCGATGAGAGCATCGTGCAGCTGCTCCTGGAGCTTGAGGAGCTGGAAGGGAAGCGGGTGGCCCTGAACGCCAGAGTGGAGGAGGGCTGGTTCTCCCTCTCCAAGACTCGCTATGCTATGGGTGCCAAAGCTGTCAGCCCCCTTCAGTATAGCTCCTCTATGGTTCCCTTCTTCCGGGTCTGCACGCGTGAGCCCGAGCCTGGTCGGCCTGAGTTCGAGGTGATTTTCACTGGACCTGAGTCGCGGACGGACGAGAGACCCAAGGATGCTCAAGGTGTGCGTGATCATGGGGAGCCAGAGTCTGAGTCTCCAGTACTTCGGAGGCGGCAGCAGCCTCAGGGGGCTCCTGTGCAGCCCACACCGCCCACACCTGCCGCCGTGACGTCTCCAGAGAGAGATCCCCTGACCTGGTTTGGGATCCTGGTGCCCCAGAGTCTGCGGCAGGCCCAGGGAAGTTTCCGAGCAGCTCTGCTGTTGGCGGGGGAGATTGCCGCGCTCCAGAGCCGAATCGAGTGGGGAAGAGCCCAGATTCAAGCCCTACTACAGGAAAAACAGAAACTGCTTGATCAGCCGAAGGTGGCATGAACATATTCTCTAAACTTTAGTATCTAAATAAATGATTTCGTCTCTTTCTTGATGACTATCCAAAAAAAAGTACAAAATAAAACCTTTTTTCCTTTTCTGGAGAAAATGACACATTTCCTTTGCTTTCCGAAGTTCCCACTGTCACAGTAAAGAATCAAACATGAAATATATTTTTTCAATTGTTACTTAAGAGTCAGAAGCATCAGGAAGTACGCTAATGTTAACCTTGGCATAGTCTAGCATCGTTTTTGCCAAGGATTTTCTTAACCTAAAATATGTTTTTTGTAAACTCTGGTACTGCTTAATTTTTTTAAAATTCCACGTCTGAATGTAAATGGGTGGGGCAGGGAAGAACTGAGATCAGAGGGAAACTAAGCACGCAAAAGAGAAATACCATATTACACATATCCATCAGAAGGGATGAAATGAAACCTTTCTATGGTGGTTGATGCTTAGAAGCTGAAAGTACCCATTTTTAAGTGTACACTGGTAGTACAAGAGCCATAGAGTGCGTGCGAAGAAACCAAGAGTTCCTTGGGTCTATAATGATCATACACACACACACTAAACATATCTATTATCAAAAAAATTGATAAATGGAAGAAAAAGGAAGTATCTATTAGGATTATTATGACCAAGTTTGGACTGGATAATAAGATGAGAAAATGTACCTCTTTGCCTAATTGGAAAGGGGAGGGGGAGTTCTGAGTCTGGGTCATCACATACTCTGTCAGATTCAGTTGTGTTGTTTATTTCTGCTGAACTACTTTTTATCATCTTTCATTTTTTCTTTGTTACAAAGGATGGTTAGCTGGGAGAGCGGGGGAAGGGAAGTGGAGGTAGAGATAGAAAGGATCTATTCAGAAATGAAGATATAAAAACAAAGCTTTTTTTTTTTTAGTTTTTAAATTTAAAAAATAAATATACTCTATAGCAAAAGTATCCTTATGAAAAGAACTTAGAAGGTGTCATGAGGTTTTTTGCATCCTGTATTTAAAAGGATTCATTACCACCACCTTCTGGAGCCCCACATTTATATAGTTACTTTGAAAAAGAAAAATAGTGTCTTCTTTTTTTTTTTTTTTTTTTACTCATTTACTTTTAATTTACAAGATTCAGTTCCACAATCACTTGGGTTTCAGATTTTCTCCCCTCCTTTCCCCCCCCCCCATGGTGGCGTGCAATCATGTATAGGATCTGTAAATACTTTCACATTGTACAATAGTTTGGTCATATAGAAGGGCTGTAACCAATGAGTGATCACTGGGAAAAGAAAAAAAAAACAAAAAACCAAAACCAGACATGAAAGAGAATGATAGCTAGTTTTGCTTCAGTCTCCATTTAAACTATAGTCTTTCTATATCTTTCTCTGAGTTTAGGTAACTCC
>CM053589.1:32833155-32854026 GCA_028646515.1 Pseudochirops corinnae
GGCAACAGATGCTGCCTAGAGGCCCAGCCCTTCACCAGCTTTTCACCTACAGGCCTGATGAGTGTCTTTGGCATCATCACCAACCTAGCTCTGGGGAGTGTGGGCAGGGGGAACCATCCCAGGCCATTCAATCAACCAACTTTGTTTGCCCATGAGTAGCAAAACCTCCCTGCACCTCCAAAATCCAACCCTGAGTCACTGTCCCATCTCCAACAGACAAATAAGAGAGGTGACCCAAACTGGGTCAGGTTCCCAAGTGTTGGAGTGCCTTTGTACTGTAAAAATCTCCTTGTGTGCCTCTGCTCAAACCTGCAATTGGCAACCCCCAACAAAAATAACACTGAGGGACATGCAGGCAGTTTGTGTCCTCTTCTTTTCCTATGCTACCGAAATTGATAGGAACCAAGGGTCATCAAACTCCAAACTCCTGACAATACCTGGATGACATATACCACTGACCTCACTTCCTGCATTCCCATCCGCGGTTTAGCAGACCCTAACTCCCTTAAAATGTGTATTTTGGTCCATGTCCTACCCCAAGATGTCTTTTACTCCAGGGAGGGGGGCTGAGAGCATCTTGGCTTGTCTACCAAAGCAAGAAAGGCCCCCATCCTAGTTCCCCTCCTGGTGAGATTAGGTATTGCTGGATCCACTATTGTAAGCACAGCAGCTCTAGTTACAGGGAAGTTTCAGTATGCCGCCTTGAACACCTAAGTGTATCAAAATTAGTAAAGAAATACTGGGGGGATGGAGACCAACTGGTTTGAGTCCCTATTTAATTGGTCCCCCTGACTGACCTCCCTTGTTACAGCATTAGGGGGCCCCCTTGCCCTTCTACTCCTGAGTCTTCTCATTGGCCCTTCCCTCATTAATGCTCTCCTAAGCTATGTACGTAAATGGGTCCAGTCTATTAAACTATTGGTCCTGCGTACACACTACATACCCATGAGTAACCAAGAATCTATGATTTGATTCTTTCCTAAAGAGAAGGGAGGAATGTTATGGTCAGGAAACAGTTAAGTAATACTCTATGGAATTAGTAATCAGCCAAGTGAAACTCTATGAACCTGGGAAGCCTCCCTAGAGTAATTTATCTTTACCTGGGAAGCCGGCCTAGGGTAATTTATCTTTTCTTTGCTCAGTCGTCATGCCCTGTGCCGCTCCACTTACCTTGCAGACCCCCTCCGCTTACCCCCTCCTCTTGCCTTAGTAACCGCTTATTTGTATCTATATGACAACCTGCTTTGTAACCAATTGTGTTAGTTAGATACGTAAACCTAATGAAATGTATAAAAGATTCTCCACCCCTGAACTTGAGGTTGCTCCCCCTTTAATTGGCATGGAGTAGCCCCAGCTGGTAAATTAAAGCTCCTTAAAACTTTTAATTCAGACTCTGTGGTCACTTTGTTAAGACTCATCAAGTCATGTCATTTCATAAGCATGTAGTAATTATTCTTATTCTTCTCATCCCCCTCCAAGAAGAACACTGGACTCTGCCCCTTGAACCACCCTGAGCTCTTATAGGTAGGTTTTTACCTTATCTTGCCTGGAACTAACCTTCCATATCACTTCCCAACTTCCATTTCCAAAACATGCTGCTAGGTGTACACTAACTCCCCTTCTTATGTACTGTCTTCCCCCATTAGAATGTGAGCTTCCTTCTATTTGTAGCACTAGTGCTTAGCACAATGTCCGACAGTGGTTAATAAATGTTTTATCATTCATCATTCATTCCTTGTTGATTGAATGATTCATTGATTCAGCTAGGTTGCTGGTCCATGGATTAAACAGACTGTACGGTAAAGTTTCTACTTTTGTTACTGGTATATAATGTCCTCAGGTAATGTATTCTTGAATTAGAGTTGAATTAACAAGTCATACAATCAATGATGTAAGAAGTGAGAACAGCCAGGAGGATGGAGATGAACTATTGATCCAAATGGATTATTTACACCAGACCCTGAACTACTAAGCAGAAAACAATACCACCAAGAAAGGGACAAAGCCAAAATATATACGTCAGGTACCTATAGGAACATCATGAAGCATAGGGACATTGGTGGTTATGTCAGAGTGCCCTCAGGTGTTGGGTGGTGCACATGACAGATGAAGCTGAGCTCTTGATCAAAGTATATGCTCTAGTGCTGAACAGGAAAAAAAGAAAAGAAAAGAAATGGGCATTTGCCATAGTGACCAATAGTGTCATAACTCATTTAAAAAAGAAGCCAATGAGTGCTTGTTTTGTATGTGTCATTCCACAATCCTGCTGACCTTCCCGTGCCTTTCCATCAATAAAGCAATATTCAAATGACTCTTACAGATGTCATTCCTGAGCCCACCTGTTTCAACATTGGAATAATGATCTGGTTTAAAAAAAATAACCAGAAATCTGAATACAGATGAACTTCCAAGTTCCTGGTGATCTTCTATTAGTTCAAGGCTGCCCAAATGACCATAAAGCATCTTTTGATCATCTTCAACAAAGTCCATCATCTGATTTCCCTAGATCTCACAATCCTTTTTGTCAATCTTTTCATGGCCAACTTCATATCCTTGTTCCTCAAAGTATATATGGCAGGATTCAAGAGTGGAGTGACAAGAAAGACTAGAATAAGTAAAAATTTATCCAGTGACAGAGCGGGGACTTGCCACACATAGACAAAGAAGCAGGGGACAAAGAACAAGAACACCACAGTGATATGAGCTGAGAGTGTGGAAAAAGCCTTAAACAAACCAGCTGAAGAGTGATGTCTGACAGTAACCAAAATGAAAATGTAAGAAATGATTAAGAGAAAGAAAGTGCCCATGGAGATAAGCCCACTGTTGGCAGTGACCACATACACTAACCAGGAGGTATCTGTGCAGGCAAGTATTGCAACCTTGGGGATGTCACAATAAAAGCCATCAACCTTATTAGGGCCACAGAAGGGCAAATTCACAACAAAAACAAATTGAGACACGGCATGGATCACCCCAATCACCCAGGCAATCACTACAAAACAAAGGCATTTTTTATGGTTCATAATAGTCATGTAGTGAAGAGGCTTACAGATGGCTGTGTATCTGTCATAGGCCATGGCTATGAGCAGGACCATCTCAGTTCCTCCCATGACATGGATAAAGAATATCTGTATCATGCAACCTGGGAAGGAAATGACTTTATATTCACTAAAAATGTCAGTGATCATCCTTGGGACTGTAGTAGAAGAAAGACCAAGGTCAATGAGGGAGAGATTGGCTAACAGAAAGTACATAGGGGAATGCAGATAAGAATCAAAAATCACAGTGAACACAATGAAGGCGTTTCCCAGAATAATTCCCACATAAAATGAAAAGAAACAGAAAAAGAGAAGAATCTTCATCTCCCAAGAAGTAGACAGTCCCAGTAGCACAAACTCAGATACCACAGAGTTGTTTGCTCCATCCATTGACTCAGCTGATATCACAGACACTGAAATGACCTGAGGACAAAGAACAAGGAAAAAATCAGAAGCAGAGGGACAAAAAAATACATGCACTATTGGCCTCGGGAGTGACTTAAGAAGGGCCCTGTTTTGAAGTGTTAGTGATGCAATAGGCTGGAAGAAGAAAAATTAGCATATGAGAAGCAATGGTCACATGTTGTAAGTATAAATTTTGAACCAGAAAGGATCCTTAGAGACCATCTAGCACAGGAGTCAGCAAACAAAAACTGTCAGGACATATCTCTCTGCTTATTTTCATACTGTCCAGGAGCTAGCTGAGAATGGTTTCTACATAAAAAATAAAATTTTATTTAAAAACTTAAAATAGAGTTTTATTATATTTTAAAGTGAAAAAAATTTTTTCTTAGTTCACAGAGCACACAATGGGAAGGATTTAGCCCATTGGCCACAGTTTGCCAACTTCTGATCTAGACTAATACCCCAATTTTATAAATGAAGAAAGCAAAGTACCTTGAAATTGAGTGATTTGCTTTTGCTCAAGGTCTTGTAGCTAGTAAGTACCAGAGGCAGAATTTGAAACCAGGCCATCTTGACTCTAGCTCCAGCATTCTATCCACTATAACAAATTGCCTCTGCTGTCAAGAAAGCTGAAGAAATGAAGAACACAGAAGTAGTTGGAGGGGGGGGGGGGGGAGGAGCAAGCATGGAAGATAAATGAGAATAGAGCAGACAAAGAAACAAAGAACAGGACACAGTTACCTACTTTTGCAGAGCAGTAGTATAAGAGGCATCTTTATATGGCATAAAAGGGAATGTACTAAAAAAAATCAAGAGATGTGGGTTCTTCAGGTGAAACTGTTCCCCAAAGTTATCAATTATCTCTTAATTTCCAAATCTAATGACTTTTCCACAGTCCTTATCATCTTTGAGCCCTCAATAGTCTTTGACTCTGCTCTCCTGGATACCCTCTCCTCTCTAGGTTTTTGCAGCGTTGTTCTCTCCTCATTCTTCTCTTACCTGCAATGTTCTCCTTTCCATAATCTTTATCTAGGTCATTCCCACTAATTAGGAGCGTCCTCTCTTTTCCTCTCTCATTATACTGTCTTGTTGATCACTTATCTACCTAATGAGTTCAGTTTTCATCTTTGCACAGAGAATTGATTCCCAGATCTACTTATCCAGCCCAAACCTCTCTGCTGAGCTCAAATGTCTCTTGGACATCTCAAACTCTGTGTCCTGTAAAGTCTCAAACTAA
This sequence comes from Pseudochirops corinnae, assembly GCA_028646515.1. NCBI lineage: Eukaryota > Metazoa > Chordata > Mammalia > Diprotodontia > Pseudocheiridae > Pseudochirops > Pseudochirops corinnae. The sequence goes on from CM053589.1 coordinate 32,837,836, forward strand.
ATATGTGCAAAACAGAATTCGTTGTCTTTCCCCCAAAACCCTTTTCTCTTCCTTATTCTTGGTTAGAGCACCACCATCCTCCCAGTTATCCAGGCTTTCATCAGGGTAAGGCTTCCCACTCTCATTTACCTTGCAAATCTAATTTGTTGCCATGTCTCATTTTTCCTATTTTGATAACATGGCAAGTATACATCCTCTTCTTTCCATTTACACAGACCTCATTCTGTTACAAGCCCTCATGCTTTTTTTCCTAATGTGCAGATCGGACCCTGTTACCACTTACTCTCTAAACCCCAGTGGCTTCCTAATGCCTTCAAGATCAAAGATAAAATGATCTTTGGGGCTTTTAAATCTTTTCAAAACCTTTGCGCTTTTTTACTTTTTCTAGTCTTTTTGCTCTTCACTCATCTCCCCACCCAAGTGCTATATAATGTAGCAACACTCTCCTACTTTCTGTTCCTAGCACATTGCACTCCATCTCCTTATGCTATGCCTTCTCACTAGCTGTGCCCCATGCCTGGAATTATTTTCTTCCTTATTTCCACCTATCTGCTTCCTTGGCTTCCTTCAAGTCTTAGCTCAAGTATCACCTTCTTCCCAAAACCTTTTTAAGTCTCCTTCCCACTGAGCTATATAAAAAGATAAATAGATACACAGATAGATACAGATCGTTAATTCATTGTTACCCTTCATACTGGAAGAGAACCAAAATGACCTCACAATGTTGGGGTCGATGTACAGTGTTCTCCAACCGTGGCTAATCGGACCAATTTGAGCTTTTAAGGCTTTACTACTGGTTGGGTGCAAATAGTCCATATGAATATTTAGGATGGAGAAGTCCCTAAATTTGCACATATTCACCCACACTGACATTCTTATCCTTCGCAATAGAAGAATCATCTAATCCAACTCACTCAAATTTTATAAATGAGCACACTGAGTCAAAGAGAGGTTAATAGACTTGTCCGAGGTCATACATGCAGTTAATTTCTCTCCAGGCTGCACTTCTGACTCTCCCAAATTTATCTATCCATTAAAAATAAATAAAATAACTCTTTACTCTGGAAGCTCACTCTACCCCTGGACTTCACACCCCTCAACCCTTCATCCTTTCCCTCTGATTTGGTGATTCCTCCAAAGAACCTCCATTTTAAGGACACCAAAGCCAAACAAGTTTTCATTCCTCTTTAGGGTATACTCTCTAAGCTCTGGACTTTCTCTATCTTCTTCTCCACCCTTTCAGTCAATATGGGGTAGGCTCAGGACAAAGTTACCCCTGAGAACACTGGCCTCAATTTCACTGATGCAGCTTCCTAGTCATCTAGGAGTGCAAAGAGTCCCAGCCACATAAAGTTTGGTCTTCTCAGACTTCATAAGTTGCCCAAAACTGCAAGAGTTGCCTTACCCTGTTAACATGCTAACCAGACCCATTTCCATATGGAGCCTGAATCCAAAGAAGCTAAGAGCCATGACTATATTCTTGTTACAAGTCCTTGCTGCGTTAGGGAAGGAGAAGAAGGGAAATCATCTATTATGCGCCAAGTACTATGCAAAGCATGTTATAAATACTATTTCATTTGATAGACAAGGTAAATCTGCTTTATTAAATATTCAATTTCTAGTGAATAATTGAGTAAACAGAGGTAGATGATGGTGCACTGGAGCAGTCAGATCCTGGTGCAACTTTGTCCTAGGCCTACTCTATGTTGGTTGAAAAGGTAGAGAAAAAAGTTGTCAGTGAAATACTGCTCCTAACACAGAGTGCCTACCCATTCTGAATCATGGTTTTTCAAGCACGGTGCAGAATCTAGATCGTAGATCAAATTATTAACAAACCACATTAAAATCTAAGTTCCTAAATTCCAGGTCAGGGCTCTTTCACTCTAAAAAAAAAAAAATGTCATTTTTCTATTAAAGAAAAAGGCATCTAATGAAATTGCCCCTCTCATGGGAGCCAGGAGCAACAATCCTTGCTAAAGCTAGCTCCAGTTCCCTTTACTTATCTCTGCCGAGGAAACTCATCTAATCTCTCTGTGTCTCATTTTCCACATCTGTAAAATGAGGCGGTTGTACTGAAGATGTTCTATTCCAGATGTTCTATGTGAATCTATGGATTCGCATCTATTGTGTGCCCTGACCTCTATGATCACAGCAAGTAAACATAGCATTAAGAGTGTCTTGTATTTATCTATGTTGCAGTTAACAAAAAACTTTTTCCAAAAATCTTTTGAGGTCAATGGTATTATTATTCTCATTTTACTGATGGAGAGATTCAGTCTCATTTAAGTAAAGGTCATACAACCAGGACACAAAATCGGATCTTCTGAATGGAAGACAAATAAACTTTATATACAAAGCTAGTTCCTCCCTCAAAAAGTATCTGATGTCTGAAAAACTGAATTCCTATATCTGTCCCTTCCTTTCACTCACTCCTCACTTCACTTTTCTCCCAAGTGAGAGAAGTTTCCTATACAGAACCAACCAATATTCTTTCTTGATTACCTATTATCATTGATCCAAAAAGATATTGATCATTTTTCTTCTAGCTTTAGAGACATCTCAGCAACCAAACATTGAATGCCACCATCAGCCTTGCAGACAGACAAGGATGTAGCTGAGGAGTTGAAAAATATAGGTTCCCAAGATTAAAGAAAGAAGAATCAGGAAAATAATACAATGACTACAACAATGTAAATGGGGAAAACAAGAAAAAGAAAATTGAGCCCTATATAATTACTATGACCAAATTGGATATTCTCTTAGCCCCTATCCATAGTAAAAACAACCTTATTTCTCCTCAGATAGCATAAGGACTAATGGAAGTAGGAATGGCCAAGACATTCTTAGTTGTTTGGTCCCACACGTGAGAAACCTGGGCTTACAGGTGGGGTATGAAAAAGGAAGAGAAATATAAATAATAAGTCTAAAATGTCAACACACCAAAGGTGGAAATATTGAAAATGATTTAAGTGATCCAGGGAATGGTTGGCTTTGCCATAATTAAATCTTACCTCAAATATTGTGTGCAGTTTTCATTGACTCATTTCAGAAGAGACATTAATGAGATTAACTACCTCTTATGGATGGTAATCAAGGTAATGAAGGGATCAATTGAAGTAACTAGAGATATTTAACCTGGAAAAGAGAAGAGTTAGTGGTCTTCAAATATTTGTGGGGTTATGTGAAATGGAGATTATGCTTAGTTCAGATTAGCTACAGAGGGTAAAACTATGACTTATGGATAGATGTTACAGAGAGATAAGTATTGGCTCAACACAAGAAAAATCTTCCGTAATATAAAGATTTTCCAAAAATGAGCAGATGACCCCCACACCAATATATCTATCCCCACTGAACTTCAGTTCCATATTACCAACTGCTTACTAGATATCTCTACTGAATTTCATGTAAGCATCTCAAACTCAACATGCCCAAAACAGAATGTGTCATATTATCCTCAAAATCTCTCTCCTCCAAACTTCCCTACCTCAGTTAAGGATACCATTATGCTACCAGTCATCCAGAGTCAAACCTCAGAATAATCTTATACTCTTACCCTTTTCCTCACTCCCCACACCCAAGCAGTTGCCAAGTTTTCTTGCTTCTTCGTTTATAACCTCTCTTGCATCTATTCCCTTCTCTCCATTCATATAATCTCTACCCTATTTCTGGTCCTCATAACTTCTCACTCTAGCAAATAAATCTTTAATTGGTCTCTCTGCTGCCAGTATCTTTCCTCTTCAACCTATCCTCCGCACTGTTGCCAAACAGGTACTCCTAAAACACTTATTTGAGTGTTTTACATTCGTTCAAACATCTTCAGTGCTACCTATTGCCTTTTACAGTCTGTGTCCAGAGTGCTAGCATAGGATCTTACTCATAGTTGTAATTTAATAAATGTTGGTGAAATTAATGGAGTTGTCTCCAGGAATGTTGAGTTGACCTAGCACTGGAAGTTGACTAACAGAGGCTAGATGAACATTTGTTGTTGATGTTGTAGGGAGAATTCATTATTTAGGTAAGGAATGAACATGAAATCTGAGGTTCAAGTAAGTTTGTTATCTAAAGATTCTACACATTCATTTGGAAGAATCTGATTTTCCAAGTCATGATGCAACTTAATGGTAGTATATCTAATAAGAAATAAAGGGATATTGAAATATACCAAGGAGAGATGGAGGACACTGAGAGGCATAAATAGAAATACAGCTGTAAGGATGAAAAGGACAGTTGTGAAATGGTATGACAGAATTTAAAATAATCTCTCTTACCTATGAGCTTTGATGCAGAATATGAGACAGACTCAGGCATCAGAGAAAACCAGCGTGTTTAACAGTTGTCTTTATAATCACTACTCAGAAAAATGAACAGTGTAAAGTTGTTACCTACAAAGGAAGAAAATTAATTTCTCTGAATGTTATTGATCTATTGATGCTATTGAGATCCAGCTCATGAATGGTTTCCCCTGATAGTTGTGTCTTAGAGGCACATTTTTCCCCTAAGGAAAAAACGATGGAACATTTAGCTGGCAACAAAACAGAGAGGGTAGAGGAAATGCAGAGAAATGTTTCTAATGCACGAGGGAAAATAATGTTCTGGTTGATGTGAAATAATGTCCTATGAGAATGAACCTGGTTGGAATGAATGATGATAAAATAAGTATCCACAGATTTGACAGATAAACATTTTTCTTGGGGGTAAGAAAGCTGAAATAAAAGTTATACCCCAGTACTATAGAGTAACCACAGTCAGAGAGGCAAGGCAGTTGACTTGTGGAGATAGGGAAGCAGCAATTGTTATCCATAGTCTTTGCAAGGCAATAAACCTCTTATTCTGCTCCAAGATAGCATGTAAAAAGTAAAGTGAGAGAACTACTGGGGATACATTTTGTCATAGGGAAGTCTAACATTCTTTTGTTGCAGATTTATTTGAGGTGAAAAGTAAAAAGATGAAAAAAAAAAAGAGTAAAACCATTGGCTTCAGGAATCTTGTTCCTGGTTATCAATGTACCTCATTTTCCTCTGTTACGTGTAATGTGTATCCTTGATCATATTCTATGTTCCAGACTGTGCTGAAAGCTGCCTGGGTCTTTAGTATACAAGAGATCAGAAGCTTGAATGGTAGTGCCTCTGTGTCAGAAGGTCAGCAAGAATTGCTTAATTGAACTTTCTGATTGATTTCCTAGTCTCTTATTCACACCTTTGTCAAAGATCATGGAACCCTAACACATCACTTAACTACCATGGCATTTTCAACAAATTAAAGCAACACTGATTCTAGGAGCAAAGGGCTAAAGATGCCTAGCCATATTTTCCCTGTTTAGAGAAGAGACAAGCATGACCTCTCCCTAAGAGCTTAAGAGTTGTGTTTTTCTTATGGTTATTGGTAAGTGTAATTTGGTATTGGGGTTCTTTTTTTAAAGCCACTTAGCCCTTAAGATCAGGTAATAAAAGGCCCCAAATAAATGTAAAAAGAAAGTAATAGGTCTTGGGATGAAAAGAATGATATAACTAGCAGACTAAGGTCCATAAGGATAGAGATCATATCGTATATAAACTTTTTATTCCCTTCAGTGTCTAATATAGTATTATGTCTATAGAAGGGGCTAAAGAATTTGTCTTGTTTTGTTTTTTTAATTTGAAGATTCTTCAGCCATGCTTAGCTGGGGCTGTTCTATGATTGGAGAGCTTGTGACTGATTGACAGAAAGAAGGCCATTGTGCATATTCTTTTCACTTGAAGCAGTCAAAACAAACGTTCCATTTCTATTTGGAATTTAAAGAGAGAGGGAATGTCATTATTCGGTTTGGGAAAAGGCATATGGTGTTTATCTTCCAGGGATCTAGAGTTTGTTCTTCTTGAGCACGGGTCCAACTGCCCAGCTGCATCTCTCCTTCATGCTTTTTCCTTGACTTCCCCTCTTTCTTTCCTTGTCTGAGAACAGGTTCCCTTCTGCACATTTCTCTACATCTCCTAGATAACTGGGATCCTGACTGAGTTTGTGCTTATGTATCAATAAAGAAATGTTGTTATTTCAGTTCTTTTAATCAGCTATCAGGACACCGTTAAAACAGAAAGACTTTTAAACAAGTCTGTGGTCTTGTCAGAAGAAGAAAAAGAATAACTATTCCAATAATATATCACCTATATTCTAAATTGCTGTCACATACATTATCTCACTTTTTCCTCAGAGCAACTTCCAAGTGATACAAAATATTAATTATTTTCTTGATGCACTGGATATCACAAGATTTGATTTTCCATTATATTTAGGAATGAGAAACCATCGCTCATTGGGAGAAATTATCTTTACTACATTTTCTAAAAGGTGTATGTCTGGCCATGAAGCCCTAACATCATCAAGCTAGGACTCTCTCTGGAGTGTTCAAAAGATCAGATTTTTAAAAAGGATCAAGTGCTGCCAGTCCACTAGAGGTAAGGAGGGAAGTAGCAGACCTGGGGAAACAAGTGAAAGGACAATGTTGATGTCCACCCAAGACCCTAGTATTGTTTTGGTTTGGGGGAGATGATTATTATGTTCAAAATGAACTTTAACCAATTTCCCAAGGATGACAAATTTTCTTTTTTAAACAATGGGAAGAGTACACTGGAGACTGGCCAACAAGGAAACAGCTCTTAATAAACTTTAGCATGTTTAGTTTCATGCAGTTCTCCACAGAACCTTCAGAGGAAGCACAAGAATTCCATTATAGTTTGCTCCACTTCATCAATTTTCTACTGAGTCAAAACTGAGCATTCATACAAATGATTCCCAGGGGCCTCAGGGATGGAGTTGGTGGAGGGGAGGGAAGATACTCAAGTTTCTCCTTCCTGGCTGTAATTGAGGGAAGTCATGATGTAAGTAAGCCTCTAGGTGGAGAGAAAAGTCCTTCAGTCCTACCCACTTGGGCCAACTAGTAGCCTATAAATACATAGAGATTTTACCTTTTTCCTCTTTGTGTTCTTTGTTGCATTTAGGTGGAAAAAAACATAGAAGATGGCTACAACCTTGTGACCTTTATAAGATCAGAAGAGTTGAAGTCCCATGACAGAAACTATGCTAGAATTCACTGCCAGTACAACCACAAGGAGCAGGAGCCGACTTAACAGAGATGCCACCTTGGCAGGCAGAGAGGGACTCATCCCACAGCTATGCCTGAGGTGGGGTGTATACTTCCAAGCAATAAATTTAAGTTTGAGCTCACTCTCCCCAGGATCCTAGGTAATATAGGAGAGAGAATGCCCCTATTCTGAGGAATGTGTTTAGAACCTCTGTTCTCACGATATCTTCTCAGTAAAAATCCTTTTCTAATAGCTAATTGATGTAAACTAGTTAAGTACTATTGAGGCACTAATCAGGTGGTATCCGTGGTAATGAAATGGCACTAAGAGCTAGTAATAATAACTAATAACTAGCATTAATAACTAGCATTAGCAATTGAAATGAGGGCAAACATTCTGTCTCAAACCAATGGAAATAGAAAGAAACCCCACTGCCCTTAGAAACCAAGGGGAAGATAGCATTAGCTAGCCAATCATGAGCACTCTGCAATCTCAATTTGTCAATGTGAGGGGGTATTATTATAAGGACTCCAGAATCAATAGCTAGCCAGTTTTGAGCTGGAGGGACTCAACTCAAAATGAGTAGAAGTTGAGATAAAGATTCCCATAACCTGAGGCATTTGGGTGATTTATGAGTGTACACATATTTTTCAGCCAAATAGGCTCTGACTGACCCTGCCTTCATGCTCCGGACAATAAATATTCTTGATCCACTTCATTTTTCCTGCATGGATAGTTAGACCAAAACCTTTTGAGAACTTAGAGATATCATTTGGGAGACTCTTCATTGTTGTAGAGTTTGATGTATATAGGAATACATCATCCACAAATAGGAGTATCTAGTCCTCATTATCTATAGGAAATTCCTTGTAAGTTTGAACTTTTCATTGTATTGCCTCCATAACAATGTCAAATGTTTTGGGCATGTATATTTCTTTTCATTCCATCTCCAGGACAGACTTCCTCAAAGATTTGCAGCTGAAGGAGTTTTTGATCACCTTATAACAATTGATTTACATTTGTTAAATTTCTTTGTGAAATTCCTCTTACCAATGTCAATATTCTTTCCTCCAGCCAGTTCCATTTTTTTTCGTTAATAAACAATTGAATGGATCAAATTGAGATTGTCTTAATTGAGTGCCATATCTTTTTCTCATTTTGATTCTTTTTCCAATTTTTTAAAATTAATATTGACATCTGCCTTAAAAACTGAGTTAAGAAATATTCTTACAATAATAAGTGATCTCCTAGCTTTTAAAAATTTTAACAAAAATTTCACTGATGTGTGATGTCATTCAATATCCCCCAAATCTTTTCTCAGAGAAAATATTCATGACATATTACTGTCAAATTTCTATAAAGTCTGCATGCCTTTAACTTGTTTCATTCCTAAGTCCTACAACATATTTTTCCAACCTATTTTCACCACATGCCTCCATACCCACCTTTGTGCTGAAGTCACTAAGTATAAAAAATATCCTTTGACTTAATTGGAGGATTTTATGTAGTTTCTCATAGAATTTCTTGACCTCTTCATCCTCTATAAGAAATGCTTAGCATATATTTTACATTTCTCTTCTGCTGGTCTTTTTGGAAGCACTTATGAGTAGTACAACAGAAGATGACCAAATGTCTCATGAAATGCTTTTTTCATTTCCTTGAATGAACTATAAAACCAATTCCGTCAACTCCTTTGTTTGCCTTTTTGGTGAAGACAAAGAGAATAGAATTGCTGAACATAATAAACACTAAATAATGCCATTAAAATGAAATTGACCAAAAAATGGGAAACAGATGGAAGAAAGAGCATCAACAATGATTCATTATTTCACACCATTTAATTGATGTATTCACTTGTTGAAAGAAGAAAACAAAAAAACTTTGAACTACCATAGCCAGTCTTGATCAATCAAAGTTGATCTCCTGACCAAGCAGAGAAATGTGGCATTCTAAGGACATCAAGGACTTAGAATTTAAATTCTTTTGTTAAGTCTTGTGGGAATGGATGTTAGGGGAAGAAGGAAGGGAAAAAGTATCTTACAGAAAGTAGGATTTTTGTTGAGAGGGACATTTATGAATGGACATTAATTCCTGCCATCTTATGACTAAATCTACACACTCAAGTAAAGGAAAATAAAGGTAGGAACAGACGTCAGCCTAGAAAGCATTTTTACCTTTGGAAATAAACTCCGCTAGTTCCTTATTGACTCTGGAACCAGTTATATCTTTTTGACATTTATAGCTTTTATTGGCCTGGCCCAGTCTTATCTTTCCAACCTCCTTAGTTTCTTTTCATGCACCATGGGTCCTACTTTTTTTCATATTGGCCTACATTCCATTCCCCTCACGTTATGCTTCATGTTCTGTTTCTTTGCCTTTGTACTAATATTCCTCCCTGCACCCGAGATGATCTGCTTTCTCGAGTCCTGCCTCTGACTTTCTGGATTTCAACAACTAGCCTCAGCTGTAGTTTTACACTGGAACTTCCCTCAGCTCTTAGAACCTCCTCATCTTAGAACAGCCCTCTGCCAAGGCAGTCTTCTTTTTTAATTGGTCCACTCCTCCCAGAGCCTCCGTTAGGAGAAGGGCCCAAGCTGACCCACCTTCATTGCCTTCCTGGCTCTGCTCTGTTTTTCTTCACTTCAATTCTATACCCTGCCCAGATACTTCCTCCTCCCTTCCTACAGCTTTTCAGCTCCCTTTTTGTATTGTCTTTCCTATTAAAATGTAAGCTCCTAGAGGACAGGGACCATCTTTTTTGGGTTTTTGTTTTATTTATATCGTCTGGACTTAGAACAATGCCAAGCACATAGTGAACCCTTAATAAATACTCGTTGCTTAGTCTTGCTTGGTTGTCTTGAAATCTCTAGCTTCTTCCAAAAACTAAACACTACCTTCTCTGGGAGGTGTTTCCCATCCTCCCAGATGCTACTGTCCTCCCCTCTAAGCTACCCTCTACCCACTTTGTGTCTCATAAGTTGTCTCCCCATTAGTCTGTAAACTCCTTGGGGAGATGAACTGTTTGGGGTTGGGTTTTGTTTTGAGTTTGTTTTAAGTTGTTGCTGCTGTTTTGTACCCTAACGCTTAGCACAGAGTTCAACACACAGTAATGGTTTAATAAATGCTTTTCCTCATCTTCATCTCACACCCAATAAGAACATTGGGCTCTGCCCCTTGAACCACCCTGGGCGTTGATAGGAGGACTTTTTTTTGCCTTATCTTACCTGGAACCAGGCTTCCATTTTCAAACCATGCTTGGTGCAAACTAACTCCCCTTTATTTGTTGCCTTCTCCCATTTTAAAACATGAGCTCCTTGAGGGCAGAAACTCTCTTTATTCTATTTGTAGCCCCAGTGCATACTTAGCACTGTGCCTGACACATAGTAAATGCCCAATAAATGTTTTATCATTCATCATTCATTCAGTCTTAATTGATTGATTGATTGATTGATTGGTAGCACTTGGGTCCGGGGATTAAATAGACTCTACAGTAATGCTTCTGCTTCTGTGGTATAATGCCTTTGTATAATGTATTCTTGAATTAGAAATGAATTGATAAGGCACACAATCAATGATGTAAAAAAATGAGAGGAGCCAGGAGGATGGGAAATATGAACTATTGATCTGAATGGATTATCTATACCAAACATCTTGGACTATTGAAAGAAAAAGCAACAGCACCAAGAAAGGGGCAGAGCCAAGATTATGCATAAGGTACTTTTGCTATAATCAAAGCAAAGAATAGTGACCTGGGGGTGTGTCAGAGTGGCCTCAAGAATTGGGCAGTTCACATAACAAATGAAGCTGAGCTCTTGATCAAAATTACATGCTCTGGTACTGAACAGAAAAAAAAAATCAGGTATTTGTCATAGTGACCCACAGTGTCACACATTCAAAATAGAATTTCAATCAATGCTTACTTTGTGTGCACCATTACACAATTTTGTAGACCTTTCCATGCTTCCCACTCTGCCTTTTCATCTATAAGGCAATATTCAAATGACTTGTAGGTCATTCCTGGGCCCACCTGTTTCATCACTGGAATAATGATCTGGTTAAGTATATCTGTTGTTTTACTTGTAGGGAAAGGGGAGGAAAGGAATGCTTTATATTTAGTCCTTTACATTTGTTAAATATTTATATATTTTTTCATATAATACATATGAAAAATGTTACATATTTTCACATATATTAAAATATATTGGAAAAGATGTATTTCTGTGTTTAAAATGTTTTAAAATATATTCTACTTTTTCATATATTAAAATTTATTCAAAAATATATATATATATTAAACATATTTTATATATTCAAATGCATAATATATATTAAATCATTGATCCTGATAGACGCTCTATGAAATAGGAATTTCTATCCTTTTTTCACAAGTGAGGAAACCGAGTCTAAGAGTCACAAAATAGTAGGGACAAGGAGTTCAAGTCCAGCATTATTTCTAATACATTATGGGCCTCTCAGAAGCCAGCTTGCCTCTCAGTACACTAGGCAATAGCAACTTCAGGGAGTCAGAGAACCTAAGAGACTTGAGTCCTCTCCCAGTCGCATAATTAACCAACAGCACAAAAAGTTATACAACATTCTGGCACAGAAGCAAAGGCAGCTAATTAGCAGCACTTGGTCACAATGACCAAGCGACGCTGCAATAACCTGGGGGCTGCCTGCCAGTGGGAGAGTTGTCTGTGGGGAGAATTATCTCACTAAGTCATGTTGGTTGTCCCTGGGTAACCAAGGGGAGACAAAGTTAATAGGTCACCAGGGAGGGAGGGTGGCATCTCTTGTAAAATACTCTTTTGCCGTTGTCTTAGTCTGCTTAGAAAGCTTAACTTGATCTTTGAGGCTGAAAAAAAGCCTAAGTATTAAGGGGCGATGGGGGCAGAAAAAACCATTTTAAAGGCTTTAATAGAAAGTCATCTTGCCACTGTCTGAAAATGTCGTTCCAATTTTAAGTCAATAAGGGTCAGTAGATAAAGAAAAAGCACAGAAATTTCAGATTCAAATATTGTACATTGTCGAACCTACAACATGTCTTTAAAGGCCACCACAACTATCTTAATAAGTAGAATTCACCACAATTAATTGTTTTGTCTCACACTAGTCTTGTTGATGTAGCTTTCATAGGGAGAAGAAAAAGAGATGAGGGACATGGCACCCAAATCCTCATGGGAGAACGAAAGAGAGATCTTTTTTGTGGTATATTTACCCATTTAAAAAAATCATTTTAGAGAGGAAAGTCCATTTTTTAAGATTAATACTAGGCTTATTCCTGGAAATGTGAACTTGAGTCAGAACAGCGGCAAAGCAAAATGTTCTGAAGGTATAATGTTATCAATGAAGGTTCTGGTCCTAGAGACCTCAAATGGCCTGACATCAGGCAAGATGATGACCCAATGGAAAAATCACTGGCTCTGAAATCAGTGAAACCTGGGTTCAAATCCTGCCTCTGATGAGTGCTACCTGTGAGACATTAGGCAAGTCACTTAAAATCACTGGGCCTTAATTCCCATATCCATTGAATTCGGACCAGCTGGCATTCAAGGCCTCTTCTAGCTCTATGTGAATCAATGATTGTAAATGATTTATCATTTCTGGGTCTCCATTTCCTTCTCTATAAAATTAGAAAGTTGAACAAGATGGTCTCAGAGTTCCTTTTATAATCCTGTAATCATAAGAATGGAAAAAATTAAAAATTATTAAGCAAATCATACTGAAATCAAGCAAGTGACCATGAAATACGTTTAGGCGTAAGATTACAGGTTTGATTATAGGTTTTGTAATTTCTCTATTATCTCTTCTGTCCATCAGTCACTGAGAGAGAAATAATGCACAAGCATTCACCTTGAGGGCATTGGCACTGCCACTCTGTAATGTTTATGTTGTAATAATATACCTTTCCAGGTCATCCTTAAAGACTGCTTTTATGAAGCCTGTTGGGACTTCTTTAGATCAGGGAATCTTAAACTACAATCCATGGATTCCCAGTGGGTCTGTGAATAGACTTCAGGAGGTCTGTGAACTTGGTAATTTTAATATTTTAATAACTGTATTTCAATGTAATAAACTTCCTGCATAATTCTATTTTGTTTTATGCACAGAAAATCATTTTTCTAAGAAAGAGCTCATGAGTTTCCCCAGACTGCCATTGGGATTCATGATGCAAAAAAGATTAAGAATCCCTGCTTCATATCAATAAAAAAGAGACTGCAATTGTCCAACCCCACATGAATCTTAGCATTTTCATATTTCAGTATTATATATGCTAGGTTCTACAGGTCAATAGTAGTCACGTGGTTCTTTCAGTTCATACTGATTTCAAATCTGGCTCCACTTAGATAACAATATAACTTGATACTTCTTAATACTTCTTGATACTTCAAGAATCAGTGGATTTGTGATCTCTTTGGTTTATATTGCATCCAATAGGGCAGATCACATCCATCATCTTAGCCTGTGAAGCTTTTGTCCTTATTTTCCCATAAACCCTCCTTTAAGGATTACGCTAAAGGCCTTTTTCTAAGCTAGGTTTTCTTTTCACGTATCAGGGCTACCAGTTCAGTACTCCAGCTTCTCACTTAGATGGTCTCCAAGGTCCCTTACGTTTCTAGATTAAGATCCTACAATCTTGTGATTTCAAATTCTTGCCATGTGACTTGGCCATATGTTTCATGCTTGGATGTATCCTCTGTGTCAGTACTCTTTCTTGACATCATGTCTATGAATCCAAGAGCCACATTCTCCAAAAAATCAAAATTGAAGAGATTTGAGTAAAAGGATGCAGCAGTCTATGTTCACAGATCACTTGCCTACACGAAAAAGAGGGTATCACCAAAAATGCTTCAGATTAAAGAATCGTATAGTCCAACTCTTCCACTTTGCAAATGAGATAACTGGGACTGAAAAGACAAACAGGAAATAAAGGATTCAAACCCAGGCCCTCTACTGCCAGATATACACCTGGTTATTTTTTCTGTTTTATATCTAATCTCACATCAATTTCAATATTCTCTTCTCCAATCTCATTGCCCATACCGGCCCAACAAAAGGCAACCGTTTCCTGTTCCCTCATCCTCACCCCACCAAGTTAGTCTTACACATACAAAAATACACACACACACACACACACACACACTTCATATTTTTACAAAATGTGATTAATTCAGCAGAAGACGCATCTTTCCTTTTTATGGTTTCATAAGTTCAAACCCACTCCTCGCCATAGCTACACAAGCAAAACTGTGGTCTTTTTAAAGCTAAAACCTATCTATAACCTTTTCTTTTTCCTTAAAAAAAAAAAATCTGGAAAATAAGACATTTTCTCACTTTGTAATCTTACATGTATTGCATTTCATAAGGAAATATCACCATCTGGTGGGCATTATAAATATGGCCACAGATGATTTTCATTAATGTTCTCACAGGCAAAGGCCTGAGTCCAGGGTTATTGAGTGGAATATGTGAAAAGTGATTATTGATAACCAATATCACAGAGATTCAAAGTTTCCCCTTATCCGCACCCCATCTCCTTTCTTCCAAAGTCCTGACTTAAAGTTCAATTTTTCTTTAGAAGGACATTACTGATAATGAGATTGCATTGACTCTCCTTATCCTGGTCCACCCCGGTACAAGTTTGCAAGTAGGGTAGGGAAGCCCATTGTGCTCTACTCAAGCTTGGGTAGAGGCACATTCTTCTATCTAGATAGCCCAAGACTGGGAGTGGTCTGGTATGACTGAAAGTGATCTGGTAGTGAAAGTCCAGGGGTGAAATGATGATCGAGTGACATCAGCCCCTGTTGAAAGTGTATAAAAATTGTGTACCCTAACACCAAAGTGAGCTCAGTTCCAAACTGAATCCCATGCATGGATACATGCATACCACTCACTTTGAGAGAAATAACACAGATGCAACCTAACACTGAAGGTTTGTCTTTCTTAGACAAAACTCTGAAGGTTGACAAATTGAATTGAAATATGCTCCTAGATGCTCTGATTATCAGGGGAAAATCATGTAAATATTAGCTAAAGCATTAATAAAATGGGTGTGCTGTTTCTGTTTTTTTGTGGGGGAAAGTCAGGGCAATTGGGGTTAAGTGACTTGCCCAAGGTCACAGAGCTAGTAAGTGTTAAGTGTCTGAGACAGATTTGAACTCAGGTTCTCCTGACTCTAGGGCTAGTGCTCTATTCACTGTGCCACCTAGCCGCCCCAGGTATGTTTCTAAATCAGATTCAAAAGGAACTCCAAATATTTGTCAACCTGGTTCAAAAATATATAGAATAAAAATGGCATATTATACTATAATTACTAGAGATACTGTACAGTAGTACTCTTTTAATGAATGAGAAACAAGAAGATTGTTTCAAACTCTCATAACAAAAATAATAGCATTTATATAAAGGTTTGCAAAACACTTTACAGAGATCCCATTTTAGCTTTACAATAATTCTAGGAGAAAAGTTTTATCATTTTCCTTACTTTACAGATATCAAAACTGAAGCAAGCAGAGGTTAAGTGACTTGCCCAGAGTCACACAGCTAGCATTTATTTCTATGTTAAATACTTCAGAATGGACAGAATATAAACTTGAAAATTTCTCCTGTGAAAATCTTACTAGACTTGTTAAATTGCTTCTTATGTTCACAGGGATCCTTAGTTTTCATGTTCATTAACTTTACAGAGTTTTTTTTTTTTTAATATGTAACTGAATGGACCAACTTAAAAAAAATCTGGGGTCAGATTTGACTCTAGATCTAGCGCTCCCTCCACTATGCCACTAGTTGCAAGGCACGCTGATCTCTTCCTTAGAAGGACGCTGCTCTCCAAAGTTAGTAGTAATCTCTTCATTGCTGAATCTGATTAACTTTTCTCAATCTTCGTCCTTCATGACCTCTCTTCATCTTTTGACACTGTTAACTAGTCTCTTTTCCTACATAATCTGGATTTTCATAATTCTAGCTTCATTCTCCCCCTACATGACTGACTAATCTTCACTTAGTTCATATTCTTTATCACAACTCCTAACCAAGTGTACCCCAAGGCTCTGTCTTAAGCCTTCTTCCATCCTTTCTCTTAACTCATTCACTTGAAGACCTCGGCAGCTCCCAAGGTTTATACTACTTT
>CM053589.1:32854526-32940035 GCA_028646515.1 Pseudochirops corinnae
AGAAGGAAGGAAGGAAAGAAGGAAGGAAGGAAGGAAGGAAGGAAAGAAGGAAGGAAGGAAGGAAAGAAGGAAGAAAGGAAGGAAACGAAGGAAGGAAGGAAACGAAGGAAGGAAAGAAGTAATGAAGGAAGGAAGGAAAGAAGGAATGAAGAAGGAAGGAAGGAAGGAAAGAAGAAGTGAAGAAAGAAGGAAGGAAGAAAAGAAGGAAGGAAGGAAGGAAGGAAAGAAGGAAGGAAGGAAAGGAAGGAAGGAAAGAAGTAAGGAAGGAAGGAAAGAAGGAATGAAGAAAGAAGGAAGGAAGGAAAGAAGGAAGGAAGGAAGGAAGGAAAGAAGGAAGGAAGGAAGGAAAGAAGGAAGAAAGGAAGGAAAGAAGGAAGGAAGGAAGGAAGGAAGGAAAGAAGGAAGGAAAGAAGGAAGAAAGGAAGGAAAGAAGGAAGGAAGGGAAAAGGAAGGAAGGAAGGAAAGAAGGAAAGAAAAAGGAAGGAAGGGAGAAGAAGGAGGAAAGAAGGGAAGGAGAAAGGAAAGAAATAATGAAGGGAGAGAGTAAAGGAAGGAGGCAGGGAGAAAGGGAAGCAAAGGCAGGTGAAAAGGAGGGAGGGAGGGAAGAAAAGGAGAAAAAAATGGAGGGAGGATGTAATGAATGGAAGGGAAGAAGGAAAATGGCAGGGACTGAAAGAAGGGGAGAGAATTTTAAATTAATGGAGAAGAGTGAAGATTTCTGTAGGAATCTAGATGAGAAGAGAATGAATAATTAAAATTGGCCTTTTGTCTCAAAGCCTCCAAATTTAAAGTCTTTTTGTAGTGCGTTTTCACCCATTCATTCTCATGAACACGGTACCATATGGAGTACTGAATTTGAAGTCAGAGGACTGAGTTCAAATCTCAGTTCAGCAAGTAAATATCTGTGTGACTTTAGAAGTCACTTACATTCCCCCTTCAAATTTTTCCTCTATAAAAGGAGGGAGTTGTCAAGTCCTCGTAGCTTTAAATCTATGACCCTGTCAAACTCTTCCTCTATCCCATAGGTGATAGTAAAAAGAAAAAAGCTCATGCAGACATTGCCTGTGGTCACACTGATCGGATTATATATCCCTCTTTAATCTGGCACAAATATTCAATTAGGTTGCCGGATAATAGTTCCCAGGTGTCTGGAAGACTTGCCCTAGGACCAAGCCAAGTGGGAAAGTAGGGAGTCCTCCATATTATTGAAAGGATTGTAGTTGGTGACTCTCTACTCATCCAAGCCATGTTAATAGTCATATCAATTAAATTGCCAAGGGGGATGGGGAAAGACCTCAAAGGATCCCTCCCACCATCACTGAAAAGGAAAAAGTAGGTCACTTTATAAACACAGGAACAGGGAGGAAATTACCTTTCAGAATTTAAGGACAGGGAAAGAGTTTGTTACCAAACAAGGAATAGAGAGGATCATAGAAGATGAAATGGACTCTTTTGATTACATAAAACTTGAAAGTTTTTACCCAAACAAAACCAGTGAAGTTAACATTAGAAGTAATACAATTAAATGGTGAAAATAATCTTCACAGAAAATTTCTCTGATAAAGATCACATTTCCAACATATATGAGGAACTGATTCAAATGTATAAGAACAAGAGTAGTTCCCTGATTGAGAAATGATCAAAGACTATGGATAGGCAAGAGCAGCTAAAATGGCACAGCAGATAGAGTCTCAGGCCTAGAGGCAGGGACATTCATCTTCCTAAGCTCAAATCTGGTCTCAGACACTTACCAGCAGTTTGGCCAAGTCACATAACCCTGTTTGCTTCAGTTTCCTCATCTGTAAAATAAGCTGAAGAAGGAAATGGCAAAGCCCTTTGGAACTATGCCCCCCAAATCACTAAACTTTGCAAGCACTTTCACCCATTGATACCACTACTAGGCTTTTATGTCATGTGAAAGAAAAAAAGAAAGGGTCCTATATTACAAAAACACTTTTAGTATTTCTTTTTTTCAAGTGGAAAAGAAGTGGAAGCTTTAAATGTGCCTATCAACTGGAGAATGACTAAACAAATTATGGTATATGAATGCGATTAAATATTATTGTTCTATAAGAAATGATGAAAGAGACAGTTTCTGAAAACTTGGGAAGACTTAAATGAACTGATACAGAGTGAAATAACCAGAATCAGAATCATTTATATATATTTACAACAATGTCAAGAAAACTAACTTTGAAACACTTAAGAATGCTATTTATTGAAATGACAATCCACAATTCCAAAGGACGCTGAATAAGACAAAGCTTATTCATACAATCAATATGGGAATTTATTTCGCTTGACTATGCATATTTGTTACAACAGTTTTGCTTTTTTTTCTTCCTGGTGGGGGAACTAAAAGTGAAGAAGAAGTTTAGAGAGAGAGTTACCCAAAATAAATAAATGAAAAGAGAACAGAAGGAAGCCAAGAGGGAAAGACAGACAAGCAGGATAGATTTGAAAGTTGCATGTTGAATTTATTATATAATTTCCTTCTGTTCTAAAATTCATTTTAAAATGCTTATTTTATTTGAGGCTTCAGTTCAGAATTAGAAAATTAATTTTTAATTATAAAAAAGAAAAAACCAACAATACTCAACAGATGTGTTATTATTTGAGATACAAGTGATATGAATATTAACAAGGAACCAAGTGCCATCAACAGGGGGCTTCCAAACCTTTGACTATAACTAGTTCTTTTTCCAGAATAGTATGGTTTTTTTTCTGCAATGATGAGGTTATGGGAAAAGTATACAAAGCCCTGGGACAAAGAAAAGGATAATATTGCCTGACAAAGGAGAGATCACCCATATAGTAATGCTGGATGTTTTGGCCTCCATGATGAATTGTTTCTATAGATTTGGGCATTTCCAGATAGAGCTTGAAGTGTACTTGAGGTAATCAAGTGTAATTCATGCTTCCAGTATTCATTATCTTACTGGGATCATTTCTAATAGCTCCACACTTAATGATTAAATTTCCTCTTCTATGTACTCCTAACACTGGGTTTTGGAATGCATAGTGAAAGATCTCTAGGCCTTACATGACCTTGTTTCCACATGCTTCTCACAGCGTCCTCCCATCACAGACTAGTTTATATTCTAGCTCTGTACCTAAAATCCCTGGTCAATCTACCTGTACCTCCCTACCTAAGGGTAGGAAGGGGTAGCATGGTACTATAGAAAGAGCAATGGCTGCAGGGACAGAGGACATGCATTCAATCTAATACATATGACCTGTGTCACTTTGGGCAAGTCATCTAATCTCTCTGATCTGCAAAATAAGGAAGTTAAATTAGATGGCTTCTGTGATCACTTTTAGTCATAGACCATAGGATTTAGAGATGGAAAGGAACTTAAAAGCCATTCTGAGGCTTTTTGAGAGTTTGAACAACTTGGCCATTTAGCAGTTGTCCTAAATGGGACTTAAACCTAGGTCTTCCTGATTCCAAATCTAACACTCTACTCACTACACCATTCTGATCTATGACCCCATGATCAATATTGAGATTATAGACACATTGTTGAACTAGTAGAAGCTGGTTATATTTCTGTTTTCAACTACACTATCTATTTCACTAACTCAATGCAATGAATCATTAGCTCTGGATAGGAGCCACATTCTGGTATCCTTGTTAGGATATTGTAATCACAGAGACAGTAGAGATGATTTGACTGGCATAGTCGGATAGACAGTCCTAGTATGAATCTGGAACACAGCATCAGAATAACTGATCTCGTCCTTATGGGGGTGACCTGTAACAATACGACCATAACATCATAGACCAAAATAGATGACCCAAGGAAAACAAATAGACCTTGTACCCTTAGGCTGCCCCTCCCAGAAGACTGGAAGTCAGATACATACACAAACACAGAAACAAAAGAACCACAGATCACCATGATTGTGCCACTGTACTGTGGAGTCATTGCTATTAACCTCACCAGACATCTTCTCCTACACTTTCCACATATAACATATCTTCCCACCATCACGTAAAGTCAACAAACTTTTTTAAGCACTTGCCAGGCACTATGATAAACTCTGGGAAAGCTAAGATAAGGAAAAAGAAAGATGTGTCGTGCCCTGTAGGAACTTCTATTCCAATGGGGGAAGATAAAATTTAAAAATTTACTGAAAGGGAAAAGAGGGGAATATATAACCAAAAATAAGTATCAGGAGCAGAGTCAAGAGAGGTTTATAGAATGTCTGGCCTAGGCATTTCCTCAAAATGGAGATTCTGGAAGGAATTCACCAATGGCAGGAAGGAGACATGGGTGGAGGGATCTTCCAGGGTGAGAAGATGGCTAAGGCATGTTGTAGAAGAGTCTGAAGCATAGCCAGGAGATGAGTGAAATATGCTACTGCTGTTTCTACCACATTCTCTATATAAAGTATGCCTTCATTTCAAGTTTATGCTACAAAGTGAAGTAAATAGAGGAAAGAAAATAGTGTACACAATGATTATAATTGTGTAAGTAGAAAGAACAATAGCCATAAAGTAATCAAGAATAAATATTACAAAATTATAAAGAATTAGTTTTGTCCCAAAGAAGAGATATGAGAAGAAACCTACCCAAGTCTTTTGCAGGAGGTTGTGAGTGGGGAGGAGGGAAAGATCCATGGGTTTGAAGCTTAGCCTATATAGTCAGCTTTTTTCCATATTGATCATTTTGTGCTTTTTTTGTTTATTATTTTTCTTTTAAAAAATTGTTCATGGAGAATGGTTCTCTGGAACAGCAGGGGGTCATGGGGAGATTTAAGTCATATAAAAATCATTATCAATAAAAATTTACTTTTAAAAAACCATGCTTCAGCTTTCAAGTATTTCAGTCTCTGTTGTTGAAATTGTGGATAGAAATTTAACATGGGGAAATAAAACTATATTACACAATTCTGTCCTTGTAACTTAGGAGTGCCTGTCATCTAGAAGCATTATCATATCACTCAACTTTATTACTCATATCTTTGACTACAGAATTAGATTTCACTCAAAAATAATAATAATACCACTATCCTCCAGACTTCCTGATCCTCTGGGATATTTTCACATATTCTTACCTTTCCCTACTCCTGATCCTCCCTTCCCCCTTTCTTCCAAAGGTCTTAACTCATATAAGAAAACTACTTATAATGGCCAGGGAAGTTCAAGAAATGCCTCAGTCCTCTCCAAATTATCTCTCTAAATTATATAGAGAATGAAGAGTTCTTTAAAAAAATGGAAAAACATTTGCAATGAGAAAAGAAAGAAGGAAAAAGATCCAAAAAGAGTTATAATGGGTTGGAGGGCCAAAGAATGTGACAATGAGGATTATGGGAAGAAGGGCTCCTGACACAGAAGACTAAGGAAGAGTTTGGAATGAAGTTTGGAATTTCTGGAGAGGAAAGAGCTGGAATCTCAGAGGAGGAAAGAAGTTTCCTTTATAGGAATGATTTTATGACTCCACAAGGTCTGTCAGTTTAAAGACGATATGAATATAGAGCATAGTACAAAGGCTGGAGAAAGTTTATTGTCAAAGACACAAATGTAATGAAAGTAGGAATATGAAGCAGAACTCTGAGGTAGAGGATGATGCCTCAAATAACTCTACCTAGGGATAATTGTTTCTATGCCTTTCTGCTCTCCATTTGCATGGGGGACCAAAATTAGTCTCAGAGTTGAGGAAACTAGAGGAAAGGGGGTTAGAGCCTCTGACATCCCTTATTGGGTTGTTGAAAGGGAAGATCTAAAAAATAATTCTGAAGGGCTAAAACTTGCCAATAAGGCATTAAGTGGGAGTTAAAAGAGCTTCCTAGCTCTCAGTCAGAACAAATTTGGGGGCAGATACGTACCCTCTCTGTGGTTTTTAGGAAGTTAAAGTTAAAGAGAAAAGATTTTAATGTGGTAAAGCAGTTCTCAAAGTGAACTCCTTAGGAACCCCTAAGGATCCCTGAGATCCTTCCAGGTATCTATGAAGCTAAAACTATTTTCAAAATAGTACTAAGACATCTTAATTTCTAATGTAAATATTGATAGATAAAACTCACATAAACAAGAACTCATTGGGAGAGAGATCCTTAACAACTTTTAAGCCTTGAAGAGGTCCTGATACCAAAAAGTCTGAGAATCACTGGTGTAGTACAGAAGGCACCAGACTTGGAGTAGAGAAGACCTGAGTTCAAATCCCAACCCAAACCCTGCCAGGTCACTTGACCTCCCTGTGCCTCAGTTCCTACATCTATAAAATGAGGGGATTGGACTTGCTGTCCTTCAAGGTCCCTGCCAACTCTAAATCAAGAGCCTATGATTCTTTCAGAGAGGGTTCTATATTACAGATATTATCTGGAATGTTGATACACAGAATAAGCTGACTGGCAGGGTAAATGCAGTAAAAATGCTTTGGGAGGGGTAACTATGTTGAGGGGGAAAAAGGAGGATCAAAAATGAGATAGGGCTACTGCTTGAGATAGATGGAATCATCAACATGGACAACGGAAAGAAGGCAGAACTGCTCAAGTCCTATTTTAATTCCATTTTCGCTGCCAAGAAAAAATGATCATGGATTAAAAAGAACAGAACAAAGTATCTAGTAGGTCATTGAAAACCAAGGTAAGTATGGAAGTAGTAAAAGGACTCTGTGGGTCAACATGGACCTTTCCAGTCTACTCCACTTTCTGCTGGGTCAGATTCCCCATTGTCCACTCCTAATCTCTTCCACTAGGGCACTAGGTCAGCTAAGTAGCACAGTGGATAGAGCACTGGGCTTGAAATCAGGAAGACTAATCTTTGTGAGTTCAAATCTAGCCTCAGACTTACTAGCTGTGTGATACTGGGTGTGTCACTTAACCTTGTTTGCCTCAGTTCCTCATCTGTAAAATGAGCTGGAGAAGGAAATGGCAAACCACCCTAGTATCTTTACCAAGAAAATCCCAAATTGGATCATGAAGAGTCAGTCACAACTGAACAACAACGTCTTCCACTATCACCAGGAGCTTCAGAGCTGGGGTAAGTCTGGAACTAGCAACAACTGACATAGATCACTGAGGACCATCAAGAGGTGCTCTTACTTTGAAACTAATGTCTCCCTGACCTCACTACCATGCAGAACTATGGCACAACTACGTCAACTAGAATGGCTTTTGGAATCAGTCGCAAAGGAGAATAATGATTACTATGAACCCTGCGAGGTCATTCCAGCTGTCTATCTATCTCATCCCTGTCCCTTCTCCTAGCTAAGGTATCCACAAATACCAAGAATCTCAAGCAATGCTCCTAGCAGAGGATCTACTCTGTAGTGACAACAGTCAGTCAAACTTCCTTGACAGGATTGGGAAAAAGGAAAAGGAAGACTACAGAATGAATTAGAAAACAAAACCTAACAATATATTGCTTACAAGAAACACATTTGAAACAAAAAGATTCATAGAGTTAAAATGAGGTGTTGGAGCAGAATTTAATATTTCTCAGATTAATCCAAATAGATGGAAGAGAAAACTTGGTGTCAGACAAGACAACAATAAAGATAAATATGATTAAGACAGACAAAATTGGAAAATTCATTATGCTTAAAGACACCATAAATCAGTGGTTCTCAATCTTCCTAATGCCACAACCCTTTAATACTCA
Organism: Pseudochirops corinnae; assembly: GCA_028646515.1. Classification (NCBI taxonomy): domain Eukaryota; kingdom Metazoa; phylum Chordata; class Mammalia; order Diprotodontia; family Pseudocheiridae; genus Pseudochirops; species Pseudochirops corinnae. The sequence goes on from CM053589.1 coordinate 32,862,133, forward strand.
TATGTGGGCATATCTGCATGTGGGTGGACCCGCCTGGAGATGGATAGAGGAGTGGTGTCTCGGTTCCTAAGACCATCGGAAATATGTGTTTTCTGATGATCTTAGGCGACCCCCTGTAAAAGGGTCATTTGACCCCCAAACTGGCCACGATCCATAGGTTGAGAACCACTGCCATAAATAAAATAAATTCAGTCTTAAGTATGTATTGACTGGATAGCATAGCATCTAAGCACACTATAAGATCCAAATAATAAATCATGGGAGGTTTCAATATGCCTCTCTCAGACTCCATTAAATGCAACAGAAAAACAAACAAAAAATTAAAATCTGAATAGAATGTTAAGAGAAATTAGATATGTTAGATTTGATGATTACTAAATAGGCACATGAAGTAGTATTACTATTTTATAAAATTGCACAGAAGCTTTATAAGAATTAAGAACATCGTAAGGAAAAAAGAACTCAAGTTTAAATTCAGAAAGCTACTAACAATAGGGGAATTTCTAATAAGGAACTCCCTCTACCATTGCAAATCACCACTATCTCTGAAATTTATAGTCTTTGTGAGTTTCCTGGGACACTGATGGGTTAGGCAACTTGTCCAGGGTTACATAGCCAGCATGTATCAGAGGTAAGATTCAAACACAGGCCTTCCTGATTCCAAGGTCAGCTCTCTATCTGTCTATAGACACTCTGCCATCTCTCAACAAACTTTAACACAATAAAAATTAAAATAAATGAAGGAAACATAAATAAAGGCATCAGATTAAAATATAGACTTCAGATCTGGTGGTCTTTTCACTGTACCTTAAGGAATATTCAAATAATTCCTAGAACACTTACTAGCTATATGACCCAGAGCAAATTACTTAAACTATTTCCTCATCTGTAATATGGGGATAATAGCATCTGCCTCCCAGGATTATTGTGAGGATAAAATAAGATAACATTTATAAAGTCCTTAGGACAGACATTGACTGGCATATGCTAGGCACTATAAAAATGTTAGCTATTATTATTCATTTTACAGGAGAGATGTGGCACCCAAATGGCAACATGAGTCACCAGTCTCTTCCATGCTATTCCCAAGTTGATATTATGGTAAAAATTGCTCTTCTGTAGTCTGGTGTTGTCATCACTTAATGGTTTGGCTTTCAAGCCCAGCCACAAAGAAGTTGATTGTTCCTTCCAGAGTACTGGAATGGAGTTTCCCAAAATTAATACCAGAGGAAAAGGAGTTCCTCATAATATACATAAATAAAAGTATAGTATGGCCAATGGTGAAATGAAGAAAGATATCTGATAGTAGCCTACCTACATTCCTAAAGGCATAGAGTCTGTGGCAATAATTCTGTACTCTGTGCTGGGCAGCTGAGTGGTATAATGGAGAGTGGGCTAGGCCTGGAGGCAAGAAGACTCATCTTCCTAAGTTCAAATCTAGTATCAGAAACTTACTGGTTGTGAGATCCAGGCAAATCACTCAACCCTGTTTGTCTCGATTTTCTCATTTGTAGAACAAGCTGGAGAAGGAAATGATAAATCACTAGTATCTTTGCCAAGAAGTCACCAAATCTGGTCACAAAAAGTCAAATATGACTGAAACAACTGAAAAAAGTTCTGTGCTGACCAGACCACATCCATAATAACATCTTCAGATTTGAGCCCCACATTTCAGGAAGGATCTAGGCAAGCTTCAGCCAGTGCAAAAGATGGCAGACAAGACAGTATGATATTTAATTTAAAGGGAAAAAAAAATTGAGAGAGAAGAGTCTTCAAGTATTTTAAGAGCTGTCATGCCTTCTACTTTCCCCCAGAGAGTATGTTTAGGAGCAATGAGTGGAAGCAGTTGAATCCAAGTTTTAATCTCCATGTAAAAAAATACATTTTCATAGTAAATCAATCCAAAAGTGGGATAGGCCAGCCTCAGGAGCCAGTGGGTTTCCAATCTCTAGAGGTTTTTAAATTGAGGTCAGATGACTGCTTGTTGGAGATGTTGCCAAGGAAGTATTTGAATCTGTATGGATTATACTAGAGGATAGGGGAATGCAGAGTGACAGATTTAGAGTGGGAGGAGCTGCACCCTGGCTCTGTACCTTACCACCTCTGTGACCTTAAGAATGTCATCTCACTTTTCTTGGCCTCAATTTCCTCATCTATAAAATGATGATCTTATGGGTGCCCTTCCAATTCTAAATCTATGATCCTCTGATCCCTTGAGATCATTTCAATTTGCATATTCTGTTACACAATCCTTATCTCAATCAGTCAAATATATTCCCTGGGTCATGCATTTATTGGAGCATATTTTAAAACAAATTAGCCACCTTTCACTTTAACCAAGGTACTAAATCATCCAGGCCTCAGGGGTCACTTCTCTCTATTCTCTCTCCTTTTCCTTTCATTACCTAGCAACACTGAACATTTTGACCTTGGGGAAAACTGCCATTTCTCTATAACACAATTACCAGGTCAAGCCGATCCCATACTGGCTATTTCCAAATCTCAGCAAAATCATTTGATCACTAAAATTATTTTACTAATTTTCTGCCTCTCCTACTAGAGAAAAACCACACAGAAGTTATTCTATTGCCTGGGGTAGTATAAGCCAATCCCATACTGGCTATTTCCAAATCTCAGCAAGATCATTTGATCACTAAAATTATTTTACTAATTTTCTGCCTCTCCTACTAGAGAAAACCCACACAGAAGTCATTCTACTGCCTGGGATATTATAGCATAAGAAAGAAGATTAAATTTTCTAACTTACTCAGTCCCATGAATATGTTCCTGATTTGAGCCTTTATCAGGTGAGATAGATATCATAGTTACTTCTATGAACCCTTTCCACATCCATGTCTTTTTCTTCCTCTGTATAACTTCTACTTTGTTTAAAATTCTATATAATTTTCCACTTTTCTGCCTGTCTGTCTCCATTTCCATTCAGCCATTCCAGCCTCAATCAACAAATCTCATTTGAGTCCCCTTAATAAACAAATCAACTATAATAGGCACTGTGAGTGATTAAAAAGATGCATAAAGCAGAGTCCCAATCCTCAAATAACTTACAGGCTGTATGTGGTAACAAGACATATGCATCTAGTATGTGCAAATAGAACTGATAAAATAAGGAAATGTACTGGGTCAAATGCAGATAGTACATTCTAGAGAAATTCAGAAGATTTCTATGTTTCTCTTGCTCTTCCAGTTTGTAATTTAATTGCTCATGGAATGGAAAGCTGCTCATAAGTTACCTGAATCTAACTGAAATATTGTCTGAAAATTTTTTTGCCCTTAGTCTAGATTTTGAGCTTCAGGATCAGTTCTTTAAATGCTTCTACTGAAACAGCAGGATTGTCATTCATTTCCATCTTCCTGAGCTTTGGGATAAAGTGAAAAGAGCCCTGGGTTTGATATAGGACCTAAATTTCAGTCTTAACTCTGGCATTTACTACCCATGGAGATTTCAGATGAATCACTTTATCTCTGTGGATCTCAGTATCTTCATCTTTAAAATGGGGAATTGAAACATACCTTTATTAAACACTTACTATGTGATAAGCACCTCTTAGCACAGTGACTGGGTATATAATAGGAGCTTAATAAATGCTTATTGATTGATTGCAATGTCTCTTCCAGTACTTAATTCTATGATTCTATGTTTCCTAGGTCACTTGGAGCTTTCTCTCCATGTTCCCCCAACTTGCCCTCCTCCTTTACCTTCTCTATTTTTTCTCTTTCTAACTCTTCCTCTTAGTTTTCATCTTTCCATTTTCCTTACTTTGGTTCCCTTTCTTCTCACATTCAGTATTTCTCTAGGTCTTACATCCGTGATCTTCTTGTTTTTGTATTAATTCCTTTTGTTTTTCTAAAGACTCAACTTTTGCCTTTCCTGAACTCAGTTTTCTGGTCCATTATTTCTTGTGATTTCCCTTGTTTCCATATTGAGAGTGCGCATCTAGTGATGGTGTATTCACCACTCCCACCCCATTCAATTTACAACTTTGGAAAAACAGAGACACAGGGAACATTGCCATTAACTTCTCAGCTTGGAAACTGATTTTTTTAAATCGTCTACACCGAAAGAAAGTACACAGAAAGTAGGGCCATTTTTAAAGAAACTGTTTATTTTATCAACAGCAAAATAGATGAGGAATATTCAAATTGGAGGAAAACTTTACTAATGGGCTTAAAACCCCTTAATGTGGACTGATTTGAATTAGAAATGGGTAGATAGCTTAGGTGACCATTTCAACATGAATATGTTTTATTGTTTTGTTACTTTTTAAACTTATTTTTATGTTTTTTTCTATTTTTCTATTTTATTATTCTGATTTCAAAGAAAACAAAATCCTGGCATAAAAGGAATAGATGATCTATCTGAGGTCAAAGAACAAATAAATGATAATAGTAGAATTTGTGCACCAAATTTTAAACTCCAAATCTGATTTCTTCACCTCTACTGCAACTGCCTAACAAATGCTAATCATAAACACAAAATTTTTTATATTTTCTTTTCTCCAATTATATGTAAAGACAATTTTTAACATTCATTTCTTAAATTTTTAGTTCCAGATTTTTCCCTCCCTATCTAACCTCTCCCCTCCCTAAAATGGCAAACAATTTTACATAGGTTATGTATGTGCAATCATGTAAAATATGTTTCCACATTAGTCATGTTGTGAAAGAAGAAACAGACAAAAATTTTAAAAAGAAATGAAAAAATACTGAAAGTTAAAATTGGTATGCTTTGGTCTTCATTCAGACTCCAATGTACACAAATATAATAAGAAAATGTGCTGGAATTCATTTGTACATTTAAGAGCAGGACTAAATATATTATAGGCCAAGTACACTATACAAAGTTTTGATTGATAGCTTCTGAGAATCTCAATTTTCTCAGCTGTAACGTGAGGACATTGCTAGATTGAGTGTCAAAGATCTCTTTCAACTCCAGTAATTCTATAAACATATAAAAATACGCTTTGGCAACATTAAAAGGGGAAGCAGGAAAGGAAATAAGCATTTATTAAGTTTCTACTCTGTTCCAGGAACTATGATAAGCACTTTACAAATATCTCATTTGATCCTCACAACAACCTTGTGATGTAGATACTATTATAATCCCCATTTTCAGTTGAGAAAATTAAGGCATATAGGTGGTTAAGTGACTTGTCCAGGGTCACACAGCAAAGAAGTGTCTGAAATCAGATTTGATCTCAGATGTCCCTGAATTAAGATATATCCATATATCTAAATCCTTGAATTAATAAGTTATATTATCAAAATGCATTTCTATGTAAACTGTCAAAGTAACATGAACAAATAGGGATAAGTTTCTATTGTCAGGTGGTACTGAGTTTGATGAGGAGTATGGTCAGATGGTGGGAGGTGTAGTAATGTGGGCTATTGGGTCATTGTTATGAGTGATCTCTGATACACACTGTATTGATAGATACTTGGTAAGACCCAAAATGTAAATAAATAAATGCTTTCTGAAGTATAACTTGCCATTCAGAATTCCTACTCACTGCCTATTTTTTTGTGATTGTCAGGTAACTTCAGAGCTGGCTATGTTGATCCAATGGATGGAACAAATCAATCTGTGGTTACTGAGTTTGTGTTTATAGGACTCACTGATTCTTGGGTGATACAAATTTTTCTCTTTGTGTTTGCCTCTGTGTTCTGTTTGGCAAGTATACTGGGGAACAGCCTGATTGTGCTCACAGTGGCCTCTAACTCTCAATTACAATCCCCCATGTACTTCCTGCTGGCCCACCTCTCCTTCATTGACATGATAGATTCCTGCATTGTGAACCCCAAGATGATTAGTGACCTTTTCAGGAAGCATAAATTCATTTCTTTTGGAGGTTGTGTTTCTCAGGTCTTCTTTATTCATGCTGTTGGAGCTACTGAAATGGTGCTTCTCATAGCCATGGCCTTTGACCGCTATATAGCCATATGTAAGCCTCTCCACTACCTGACTATTATGAACCTAAGAGTGTGCATATCTATTGTGATAGTTTCCTGGACAATTGGAATCTCTCACTCCTTCTTCCAACTGGCCTTTGTGATAAAGTTGCCCTTCTGTGGCCCTAACAAATTGGACAGCTTTTACTGTGACCTTCCTCGGTTCATTAGACTTGCCTGCACAGACACTTACAGATTGCAGTTCCTGATTACTGCCAATAGTGGGTTCATCTCTCTGGGAGCCTTCTTCATTTTGATCATTTCCTACATTGTCATCCTGATCACTGTCCGGCAGCACTCTTCTGGGGGTTCCTCCAAGGCCCTCTCTACACTGTCAGCTCACATCTCTGTGGTGATCTTGTTCTTTGGTCCATGCATCTTTGTCTATGTGTGGCCATTTCCCACATTTCCAGTGGACAAATATCTTGCCCTTTTTGACTCAATTATCACTCCTTTTCTGAACCCCACTATCTACACATTAAGAAACAAAGAAATGAAGGTATCAATGAAGAGACTGTGGAGTCAGCTCATGAGATCCCCAAGTATATCTTAAATTCCTTGGATGAAAAGAATGAGGATTTTGAACTTGGACTGGCGACAATTAAGGCATGAGAACCTTCACTGCAGTGTTAGAATCTAAATGTATAGAAGGCATCAAGCTTTTTGAGACTATGAAAACTTTGTACCAAAACAGCATTAAACAATCTTTAATCTCTCTCTGGTATGTCTTTTTTGACAGTGTCTGAGGAACAGATAGAATGTTGGGTTTATTGAGGGGGGGGGGGTGGTCTATAATGCCAGTATGCAAGGGGCTATAACTCTTCCTCCACCTATCCCTCTCCCTCTAGTGCCAAATAGAGGCTTCTGATTGACCCTGGATATGGACACGTTGCTTGTACTCCACTGTACATAATTGAACCTTAATGTAAAAGCCTCACTTTAGGCATAAAGATGACACTTCTGACCTGAGATATTAGACAATATTACTCATTCAAGTTTGTTTCCATCATATCACTCAACCTACTTAATTAGAAGGGTTGTTTTTTTTCCCAACTAGTTAAAACTCTCAATCTCCTGATCCACTTCTCTCACTGTATCTTATCACTAAGATGACTTCTTTTTATTTAAACTAAATAATCAATCTTTTACGAAATCATTTTCAGAAAGAAAAAGATAGTTTAAAATCTTTTCTTCTTGAATAGATAAGAGAGTAAAGAAGGTTAACTCTAGTTTTGAGAAATGTAGTTGGGAAGAAAAGGAAATTATAAGGAATATTTTATGTGTCATATTATACATGTTATACTATATATAGGTCATATTAATATGTCGTATTATACTGTCATAAGGGCTGAAGTGAGGAAGATTCAATTAAGGCAGTAGAAGTGGACCAACATGCGATAGTTAGTTATATCCAGAAGACCCTTAACTAGGCTTAGATAGTTAACTAGGTTCCCCCACCATCATCTTGTCAGTCTTGTTAGATAACCATTTTTCTCATTATGCCAGAGTTTGTGCCCTGATGGCTACAACCCTTTGAGCTCTGGAACTCCTTCTCTGGGTTCCTTTTTATCCTGGCATGGTTCACCAAATCTAGGGGTCCCCAGCCATGCTTCACTACTCCTTAGCCGTCTTCTCACCAGCTGCCTTGCCACCTGGACCGAAAACCATTGCCTGGAAGATTTAACCATTCCAGAATTCCTGCTCTAGGTCCCCCATTGTCCTGATGGCCCATGTGGCTCACTATGAATAAGAGACTCCAACCATGCTTCATTTTATGCCCCATCTATCTTTTTGTCATATCACTTTGCTCATGTATTCTTCACATTTTCCCTGTCCCTCAATATTGTTCTGGAACCATGATCAAATCAATACTACTATTGCTACAGAAAGGTCAGTATACTTTCCTATGGCTCTACTCACCATCTTTGTAATTTTCTAAACCAAAATACCCTTGCCTGTCCATCACCTCATATACATATTGTCTCCCCTTATTAGAATGGCAACTCTTTGAGAGCAGGGACTCTTTGCACTGAGCACAGTGCCTGGCACATGGCAGGCATTCAATAAATTCTTTTTCATCTTTAATTCATTCATATGAGAACACATCAACTAAGAAAGGCTCAGTGTTGAGATATTTGGAAAGCAAGGGTAGAAAATAGTGAAACAAGAAGAAAAGAGCACCAATTTTGTGGTTTAACACAGGACATATTTGTTTATTAAGGTGATGCTGAAGTAGAGAATGGGGGAGTCAATTTTTTAAAGGAATGCTGGTCAAAATTACTGAGTGAAGATAAAGAACTAGAGGATGTTGTTGTTCAGTCATTTCAGTCATGCCCTACTCTTCGTGACCCCATTTGGGGGTTTTCTTGGCAAAGATTTTGGAGTAGTTTGCCATGTCTTTCTCCATCTCATGTTACAGAAGAGGAACTAAAGCAGACAGGGTCAAGTGATTTGCCCAGGGCCACATAGCCAGTAAGTGTCTGAGGCCAGATTTGAACTCATGAAGATGAGCCTAAGCTCAGTGCTTTATCCACTGTGCCACCTGGCTATCTGAACTATAGAATAATGATTTCAAAATCTAGGTACTGTATAGCAATTGAGTTAACAATAGGCAATAGGAAAACAATCAGCTCTTGGGATCACTTGGGTAGTTCAATTCCAAGGGATTCTCTAAAATAGGGAGAAAAAAAACAGGTTCATTTGTTTAAGGAAAGAATAGAATTTGGTACCTGGAAGAAAAGGCTAAAAGAATTAATTATAAATTAAGCCTTTAATATTAATGAAGATAGATAATATCCTTCACTTTAGGCAATTTAAAGCACCCCTCCAGAATAGATATGTGAAAGTCGGCACAATTTGAAGACCAACTCAGGTTGAAAAGATGATTTAAAAATTCATTTCATAAAATTCCAATGTCCCATAAAATGGTTCCATATTTTTTAACCTCTTTATTTTGCTCACATAGTTTCCCCACTTGAACTGCCTTCTCTTTCAACTCTACCAGAATCCTACTCATCTTCCAGCACTGAACTCAAAACCTATCTGCTCTGTGAAATCTCTCCTGAATAGAACAGACTTATTCATGATCCTGAACTGTCTGAGGTGGGATTTGAACACAAGACTCCAAGTTCAGAACTCTGTCCACTACTTTACAGTGTCTCTGGCTTTTCACTACACGATTTCTAAAATCCTTTATATCTCAAATTGCTAACATAACTTTGAAGGCAGTACAGCTAAATTACTGGGGGAAAAACACATCTGTCAATACATCTGTGGAACATGCCAACCTTTCTACCATATATGCAGCCTATAAGTGTAATGGAATGTTTCTGGAAAGCCATAATCTGAAATATTTTTATCCATGGTTAAAACAGTTCTCTTTTGTGGGGAGAGGGTGTTGATACTAACATCTCTGAGAGCAGTCAAATGGGTTGGCAAGAGGTAGAAGCAAGGGCATGGTCGTGGTAGGCACAGTCATGCCAAAAGATTGTAAGAATAGTTACACCAGTAAAGGAGGCAGTTCTCCAAAGACCTGTGGACCTGCTTCACTATGAAGGCTGAAGGAATGAAGAGAAGGTAGGGAATAGTATACCAAGATGAAGGAACTCTAAGGAGTCATATTGGACAGTGTAGTAATGATGTCTAAACCTGTAGACGACCTTAAAGCATGAGGCACCATAGTCCGAAGACTGACACGGAGGGAAGGTGTTCCCCCCCACATTATAGTCAGGATTCTCTTTCTAAGATACTCCCTAGCACAAGGGTCATGAAGAGATTATTAAGCTGGAAGCAATGGGAGGCAATTGGTTGTTGGTTACATGTCAATGACTTCTGATAAATAAAAATTATTCAGAGCTAGGAAGAAGAAGTTAGTGGAAATTTGAAAAAGAGTGCTTTGAATGAGGAGTCCATTTATGGGACACTCTAGGTAATTATTGAGCCTAATAGAGATAATAACATGTGCCAATGAGTTTTTGTTTAAGAAGTGAGAATGGTCTCAGATTAGTAATAGTTAATATGGTGGTGGTAGGAAAGCTTGTGAATGTAGAAGTCAGACTCTGGAGATTACAGACCTGTAATAATTGGCAATACCAGATTTCTATTGTAATGTCCCTGATCATCTGGTCTGACAGTGCTGAAATGATACAGTATTTCTAGAGTATAAAGAGAAAGGAAAGGGGTCCAGAATAGAATCTTTCTGTATACCCACAATTATGGGGCAAGAAATGAATAATGATCCATCAAATGAGACTAAGAAAGAAGAGCCAGAAAAAAAAATAAGAAAGATAGAATTGAGAAGATGGTGTATTTCAGCAGCTGAGAATGGTGTGAGAACATTTTGAGTTCATTGCATAGCTGATATAGTCTAATGTGATTAGAACAGAGAGGCATGAAAAAAAGAACAGAGAGGCATGGAAAGAAACAATATGACATAAGACTGGGAAGAGTTTGTCTTTTGTGTAAGAGGCAATAGGAGTCCATCTGAGGTCTTTGAGCAGGTGAGTGACACAGACCTTTATCTTAGAAAAATTACTTTGGCAGCTGTGTGAAGGGCAGGAAAGCGTTGACATTAAATGCACAAGAGAGAGACCCTAAGAACTTGCTGTGTCGTGCCCACCATCATCTTGTCCAGTGGTATGGACACCAACTATGTGGGGGTTGGTGACAGGAGGTGGCCTGCCAAAAATCAAAAGAGAAAGCTCTGGCAGTATGGAGGAGATAGCTTTGATGTTCATATTCCTAGAAGTGTTTGCATTGGTTAGAGAATAATCAAATAACAGTCTACCATTGGTATCAAGTTTAAAGCTAAGGTTTGAAAATAGTTTTGTGTGTTTATATCATTTGATTCTTACCACAGCTCTGTGAAGTAGAAACTCCTGGCATTATCCCATTTTATAGATGGAGAAACTGAAGCTCATAACTTGCCACAGAGTTTGTAAATGTCAGAGGTGATGTTTAACTCCATTTTTCCTTACTCCAAGACTGGAACTTATTCACCTACCTATGGCCCTCAAAATGTGGTCCAGGAATCCCTAGGGTACCCTGAAACACCTTCAGGATATCCACATGGTCAGAATTATTTTCCTAATAATACTAAAATGTTTTCATTTCTAATATGGTAAATATCAATAGAAATCAACCAAAGGTTCTTTGGTGAGACTCTTCATAATTTTTAAGAACATCAAGGGATCCAGAGACCAAAAAGTATTAGAACCGCTGGCCTACATCATACATATACCTACATATACAAGATGGACTATATAGGGTCCCAACCTGTATCAGTTCCAAGACTTTGGGCAATTATTTTACCCACAGCTTGTCAGTGAAGTAGGCTGTGATGCACACTGATGACCATCACAGAACGATTTGGTATTGGGAAGGTTTGAATTGACAGAGGGAAACAATTCTACCAACCCACTAGCTATGAAAGGTAGTATTTAGGATATGGTAGTTCAAGTTATACAAGCCCTGCCTCAGTTAGAGATCAGGTCAGGTCTCTTCCCCAAACCAGGGTCACAGTGATGAGTTTCTGTTCTTCATCCCAGCCTAAGATTTTGCTATTATAACAAGAGCCCTCATTAAGATGGAAGGCAGAGGGAATCTGGTTTCCCCACCTCTTTCACTCTACCTCGCACCTCACCAATATCCCCTTGATGTAAGTAATGACAATGCTAAGGTACTCAATGTGGGCTTAGTTTCTCATTTTGTAAAATGTGAAGGGTGGGCTGACTGGAATCTAAGGCTCTTTTTAGCTCTAAGTCTGTGATCCTTTAAGACATGGTTACTGAAGGCAAGGATTGTCAGTAGAGAACAGTTGAAGAAGGTGATTCAGTGTCACCCAAAGAATGTCCTTTAATACTTCATCATCCCTGATTAAATCCTACAGCAATATCAGTTGGGTTGGGGAGAGAAAGGGGTTAAAGGAGGACCAAATCTCCTTTGCAGAACAGTCATCCTAAAATAGAAATTACATAATAAGGTTTAATAGAAGATCACACACCCAGAGAAGAAGCAAGAAAATGCTATAGAGAGCCTTAGAGCATGAGACACCACAGTCTGGAGACTGACATGCAGGGAAAGTATGCCCCCACATCTATTTTGCCTCTTTACTTTTGCTCACATAATTTCTGTACTTGGCCTGCCTTCTCTTTCAACTCTACCAGAATCCTACTCATCTCCCAGCACTAAACTCCAAGCCTATCTGGTTTGTGAAATCTCTCCTGAATAGAACAGACTTATTCATGATCCCAAACCGTCTGAGGTAGGATTTGAACACAAGACTCCAAGTTCAGAACTCTGTCCACTACTCTACACTGTCTCTGCTTTTTCACTACATGATCTCTAAGGTCCTTTATATCTCAAATTGTTAGCATAACTTGGAAGGCAGTACAGCTAAATTAGTGAGGGAGGAAGATAACTTCCAGTCAATACATAAGGGGAACATGCCAAGCTTTCTACCCTATGTACAGCCTATGGAATGTTTCTGGAAAGCCATAATCTGGAATACTTTCATCCATGGTTAAAACAGTCCTCTTTTGAGAGGAAAGGGTATTGACGCCAGCATCTCTGAGAACAGAGGTAGGGAACTACAGGCATAAAGCATTACATACTCGATTCAACTTAATTCATTTATTACTTTGTTGAAATGATTTTTTATGATTCCTGTTATGGAATAATTTGCTAGGTAATAATATTTAGTAATAATAGAAGTTACTACATATTTTTAAAGTGCATAAATCATTTTATATGTTATTATATTATATCTTCATAGCATAGGTACTATCACAAATTTTTTTACAATTTATAAATGGGGCAGCTGAGGCTGAAATAAGTTAAGTAACTTGCCCAGGATCACACAACTAGAAAGTATCTAAGGCAGTATTTTAACTCAGGTCTTCCTAAATTCAAGTCTAATGGTATATCCACTATGTTACCCAGGGGAGGGGGAAGACATACTTTCAGAAATGAAGGTGATGTCAAGGCAAAAGATATCAACAAAAATGCAAACAAAACAAAGGGGAAAAAATGGGAAATAATATAAGCCCTCCATTATTCAAAACAGCCCCGAAAGAGACAGCAACTCACAGCAGCCCAGTCAAGATGGATAGACCCTTAAAGACTGGGGATGGAGTAGCATGATCAAGCAATCACAATGTACTCAGGAGAGAAGAGTCAATTGGTCAATGAGCAATTACTAAGCACCTACTGCATGAAGGACTGAGCATATAAAGACAAAAACAAAACAGTCCCTGTTCCCAAGGAGCTTCCATGCCATCAAGGGAACAATCTGTATCTATACAACTATGTTGCACCTGTGTTGTGAGCACAGAATGCTTGAGCAGACACTATCCCAGAGTTCACCACATGATGATATGATTGGAGGCTCCTGGGAAAAAGAAGTTTGAAGACAGAATGAACTCTATTGTCATTACCCACAACATGAGAGAATGGTAGGTGGCACTCTATCTCTGGGTGCCAGCTCCCCTGCCCCTTCCTCCATGACCCATTTGGTATCAGAAGCTGCATAGTAAAGATCACTTCCCTCTGCCCCATTGATAAAAAATGTTGATATAAGTGATGAGATCATAGGAAAGCCAGAGGTAGATTTCTTTTCACCTGTCTATTAACAAGGAATTAACTCACAGTGCTCTCTGTTAAACTGGTGGGTGATTTTCTCCCCTTTGAGGAATGGGATGAATTTAAAAATTAATTCTTCTATGACTCCATGTGGGTATCCAGCTTTCATGAAATATCCTCCTCGTTGCTCATTGTCCTTTCATTGATTCCATTTGATCCTCCATTTCATATGAAAGAAATTCTGGTAACCTCAACTCCTTGTGTGATTAATATTACATATTAGATATGTGGCAAAAGGTTTTTAATTAAGATAGTTCATAATTTCTCGATCTTTTTCTTCCTGGTACTGAATTTTTTTTTCTCCTTTCCCTCTACCACCGTACTTTTAAGGCTCTTAACGAATGGTCCTAATTTTTTCAGTTTTTTTCCAATCACCTTAATCTGAATTAACAAGAAGCACTGAATTATTTTTTTTTAATTTCTGCACATTATTCCCAATCTGTGTTCAGAGCCTGAATTACAAGATTATCATCCTAGAGTTCTCCATCATAACTCAATAATTCTAGACTCATTAAGGGTTTATTATTCCCATCTGCTATTATTACTAACTCTTCTTCACTTGAATAAACCAAAAACAAAAAACCTTATATTGGTTCTTTCAACTGGTGCCCTCTAGTGTCTTATTGTGCATCATCATTTTCTACTTGTGCTTTCCAAACACTATTGACATTCAATCTTTCTTTTTTTAAGTTGAAGTTACTACCTCACATCCTACATTAATTGATTTCTATTATTTTCTCTGAATTTTCAGCATAGAGTTTAACCAATGAGACTTTCATGAATTAAATTCCTTACAAATTTTTTTTAAATCTCCCTTGCCTTCCAAAGAAGTTTTTTTCAATGTTTTTGCTAAGAAGGAAAATTATCTTTTCTCCCAAGTAGTTATTTTCTAAAAGAACGACTTCTATTCAAAGATAAATAGTTTATTCTAAACATAAGAAAGGGAAGAATAAATGATATAGGAATGGGGAAGATTCAAGTAGTCTCACTAAGGATTCAAAAATCCTCGCTGAACAGGGAGATTGAGTGAAAAGGAGAAATTGGTTGTTAAAGTGCAAATAAGTGGGAAAACTTAGTGGCCAGTAGCTTCAGTATTATAGAGTTAATGAGGGGAAAAAAACAAACATTTGCCCAGTCCAGATTTTGAAGGATTAATGGAGAGAAGGATTAGTATCCAAGGACTTACTGTTTTGGAGGGACAGATGCTCTTAGGAATGAAGTTTTGAAAACCCAACCAGCAAAGCCCAACACTGTATTTGGAGTTAGAGGACCTGAACCCAATCCTGGCTCTGCTACTCAACTCTTGTGTGACCTTGGGCAAGTATTTTAATGTCTCTAAGCTATGATTTCCTCATCTGTAGATTGAAGGCATCAGACTAATTGACCTAACATCCTTTCTAACTTTAAATCAAATATTCTGTGATCTTATGAAATGAATCTGATAAAATATAATGAGGAATATTGTTTAATAAGAATCATCTTCAAGTGTGCCTTATTACACTAGGGTTTAATTATAAATTGTTCACAATGAGCAATAGGATTGCACCCAATGTCAATCAGAAGTCTCTATTTGGCACTATACATGGGAGGTCAAGGAATGTTGTTAGCCATTTACATCTTGGCTTTACAGAAAGGTATTCTATCTGGTCCTCAAACGTTGGCAAAGTAGATAGTTGAATGCCAATGCTAATCACACCACACAGAAATTAGGAAATGTCTTATATTGTTTTGGTGCATACATTTAATAGATTCAAAAAGGTTGGTATGTTCTATGCATTAAAATTAAATACTGCAGCCAGAATTTCAAATCTCAGTTGTAGTCAGTCCAAGGCAGAAAAGTCCCTAATACACTTTGCAATTCAAGTAAGGCATTTAAGAGATTCTTTGGGACTTCATGAGTATCATGAGCCTTGATCTAATAAGATTCCATAGTTTCCCCATTGCCATCTTCATCTCTTTGTTTCTTAATGTGTAGATGGTGGGGTTCAGAAAAGGAGTGATAATTGAGTCAAAAAGGGCAAGATATTTGTCCACTGGAAATGTGGGAAATGGCCACACATAGACAAAGATGCATGGACCAAAGAATAAGATCACCACAGAGATGTGAGCTGACAGTGTAGAGAGGGCCTTGGAGGAACCCCCAGAAGAGTGCTGCCGGACAGTGATCAGGATGACAATGTAGGAAATGATCAAAATGAAGAAGGCTCCCAGAGAGATGAACCCACTATTGGCAGTAATCAGGAACTGCAGTCTGTAAGTGTCTGTGCAGGCAAGTCTAATGAACCGAGGAAGGTCACAGTAAAAGCTGTCCAATTTGTTAGGGCCACAGAAGGGCAACTTTACCACAAAAGCCAATTGGAGGAAGGAGTGAGAGATTCCAATTGTCCAGGAAACTATCACAATAGATATGCACACTCTTAGGTTCATAATAGTCAGGTAGTGGAGAGGCTTACATATGGCTATATAGCGGTCAAAGGCCATGGCTATGAGAAGCACCATTTCAGTGGCTCCAACAGCATGAATAAAGAAGATCTGAGAAATACAACCTTCAAAAGAAATCAGTTTCTCCTTCTTAAAAAGGTCATTAATCATCCTGGGAGTTGCAATGCAGGAATCAATTATGTCAATGAAGGAGAGGTGGGCCAACAGGAAGTACATGGGGGATTGCAGGTGAGAATCACAGGCTACTGTGAGCACAATTAGGGTGTTCCCCAGTATACTTGCCAAACAGAACACAGAGGAAAATACAAAGAGAATAAGTTGCATCACCCAAGAATTGGTGAGTCCCATCAACACAAACTCAGAAACCATAGATTGATTTGCTACATCCATTGTCTAAAGTTCTGAAGTAACCTAAAAGGGAAAAGAACAAAAAAAGAATCAGAAAAAGAGGGATTATTGGGAGAGTCTAAGAGAAGTGCATGTGCTTTCATAATTATTGCCCCACAACAAGACTGTCAACCACAACACAACCTTTATTAGGGATCACTATTGGTACTCAGTTAACTTTCTCCTCAGCACTAGGCATTGCTACACCTACCATCTCCTGCCAGTACTTCTCACCAAACCCACTGCCATAGAAAATTGACATTTATCCTTATTCACGTATGGTCCTCTGACAATTACTTTAGCATGACTAATTCATGGATTTAGATATATATCACCCAAATTTAGTTTCATATATTCATAGAATTCATGAGATTTGAGAGTTGAAAGACAACTTGGAAACCAGATCTAGTCCAATGCCATCATCTTAAATCTAGAAAAACAGGTTCACAGAGGTTACCAACCAAAACCTAACTTAATGTATTTAGCTTATGATATGTGCTAGTTCTACTCTTAAATTACAAAAGTTTCCACTATGTTTACTTTTTAAATGTGTGTTCCTGTACAGTGTATATTAGGATAGTTGTGGTATAGGGGAAATATGGTAGATCCGGTATCAGAATACTAACACTCAAATCCTATTTCAGTCATTATGTGACCTTATGTAAGTAACTATGTGATCTTAGCTATGAAGCCTTAGGCAAGTAAATTAACTCCTCTTTCCCTCTATTTTTTTTATCGGCAAAATCAAGAAAGTAGTCACTGTTCTACTCATTAACAGGTGCTTCATGATAAATGTTTTATAAATTACATAAAATTTTATTAAATTTGTTTTTAATTGTAGCTATAATTACTCACATTTATATAGTGCTTTAAGACTTTTAAAGTGCCATCCTCACAATGACCATGTGAGGAAAGAAGTGCAAGTATCATATGTCTCATTTTACAAATAAGAAAAATTAAGGTGACTTGCCCATGATGACACAAGTTTTCAAGATAGGTATCAGCATTAGGTTCCATCCAAGTCAAGCCTTGGCCTCTCTACTTGCTTATTTTATATATTTTATAATTCATATATATTTTATATTTAAATTTATGTTATATATCACATACAAATTCATATTTATATAAAATTATATCATGCATTATATTTATATTCATAGTACATGATATAAATTTACTTTTATGTTATATAGAAATTTATGTATTTTATAATCTGCTATATTAATTTTTCAATTTTACATATAAGCTTCTATACTATATGGTAGAAACTATGCCTTTTAATACACTTGACACAGAGAGACATTTAATATGTCCCTGTTTGTTACAACAATGCTAAAACTTACAGATGTAGAAGGAAGTTTAGGTAGTCATTTATTCCATGTATCTGCCACCTACTAGGATAACATTAAATTCAGTCCATATAAATGGTTCCTCAACTCATGTAATTTTTTCTTCCCATTTGAACTGTCCCTATCTAATCTGCTGGTGCTAAAACAATCCTGTTTTCCCCATCTGGAAAGACAGTACAATTTTATAGATACTGGTTTGGTATAAACTATTTGCTGAATTAATTTCCAAGATGAGAAGGTAAACACAAGTATTTACTATGCCTTCCTCCTTCCTAAACCTTTCCAAAACTTTAATGGAGTAGAAATGGCCAAAGTTAGCCCCAGGATGGAGTCAAGTACAATCTCCAGGGGAAAAAATGGGCCAGACAAGGTAAAACAGTATAATTCAACAAAAGCAAAAGGTAGAAGTCTAATTTAGGAATTCAAAAAACATGAAAACTACAGGATAAGAGCTATGGAACTAAGGCATTTGAATACAGAGACTAAGAGAAACAAGAAACATCAAGTACCAAGGTAAGGAATAAGAAGAGATAAAAATTAAGAGGAAAAGGTAGAAGGAGAAAAAAGAAAAGAAAAGAAATGACAGAGAGAGATGAGGAGGAAAAATGAATATGGTGTGGACAAAGAAATATTGTAGCATAGGAAAATATCATAGAATTTAGATATGGAAGGGATTTTTTTTAGGTCATTTAATTCAACTTCCTAATTTTACAGATGAGGAGCTTGAGATGTAAAGAAGTTACATGACGTTAAGCTCACATAGTTAAAATAGGGTTAAAATTTGAACTCTCCAATAGTAGATATTTGAATACAGGTCCTACGTCTTTGAATCCAAGGACTTACTGTTTTGGAGGGACAGATGCTCTTAGGAATGAAGTTTTGAAAACCCAACCAGCAAAGCCCAACACTGTATTTGGAGTTAGAGGACCTGAACCCAATCCTGGCTCTGCTACTCAACTCTTGTGTGACCTTGGGCAAGTATTTTATGTCTCTAAGCTATGATTTCCTCATCTGCAGATTGAAGGCATCAGAATCTATGAAATCTATGAAATGAAGGCATTTGAATCTAAGGCCCTATATATTTATATCCCCAAACTCAGCAAGATAGAAATTAAGCTTAACAGTGTCTCACCATACGCGTTGTGATCACAACTAGATTATAAACTCTTTAAGGTTCACAATGTTTTAGTCACGTCTTTATCTCCCCTAAAGTCTAGCAAACAGCTTTTTACACTAAGTACTCAATAAATGTGTGTTATTTGATGGACTGAATGGATGAGAGGAAGTAGAGACAAACAACTGAGGAGAAAAGAAAAAATAGTTGAATTGTAAACAAAGTACATATTATAGAGAAGAATAAAGAGCCATGTAGAGGGGAGAAAGGCACACAGATGTGTTAATGGTAGCTTTCTCACCTGTTCTGTGAAAAAGTAAGTCAGTAACATATTCAGAGGTCTAAGGATCTCAGACAGTTTAAAGTTCTCTCCTACAGTAAAATATCTTCCAAAAGAAAGGTTTCTGTGTAACTTTTTCTTAACACTAAGGTGAGTAATTAGCCAGACAATGTTAGTGATTAAGTGTTGTTGCTGAGATTTGGGAATAGCCAGTCTGGGATTTACTTGACTTGGGAATTATGCCATGGAATAATGATGGTTTTCCCAAAAGTAAAAATGTTAGAAAGGTTCCTAAGTAATGAAAGTAAAAAGAGAAAGAATGAAGAGAAGTGTCCTGGGAGCTGGGTGGTTTAGTGCCCTGGTTAAAATGAGAGGAGATTCATTTGGTGCGAAATGAGCCTTAGGAAGTGGGTGACTAGCAAGATAGACTTGACTAACTGAGATAAGCACTGGTGAGAATATCACAAAATCACACAATATAAGATTTGAAAGGAACTTAGGAGGCTGTCCAGTCCAGCCCACCATATGTGACAAAATGTCTCTTTTAAAAACGTTTCCAAAAAGTAGTATTCTCAAAGACCGCAAATATTTCAACTTCCTCCCATGTAGTTTCATTTCCCACCATATAAAAGGTTACTGCAATAAGAAAGGCAGCTAATTAGTAGCTCTGACCAAGTGGTGCTGAGGAGATTTGAGACTGCCGGTCTGAACACATGGCGAATAAATTATCTCCTACAATTGTTAGTCTTCCCAAGGGAACCAAGGAGAGAGGACATTAATAAGGAGAACAGGACTCTTTTGGGAAGTCTTTTATGATTTTCTTTGTCAATTTAGCTATTTTTATTCAGTGATATGAATAAGGAATAATCCCTAGAGAATATTTAAAAATGCAATTTCAGAAATATAATGACAATTATACTATTTCCAGAATTCTGGTGTGTGCCCTATACAATTTAATCTGCAAAATGTGAAAAGAAACTATGTGAATGTTTCAACTTTAAAAAAAAAAACACCCGAAATGTGGAGTCCACAAAAGTCCCAATTTAATCTAAAGATAATACACCCCAAGTAAATTGGAAGCAAAACAATTGATTTATTGATGTTGAAAGATGATTAAGATGATTTTGATCAAGTCAAGTGAATCAGCTCCAACGCATTACAAATAGTCCCTAACTTAGAAATGGGTTGAATTCTAATAGTTAGTGTAATGGTAATGGAATTTGAAGATGTCTTTGTATTGGAAAGCTGACAGGTACTTAGCACTTAGTTTCAAATTAAGCCTCTATTAAAGAAACAGAAGGTCTGAACCCTTGTTGCTGCCATAACAGGAAAAGGCTGAACAGGGAGGAGCTATACCATATTTAAGGAAGAGCACAACCTGAACAGTCATAATTCTCTGGGGTAAGCATCGTGGAGGCAAGGCAGTTGCTGCTGGACTGAAGACTGAACTGAGAATTGAGAAGAGGTGAGAAGAGAAATGAGAATTAAGAACTGAGACGGAATTTCTTGGAGCAAACCACAGGGAGCCTGGATAAAGTGATTTTGATTTTGAGAATGGAGCTTATGGTGCTGAAGATTTCAGAGGGCCAACCAGAGCTGCTGAGGCTGCTGAGGGTTTCTGAGGGCCAGCTGGAGCTACCAAAGACTGAGGAAGCATGACTACAGTGCTAGTATTTTGTACAAATGTTGTTCTGACTTTGTTAATGTGCCTAAATGTTATTGTGGCTTTGTTAAGCCATGTCTTCCCAGGAACAGAAACTGTGAGAGATTTGAGGTTGACTGGACACTGTGAACTTCAGTAGGGAGCAGGAACTGCAAATAGAGCTGGACAAGGAATTGGGAGCTGTTTGCCTTTGAACTCAGGTGGCAGTTGATTAGATTTGGGAGCTGGGACCATGGAAGAGAGACCATGGAAGTTGAAAGCCTGCCTTGAGTCAAGATGAAAAGACCTCTCTGTGGGTACTGAGTAGTGACTGATGAAATTTTCTGAGTAGTGACTGATGAAATAGGATACTGAGTAGTGACTGATGAAATTGTAATGTACTTGTGACCTAGGGGTGGATGGCTATTGTACTTTCTACTCTCCCTTAAAAGGGTACTGAGTAGTGACTGCTAAAGTTGTAACTTAATTGCACCCCACGTGGGGGGGACTTTGACTATTGTACTTTGTGATTGAGTTAAGGACTCTGTGATTGATTAAATGAATGTACTCTGTGCAAAACCATGTGACCACTTTGGTGAAAACTATGTGGCCATTTTAGTGATAAGTTGTTGAGTTGTGACATGGTGAATGCTGTATTTTTATTTTCTGTGATAAGTTGTGATATTGTGAATGCTATACCTTGATTTTCTGATTTGTTATTGAATGAATAGAGAGTTCCCTATACTATATAAGCAGAACCTTGAAAGCTGTTCACAGCAGCAGTCCTCTGGAAAGCTGCTCATGCTGGGCTTTATAGTTAGCTTCCAAGTTGGTTCAAACGAGAAAATAATGTACATAAAACACTTTGCAAACCAGAAGGCATTGCAAAAATTTCAGCTATTCCTGTTGTTGGGATGGAGTTGCATCTGTGATTTCATTGGCTTAGGGAATTCCCACTGAGAAAACTTTTGCCAATGCAGATTGGCACCGTGTCCTTAACTTATAGTCTTAGCAAATTTAAAGCTTCCCTGAAAGATTGCCTTAGGGTCAGAGTATGTATCAGAATGTTTCAGAGGCAGGGTTTGAAGCCTGCTTTGAGGCCACAATTCTACACTATCCCATAATGGGACCACAGGTGGTGATATAGTAGCATTTATGTCTGTGGTAGGGGCCATCACCTTGATCTATATTTTGCCACTGGACTCAGGTAACTGTGGGGAGAGTGAGACTGGTGACTTTATACAGCCCTGCCTCACTTAAATACAATTCACTTGCAAGTCATGATATCACCTTCCTGATGTCTGATCTCATAATCCTTTCTGAGAACAAAGGACAAACAACAGCAACAACAATATTTGTGGTTCTGGTTGTTCTGGTCCTGGTGATGCTGGTGGTGCTGATGTTGGTAGTGCTGGTGCTGGTGGTGTTGGTAGTACTGATGCTAGTAGTGGTAGTACTGATGCTGGTGGTATTGGTGCTGGTAGTATTATTATATGGTAAATTAATAAATGACTGGCTTAATTATGTAAAAAGCTGAGTTGGAAATGGCAAATATTGAATGACATTTCATGTTCATTTAAAATTCATGTAGAATAAAACATATTCGGTAATCAGATACCAAATAACCACAGGATTCAAAAAAAACAGATTTGTTTTCTTGCACTCCACTTGTGTGAGAAAAATAAAAAACAAGAATAAAAACCTGATGATATCCAGTTAATCTAAAAAGCAAGCTTCAGGTTATGTCCCAAACCAGTACACACTTAGTCCAGTAACAATAAGGCAAGTAAATAGACTAACAATCACTAATTCTTGTAATTTTTTGCAGGCTAAAAGAAAGGCATGAGTGACAAGATGTCTTAACACTTTGACATAAATCTTTAGCCAGAGAAACCAGTAGCATCTCTCCCTTTTAACCTAAATAATTAGCTATCTAGTAACTATGTTATTGTCATCCATATAGTTGAAAAATGTGCACAATCGCATGGTCTAGCAGGAACAGGGAAATTTCAATAAAAGCTTGTGCATATTGAGATTTGTTTATGGTGGTATAGTGATTGATGAAGTCACATTATCACAAATATTGACTACAATGGTTTTAATTCAATAAATTAAATTAATAATTCAACAAATTAATTCAAAAAATTTGACAATATGTCAATCTGTCAACCAACATGCATTTACTAAGTGCATGCCATATACCTGACACTGTTCTAATGTAATGGGAATCTGAAAATCTTCCTTGCTCCTTGGCCCCTTGATAGGCTTAAGTGAATCTGAGAACCTTCCCTGATTTGAAAATATACTCTGACCCATAATATGCTGAATGTGGTCACATGGAACCTGTGGTGGGGGGCTTGTTTTTCAGGAATGCCCTTATCTTGTTACTTTGTGATTGGGCAGTGGGTCAAGAGGGTTGTGACATTCTCTGACCCAGGAGAAGGCTATATATACCCTTATGTGAGGTTTTGCTTTGGAGCTCACTTTGGAAAGAGTTGTGTGATTTGGCCAGATGAGATTCTGGGCAGCCATTGAGCCCCCCAGGTTTGGAAATCCAGATGTTGGGGCTTCCCTCTCTGGTAACTAACTAGATATGGATGTAATGGTCAGACAAGTGGAAGCCTTGTCTGCTGATTTGTTTCTCTGTCTGTATTTATTGTCTGTTTATAACTTCTGTTTGTATTCTCTGAAGTTCAGGGTGCTAACCTTTTCCCCTGAACTAGGTAAATGATATGTTTGATGAAAGTAGGATTGTTAACCCATTTTGAGTTGCTTTCCTTTAGAAAAGCAGATCTAAGAACCTGTGCTAGCAGCCATCCTGGATATGCTAGGGTGCAATGTAATAGTAATGGAATTTAAAGATCTCCCTGTATTGGCTTGGTTTTTCAGTTAAGTGTTGAAACCCAGAGCTGGTGAATCCCACTTGTGGGATAGACTTGTTGATATGAAGAGAGAGGACTGAAATGGGAGAAGCTGGTGCCATGGATTTAGAGAGAAGGCCCAAGCAGAGGAGGCCAGAAGAACTTTTGGGGAGCAGTATTGTGGAGGCAGAGAGAGAGAGAAGAATTGCCAGGGGCCAGAGTTGCTGAGAGAGACACTGCTGAGAGTCAGTTGGAGCTGCCCAGGACTTTTGAGAACTGCCACTCAGAGCTACTGAGAACTGAGGAGGCATGGCTGTGATATCTGTATTTTGTCTGTCTGTTTTGATGTTGTTTTGCCAGATTAGTCAGCTGGTGAAGGACAGTACTGTTGTTGCAGAGATACTTGAACTTTGCTGTTGGTTCACAAGCCCTGAAGGATTTTCTTGTTGGATGTGTACAGAAATCCTGGAAGAGGGTCTTGCTGATGTTTTCAGGGGTTCTAGGACTGTTCTGCAGTCAGAGATTAAATTGATAAGGACACTGGAAATGCATCTTGTGGCTTTGTTAAGCTTGAGATTGCTGAGAACTTGCCTCAGGTCAAGATGAAGAAAAGACCTCTCCTTGGGTATTAAATGTTGTGATGATATCCTTGTAGCTTAGGGGTAGATGGCCTTTGGTGCTCTCCACTGCCTCTTTCAAGAAGGTGCTTGGAGTTAACTGATGATAATTGTAAGTCAGTTGTGATCCAGGGGTGGGAAACTTTTGACTTTTTTGTGCTCTGTGACTGACCAAATGAATGTACTTTGTTTATGATTGGCAACTAATCTCCATTTGAGAAGAGAGACTTTGTGATTGACTAAATGAATGTACTGACCAGGGGTAGAGTAGTATTTGGATTGAATTGAGGACTTACCAAATTATTGAATTACATGTGGTGAATGCTGTATTTTGATTTTCTCTTTTCTGTGAATACTTTGCCTTAATTTGTCACTGAATAAAATGGAGAGTTACTATGCTGGTATTCTGAACCTTGGAAGTTGCCTTTGCTTGTCATTGCATCTAGGTGCTAGGTTACAAAGACAAAAATAAAATGCAGCCTTTCCTCAAGGAGCTTATATTTTGTCGACAGAGCATATATCATATGCTGTGGAATACTATGCGTATGTATGCTCTCAGATTGTATATTAAATTATGGAATTGTGTGCTGGCTATATATAGTAAAGGAGTTATATATACACTATACATACATATCTACTATACATATATATTACTATACATAGTAAAGGAGCATAGAAAACTTCAAAAAGATTGTTTAGATCTCTTCTGTTTTCAGATTAAAGACTGAGGACTAAGAGAAATAGCTGGATAACTAGCAGTTAAAAGAGGGTTAGGAATAAAGGTACCATCAAGAAACACTTATATTTAAAGAAAAGGTTAAGAAGATAAAAAGAAGGGGACCTTATTAAGTTAATGGAAAACCAGAAAGTTAAGGTTCAAAGGACATCAAGACTTCAGCTATAATTTTTAACCTTAATACACCCCTCAAAGCTTAGTTCTGGTGCCTAATCCTTTCCCCTACCACCACACCATTGTTAGTACTCTCCTCTACTCCACCCCCACTCCCAATCTTGAAATTACTTTATATTTACTTTACATGTAAACACTATTTACTTATTAATTATTATATGCTGTGTTCCCCTCTCCCAATAGAATGTAAGCTCCTCCAGAGTGGGGACTATTTGTGTGGTTTTGAGATTGGGTTTGGTTTTTTTTCCAGTTGTAGCCCCAATACCAAGGATAGCGCCTTAAATATATGGGTCCTTAATAAACGCTTGTTGAATTGAATTAAATTGGATCAATCAACAAACATTTATGAAGTATTTACTGTATGCCACATACTGCAAGCCAATGAAAATGCAAATACAAAAGTGACATGATCTACTAGGGAGACTGGATTGTGTGACGACCAACTTTGATAAACCGGACTCTTCTCAGCAATGCACAGCTCTAAGACAACTCTATAAGTCTCAGTTTGGAAGGAGATACCTACACTCAGAGAAAGATCTAGAAAGAACAGAGTTTAAATGGAGACTGAAGCAACCTACATGCTATTGTTCTTTTCCATGTTTGGTTTTGTTTCCTTTTTCCCATTGTTCACTCCATTGGTTACAACCCTTCTATACAACCAGACTAATGTTCAATGTGAAAGTATTTGCAGATTCTATCCTTGAATGCTGCCGTGGTGGGGAGGAGGGGTGAGAGAGGGGAGAAAATTTGAAACTCAAGGGACTCTGGAACCAAATCTTGTAAACTAAAAGTAAATAAACAAATCAATCTTTTAAAAAAGAAAGAAAGAAAAAAAGAGAGAGGAAACTTACTGACATCCATAAAAAATTACAGAAGATATAATTCTGAAGGAATCTTTACTGTAACTTAAGCAAGAACATGCAGCATTGCATGTGAGGGAAACAAATCATAGTAGGGTAAAATTTTTGCTGAAAAAGGAAGTGCTACAGAATCTGTAAGAGTGTGTATAGGCAAATGCTGACACAATAAAAATATAATGATAGGGGTAGGCAATAGACCAATAAAAGTGGCTTCCATTTATATAACCGTTTACATTTAAAGTATGTTTACATACATTATCCCATCTTATTCTCACAGTAGTCCTGTGAGGTAAATGGTACAGGTATTATTATTCCCATTTTCCTGAGGAGGACACCAAGGTCCAGTTCCAAATAATTAATAAAGTGTGAAGCCAGAACTCAAACCAAATTTCAGAATTCTTTACTGTATCATTTAGCCTCCCAATTTACAAAAAAATAAAAATGAAGTAAAATAGTTTAAAATGAGGAAACTATAATATGGGATTGGTAGTAATAGTTTATTTAAAAATAAATTATAGGATTCTTTATCGAAAAAAAGAGTAGACTGAGGTACCACATTTCACTGACCAAACTCACTAAGATGACAAAATAGCAAAATGATAAATGCTGGAGAGGATGTGGAAAAATTGGAACACTAATGCACTGTTGGTGGAGTTGTGAATTGATACAACCATTCTGGAGAGCAATCTGGAACTATGCCCAAAGGGCTACAAATAAGTGCATACCCTTTGACCCAGCAATACCACTTCTAGGGTTATATCCCAAAGAGATGAAAGAAATGGGAAGAGAACCCGTATGTACAAAAATATTTATAGAAACTCTTTGTGTGGTGGCAAAAAATTAGAAAACAAGGGGATGCCCGTCAATTGGGGAATGGCTGAACAAGTTGTAGTATATGAACATAATGGAATACTACTGTGCTATAAGAAATGAGGAGCAGACGGACTTCATAATAACCTGAAGAGACTTATATAAACTGATGCTGAGCGAGAAGAGTAAAACCAGGAAAATTTGTACACAATTGCAGACAAAGCATATGTGTGACGACTAACCTCAATAGACTGGGCTCCCCTCAGCAATACAAGGTTAAAGGACAACTCCAAAAGACTCATGATTGAAGGAAATAGCCACATCCAGAGAAGGAGATGCAGAGTCTGAGTGCAGATTGAAACAAACTACTTGCTCTGTTTCTTTTTCCTGTTTTGTTTTGTTTCCTCTTTCCCACTGATCGTTCCATCAGTTACAATCCTTCTTCACAACCTGACTAATCATTAATGGAAAGATATTTGTACATCCTGTATCCGAGTGCATGCTGCCATGATGGGGGGGAGGGGAAGGGCAGGGGAGAAAATCTGAAACCCAAGGGACCGTGGAACTGAATGTTGTAAACTAAAAGTAAATAAACCAATTTAATTTTTAAAAATAATAATAATAATTTTTAAAAGAAAGTAAAAAAAAAAGAGAAAAAGAGTAGAGAGGGATTATTTGGGGGGATTGGGGCTGGTTTTTTTTTCCTATTTGATAAAATGACTGTTTCTAAAATAAGTAGTTCTACAAATCTGCAAGAAAGAAATTTGTACTGCAGTTGGTGCTTAGCAGTTAACTCCAAGCTTAAAGCTTTTCTAATTCTCATTCTGTGGCATTTGTATCTATCAACCACTCCTTTCTTTAATGAAATTCTATCCTAGACTTCTCTGCTCATGATTGTTTCAGTTTCCTTTTCTCTTTCTGACCACTACAACATGGTCTCAATGAATTTTTGCGATTTATTCTAAGCATTTCTCAAATCCCATCCTCAAAACTGTATCTATCTGCATTTCCTCTTGGTGATTTCATCTACTTTCATGGCTCCCACTATCTTAATTATGAAGATAACTGTCAGTTGATATCCTTCGCCTTAATATTTCTTCCAGCTCTAGACCTAGGTTTCCAACTTTCTACTGTGCATTTCCACCCACATTACAGAATTTAAAATTGTCAGAGTTACAAGGCACCTCAGGTGTCATCTCCTCAAACCCCTTTTTAATCCATATTTCCCTCTTAAACATTCCCAAGAAGTGCTTAATGTATTCCTACTAGAAAAATCTCTGGTGCTGAACAAAATATGATGCATGAATGAGATGGAATATAATTTTATGTAAGAAATGGTGAAATGACTGGTTTCAAGAGAATCCTGGGAAAATTTACATAAACTAATGCAGATATAAGTGAGGGGGGAAAAGAGAACAATTTCTACTATAAGAAACATATTTTAAAAGTGAACAAATTTTAATTACTTAAGAACTGTGCCAATATAATGACTAATTATGATTCCAAAAAACTAATGATGAAAAATTACTACCTACCTCCTCAAAGAGAGGTAATAGATGAAATACACAGAATAAGTCACATATTTTTGGATGTGGTTGTTGTAGAAATTTCTTTAGCTTGACTATGAATTTATTCCAAGGGTTATGGTTGGGTTTGTCTTTTTTTTTCCAGTGTTGGGGGGCAGGGGAGAAGGAGAGGTATTGTAAATAAATGATTGTTCATTGAAAATAAAATTTAATCCCAAAAAATAAAGCCTCTAGTTATAACAACCTGCTGCTTCCCAAGGCAGTCCATATCTTATTTGCATGTGGTTAAAAATTTCTTCCTTACATCAAGTTGAAATCTGCTTCTCTGAAACTTCTACAGAAAGAAAGTGCAGTGAACTGAGTGCTGGACCTGGAATCGGGAAGATATGAGTTCATATCCTTCCTGAGACACTTATTAGCTGTGGGATCTGGGTCAAGTCACTTAATTCCTCATCTATAAGATGGGAACAT
The DNA here is from genome assembly GCA_028646515.1 of Pseudochirops corinnae. Classification (NCBI taxonomy): domain Eukaryota; kingdom Metazoa; phylum Chordata; class Mammalia; order Diprotodontia; family Pseudocheiridae; genus Pseudochirops; species Pseudochirops corinnae. Next base: position 32,891,007 of record CM053589.1, read on the forward strand.
ATTGAAGAAGGAAATGGCAAATTACATTAGTAACTTTGCGAAGATAAAATCCATGGAGAGTCAGACGTAACTGAGTAACAAAAACTTCTACAGAGACCCATTGGGTCTGGGCTGAGTATCTCTAATCCCTCTTCTTTTTTTTTCTTTTGGAAGGGAGAAGGCAAGGCAATTGGGGTTAAGTGACTTGTCCAAGGTCACACAGCTAGTTAGTGTGTCAAATGCCTGAGTTCAGATTTGAACTCAAGTCCTCCTGACTCCAGAGCTGGTGTTCTATTCACCATGCTACCTACTTGCCCCTCTAACCCCTATTCTATATGGCATTCTTTCAAATACTTGACACTAGCTATCTTGACCTTCTTAAAATTTTCTCTTCTGCAAGCTATTTGACCTCAAGTACTTCAACCAATCTTCATATTCCAAAGCCTTTAATTTCTTTACCTTTCCTTTCATCTTCCTCTGGATGCACTCCAGTTTAGCAACATCCTTCCCAAAATGTGGCATTCCAGAAGGGAACACAACCCTGAATATGTAATGCAGCCAGAAGGACTAACATCTGTCTTCCTTGTCCTGGATACTTCATCTCTATTAATGCAGCATTTGAATCTCATTGGTCACGTTTTTTAATGACATGTCACACTATTGACTCAAATTGAATTCGCAGGCCACTAAAACTCTCAGGGCATTTTATACACAAACTCTTGTCTAATAGCCAAGCATCCCTTACCCTGTACTTATGAAGTTTAGTTTTTTAACTCAACTAGAACTTTAACAGTACTAATAACAGTATTTTAATAGAGCTATAAGGTTTTCAAATCACTTTACAAATATCATTTAATTTTATCCTTATAACAACCCTGGGTAGCAGGAGCTCTTATTATCCCCATTTTACAGATGAAGAAACTGAGACTGAGAGAGGTTAAGTGACCTGCCCTTTTTAGATATGAATCATCTTCAGTAGATAGACCAAACTACTGTCCTTAGTACCTCTGCTATCTACTATATCTAAGCATGTTGTCATCCAGCCCGTATCTTTCTTTGCCAAAAGGAAATCATTAGCAAATTGTCAAATGCTTTTCTGAAATTCAAGAATTATCTACAGTATTAACATAATCAATACAATAACCCTGTCACAAAAGGAAATATGGTTAGGCTCACATGAACAGTTTAGAATCATAGATTAAAAGCTAGAAGGATTTTAAAAATCATTCAGTACATGCTTTCACATTAGGGCTTAAAAACATCCATTTCATCAATTCTTAAAGGCCATTTCTATTTTATTCTCAATGATTTTTAAAATATTACTAACTGTCTCGTCAGTCACATCCATCAGTTTTTTCAGGACTATGAGATGTAGTACATCTAGATTTGGTGATTTGAATCATTGAGGGCAGCTTTCTTACCATCCATACTTGTCTTCACTTCAGATCCCTAATAACTATGACTTCTCTGTTTCCCAATTCAAAGATCATTCTCCTAGGTAGAAGCAAAATAAGGATTGAGTAGTTCTGCCTTCTTTCAATCATCCCATCCCACTTTTAAAATGTTCTTCTTGCCCCAATATAACTTCTTTAAAATCTTTTGTGTTATTCAGAAACTTCACTCCCAATCATAACTTAGTCTGGGCATAAGCGTTCTTGGAATCATTCTTGTAGGACCATGCCCCTTAGTTATCTTTGACTATGTGCCCTTGGTTTCAGCTTCTATTATGTATACCTCTAATTGAGTGTTTTCAAAATCTAACACTCATCTTCTCCTATAAATAAGCTTTTCCTCCAGACTTTAATAATTCTTCTAACAGGGAGTTCTCATATCTTCATCAAATCACTTAAGAGATTTTCCTGAAACTCACAAACTGGCTGCACACTCTCCTCATAGCAACCTTAATCTCTTTGTTCCTTAAGGTATAGATGATTGGATTCAGAGAGGGAGTAAGAACTACGTCAAAGACAGCAAGGAAGTTATCAAGACGTGATGTAGTATGTGGCCTTGTATAAACAAAGATCAATGGACCAAAGAATAAAACCACAACAGTGATATGAGCTGACAGAGTGGAGAGGGCCTTAGAGACACCACCTGATGAATGCTTCTGAACAGTGAATAGGATGAAAATGTAGGAGATGATCAAGATGAAAAACACACACAGGGACATGAAGCCACTGTTAGCAGTGACTATGAACTGTAGTCTATATGTGTCTGTACAAGCAAGTTTGATAAATCGAGGAAAGTCACAATAAAAACTATCCAATTCATTAGGGCCACAGAAAGGCAAGTGGACTACAAAAGCCAGTTGGGCCACTGCATGGATGAAGCCAATGATCCAGGCTGCAGCCAGAAGCAAAATGCACGTTCTTGGACACATAATAATTAGGTAGTGGAGAGGCTTACATATGGCTACATATCTGTCAAAGGCCATGGCTATGAGTAACACCATCTCAACACCACCAATCAGATGAATAAAGAACATCTGAGTGATGCAACCATAGAATGAGATGACTTTGTGCTTTCGGAAAAGATCACTCATCATCTTAGGGGAAATGACAGAGGACATCCCCAGGTCAATAAAGGAGAGATTGGCCAGCAGGAAATACATGGGGGAGTGCAAGTGAGGATCAAAGGTCACCGTGAGCACGATGAGGGAGTTTCCCAGCATGCTTGCCAAGTAGAACACAGAAGAGAACACAAAGAGAAAAAGTTGAATATCCAAAGAATTGGAAAGTCCCAGGAATACAAATTCGGACACCACAGAATAATTCTCTTTGTCCATTGACTCAGCAGGATCATCTCTTATGTTACCTGTAAAAGGGAAAAGACAAGAGATTCCAAATTACTAGAAATGAGTTAGCAACAGTGATGTCTAAAAAATAAAAGAGGACTATTAAAACATTTTTAAATGCACAAAAGAAAACAGAAGGAAATTCGGAAGGAAGTCCAAGCAGAACAGTTTAAAAATTACATATGCGTATGTATATGTCTGTATATGAGAGACATATGCATATGTACACATATTATTAATGAGTGGGGTGGATTTGAGATACAATTTCATAATAAATCTTTTTTCTATTCTGCTGTGTTTATGTAAATGCTCTTTTCTGCTGTTTAAGTTCAGAAAAATAAGATGTAAAAAATCAGGCAAAATATTGGGAATGATGTGGTAGAAGTATATTTCTAAAGCTTCCTTTTTAGTTTCTTGAGAAGTATTAAGAAATACTGTTTCTCCAGCTTACAAATCTTTCTTGACTTTTCCCTTAAGGAAAGTAGTAAGAATGAGGGTTAGGTTCTTCCTTGGAAATGAAGTAATGGTGATAACCAAATTTAATTCTTATCTAGATGAGGTGATTGCTTCCCATCCCCTGAAGTGACTTGTGCCATAATTTACCTGGGGAGGGGAGGGAAAAGGAAGGGAGAGGAGGGGAGGGGAGGGGAGGAGAGGCACACCTGTCAGAACCACAGCAAATAGCATCATGTAAGAAAGGATGGGTAAACCCCAGGCAACCATAGGAAGAGAGAAGAGGGGGAGACAGAGAGAAAGAGGGAGAGAGAGAGAGAGAGAGAGATAATGAGATAGATAGACAGACAGACAGACAGATAGATAGATAGATAGATAGATAGATAGATAGATAGATAGATAGATAGACAGACAGAGAGATGGATGGGTAGATATCTAGATAGAGATATAAAGAGACAGATATATAGATAGGTAGACAACAGATTTATAAAATTTGTCTCTGTCTCTTTTTGTGTCTTCCTTCCTCTCTCTGTATCTCTTTGTGTCCCTACCTGTCTCTGTCTCTGTCTCTCTCCCAGCAACATCGAGTTCAGACTCTGGCATTTATTTTTTGCAACGCCTTAGCCAAGTCATCTAATTTCTCTGACTTTTAGTTTCTCCACTATAGAATAGGAATAGTACTCTGTGCCCTAACTACCTCATAGGACTCTAGTGATAACTGAATGATAGAATAGGTGCTTGGTATCTAAACAGGGCTTTGTAAAAATGAGCTACTATTATTGTTCTTATTAGTCTACGTTATGTAATGTGCTCATACCATAAGATGGCACAGAGGATAGAGTGGGGGACTTGGAATCAAGAAAACCTGAATTCGTCACCCCTCAATTGTCAGGTGCCTCGTCTGTAAAATAGAAATAATAAGAGTACCTACTTCACAGAATTGTTAGGAGGAAAAAATTAAACAAGGTATGGAAATTGCTTTGCAAAACTTAAAGTGCTGTATAAATTCCAGCTGATATACCATTACCATCACAAGGCATCCAAAAAAAGGCAGGAGCAACACCTATTTGCATTTAGCATTTGAAACCTGTGCTAGGAGGTGGTAGTCAAGTCAGAGCATGAAGCAGAACTGAACAGTGTTGTGAACAATCTGCCCCAGTGATTGAAGATTGAAGGTGTCGTAAATTATCATTTCCAGCTGTCTGCCCATGCCAGAGGTACACCTGTCAGAACCTCAGCAAATAGCATCACATAAGAAAGGATGGGTAAACCCCAGACAACCATAGCCATATTACTGAAAGTCTCTTGGAGAATCCCAGGAAAAGAAATTCACCTGCCAAACTATCCTCTTTCTAACTCTTCCAGTTAGTCACTCATGTAGAGTTAGTCAAGTCTGACATAGTACATCAGAATAGAAGCCAGGATAATTATTTTAAGGGACAAGTTCTCCCCTATTGGTTGGGGGGAGTCATCTGATAGATAGACAGATAGATAGATGATGGATAGATAGATAGATAGATAGATAGATAGATAGATAGATGATGGATAGATAGATGATAGATACATAGATAGAAACATAGGTAGATACATAGATAGATAGATGATAGATAGATATCTGTTGCATAACCTCAACTAAGCTCCTTCATGCCCATGCTTATTCCAAGCAACCCCAAACCAAGTCTTTTGCCCTTTGCAACCTGTTAATACTGTCACCTTATTCTTATTTTACTCTTTCCAGCTGCTTAGCATTGCTGATTTCACCTATAAGAAGTTTCTGCTTTATAATCTTGCCTAGACCTTTCTTGTTGCTCCACAATAATCATATTTGCATAACACCCACTTTCTATCTCATTCCCCGAAGAAACATTTTCAAATCTTTTTTCCTCCTACACTCTGGTCCCCATCCCACCCTCTAACCCTTACACTTATAACAGATGGCTTTATCTCCTGCTACACTGAGAAGATTGGGTCCATTGTGAGGAATCCTTCGACTCTGCTCTTTCACTCCTCAAAATCTTTTGGCAACTTCACTGTCCTCCTTCCTATTTGTCTCAGAAAATGAAGCATCCCTACTCCTTCCCAAGGTTAATCTTTCTAATTGCATCTTCAATCCTATCCACTCCAGGCTCCTCAAGGACATTGTTCCAACAATAATCTTCTCTCTCATATACCTTTAATCTCTTTCTTTACTGGCTCCTTATTTGCCTATAAATGTTTTCTGGTTTCCTCAATTATGAAAAGGCTTTCTCTCCTTACCTTTCTCCCCATCCACCAATTATCACATCTTTCTCCTTCCCTTCAATGAAAAACTTCTTGAAAAAGTTGTCTACACTCAATGTTTCCCCTTCCTCACCATGCAATGAGTGAGTCTTCAGCACCTTCAATCCAGCTTAAACTCCTATATTATTAAAACCATCCTCTCAAAATTCACTAGTGACATTGTCAAATTCAAAGCATTTTCTCTTTAAATCTTCCTTTTCCTCTCTGGAGCTTTTGATACTCTTCACCTCCCACTCCTTATGAATACACTCTAACTTTCAAGACACTTTACTGTCTTGGTTCTCCTGCCCTAATAATTTTCCCTTTTTGGGCTCCTTCCCTGGTTCCCTTTTTGTTTCTGAATGCATTAAGGCCAGAGTACCCAATGATTCTGATAACATTCTTTTCTCTACCAACTTTACGTATTTTACTTAGCTACTTCATTCATTGGCATAGCTTCTTCTATCATCTCTCTAAATAATCCCAAATCTTTGGGTTTTTTATCCTCAGTTTCAGATGCATATCTGGAAATGCATAAGGTACCTCTCCAAGTAGATAGATGTCTACCACAAGTAGCTCAGATTTAACCAATAACGAAATGAACTAATTATCTCTCTCCTCAAAACCATTTCAGGCAACATTTTTCACTGAGTCACTTGTATTCAAAACCATGGTGTTAATTTGATTTTTCTCTCCCCCTCTCTCTGCCTCCCATATACTAGATACGAGATTTATCCAAGCAATTCTAAATCTGTTCCTTACTCTCGATCCTCATGGCCTTAGTGGAGGCATTCATAACTACCTGTAGAGATTGCTGCAACAGTGCCCTAACCTATGTTCCTGTCCATCTCCACAGTTTTACCCCGCTAATCCATCCTTCATACCATTTCCAGATTAATCTTCCTAATGAAAAGATCTGATCATGTCAATCCTCTGACCAAAATTCTTCAACAGCTCCCTTGTAAACAAATCCTAGTCAAGTTCAATATCCTTAACCTGGAATTTAATCAAAGTTATTCATAGTCTGGAGTCACTTGACATTGCCAACTTTATTCTCACTCTATTGTCTTCCAGATGCACTATTTTATTATCAAATTAGACCTCTTGCCTTCTATGTACATATGCTATGCTATCCCACCTCCATAAATGGCCCATATTAAGTGGCCCCTGCTCCTTGGATGCCATACCCAATATTTATCTACTTAAATGATGGTTCCTTCATGATATCTTCCCAACCGCCTGCTAATAAAATGGCAATAACCCTCTAAGAAAACAGGAGTGGAATGATTAACCTTGAAAAGGAATTATCTCCAAATCTTTTCCTCTAAAAACAAAAGGAAGAAAAGTATAATGAGAGAAGATAATAGATAATGAAGATGGGGAGGAGGTGTGGTGAAGATTAGGGAGCTCTCAGGCCATCTCAATTTTTTCATTAAAATGAGAGACAAGATCTCCTACTTAGAGTGAGGGAAGGTAGGTAGGATGAAAAAAACCTAATTATTTTGCCTATTGTGGGTAAACAAGTAGATCGTTACTGAGTCCTTTCGGCTGCAAAGGACTCTCCATGACTCCATTTGAAGTTTTCTTGGCAAAGATACTGAAGGAGGTTGTAATTTCCTACTTCAGCTCATTTTACAGATGAGGAAACTGAGGTAAGCATGGTTAAGTGACATGCCCAGGGTTACAAATTTGTCCAAGGCCAAAGTTGAACTCAGGTCCTTCTTACTCCACAGTCAATACTCTATCCACTGCACCAGCTAGATGCCCCTAATAGGTAAGATTAGCAAGAGACAAAGAAAAGCCTTACTACACAGCAACTAGGGCCCAGTTGATTTTGAGTAAGATAAATTTTCAATGAACTCAATTCATTGGAGTTTGTGGTTTTTCTCCAGTTTGAACATCCTTGTAATGATTATTAAACATTATTCAGCCCTAAAATAAAGGCACTGAGCTACACACTTCAGATAAAGACAAAAATTAAGTAATGTAGACAATCAAGGAACTTACTTCTACTGGGGCAATGGAACATGTACACAGATAAGGAAGAGAACATAATTTGAAGATGGGGAGAGCATAGGCATCTTTTAGGTCCAGGAAAGGCTTCATGCAGGTGATGATACTTCAGCCGAGGCTTGAAGAAAGTTAAAATTACAAGAGGTACAAGAACAGCCTATGTGGAGGTAGGTGATCAGAATGCTGAGTTTCAGGAACTGCTAGTTTGCCTAAGACAGAAAGGCATGATTTGAAGTAATAAGAAATGGAAATATAGGTTGGGATGAGAATATAGAAGTCTTAAAATGTCAGACTGAGGAGTTTGAATTAGATCCTAGAGGCAAGAGGGAGACACGAGATTTTTGAGCGAGGGGAGTAACATTGTTAGATTCTTGCTCTAGATTATAAAGAATGAACAGACAACTCACGGTCACATGTGAAAAGTTAACCCCAAAATGTTAAAAGTAGAAGCCATCCAGCTCAATTCTTTCATTTTATAGATTAAGAAACAGAGACCTTGAGAGATCTCACAAGGTAAAAGTGAGAAATGTGGAACCCAAATCTTAGTAACTTGATTTCAAGGCTAAAATACTTTCCACTATACCACATTGTTTCAGTAGAAATTAGGAGGATATGGAGACTGCTGTGGGCTCAGTGGGAGGGAAGGCAGATAGGCAACAAAGGAATAGGGAGAGCATTGCCTGGCATAAAGAAAAGAGTAGAAGCACCTATTTTCCAATTGTGAGTCTATTTAATTAGGAATCTAACCTTTCTAGGGCTTGATTTCCTCATCTATAAAATAAAGGAGGTGGACTAGATGATTTTTAAGGTACTATGCAGGTACTAGGAAAAAGTAATTATATCAATGTTGGGAATTGATTTGAAAACCATCCCCAGAAATGGAAATAGATTAATCAGATTGAATTCAGATCTTCAGGACTCCATGATTCAGCCACCATGTTCCCTATCTTGATTTAGATGTGTAGTAGGAGATAGAGTATAAGTGTTTGCTGGGTGAAACTGAAAGTTAGTACAGAGGTTTGGAAATTAAAGGAAAGAAAAAGAATCACAGGTCAAAAGTGCATGAGGATTGAGAAGTTTCTTTGGTTTTCTTTTTTAACATGAGGAAAAATTGGAGGCAAAGGAATCAGAGGAGAGAAAAAAATGAAGACTCAAAAGTAGGGCTGACTGAGCAATCAATGAAGCAATAAAAGGAGAAGGATGGTCTCAAAGGCACAGGTGGGGAGATTAACATTGAAAATAAAGTTTTTCCAAATCTATTCCTCTGAAACAAAAGAGAAAAAAAGAAGAATAGGAGAAGACAAATAAGAAAGGTGATGAGGAAGTATGGTAACAGGTAAATGGAAGGAAGTTTAGGGGGCTCTCAGTTGGTAAGTAGTCTCTCCTTTTTCAGTAAAATAAGAGACAAGTTTACCTGCTGAGAGTGAGAGAGGAGTAAGATAGGAGACTAATGTGGGGAAAGGTTTAGAATCACTACTGTAAATTGATAAGGTTAAGAAGAAACAAAGAAAAGCCTTGCTATACAACAAGGACCTGGGTGAGTTTGAATAGTTTAAATTGGCAGTGAATCCGACCAGGTGGGGTTTGTAACTTTCTCTAGAAATGTTAAGCAGCATGTATGGACATGAAAGAAGACAGAAGGACAGATAAAGAGACGTTCCCAGTGCTGGAGATTTTCATGGCAAGCAGAGGAAGCCTAATAAGCAATAGAATCTAGAATTGAAGAGAGGTGACTATGGAAAGAGTCAGCAATGAAGTCTAGACAGCATAGGGAGCCAAGCAAAACTGAACAGATGTGATATTCAGAGGGTATGGAGAAGACAAGAGATTTTCATCAGAAACAGAAGGAGTTCAGTAAATAGAGTGGAGTGGGATAAGCTAGATTCTTCTTTTACTCTTCAATTTTGATACTTCCCATGGAGTGTCATTTCTCCTATCAGATGAAATTAAATTCACTTTTCAGGTGTATGTGCCCATCTCCATAATCTGAAATTCTTCAAACTGATTCTCCTTTACTATGTTTAGCTTCTTCTTCCCTCCCCCCCTTTTGGATTCTATCCTAGGAAGAAGCAGCTCTTTATCATCCTATACAATGGCTAATCCTGCCTTATCATTGTCTGGTCACCCCTGAAATATGAAGGTGTGGACTGTCTTGTTTCTGCCAGAGGATTTATTCCTATATCTGCCACCTACCTCTTCTCTCACAGGACCTGACATTGCAGCATCAATGAGAAGTGTTAGGGCCTCTCAAACCTCAGCCTGCTCCTGCTTATAGTGACCAGAAGCACTAACTAAGAGCATTATAAAATGCTACCATAGGTGGAAAAGCAGCTCATTAGCACCACTAACAAGGAGCAGCCAAGTGATGCTGCAGAAGCTGTGGTTTGCCAGCCTGAGATCATTTGGCCAAAAGAATTGTCTCCTAGGATTCTGCCAATTTTCCCATGATAACTAAGGAGAGATGTAGTTAATAAAAGATGGTTAGGAAGAGGTATGAATGTCCCTTTTGGCTCTTTTCTGGACCAGCTTTAAAACCATTATTTCATAAAGTGGCAACTGAGTAATATCCATGGTATATTTTTAAAACATACTAATTTCACACTCATAAATTAAAATATTTCTTTTACTTCCCCAAATTCTAGCCCAGGGGTGGGGAATCTGCAGCCTCAAGGCCACATGAAGCCCTGTAGGTCCTCAAGTGTGACTGAATCCAAACTTCACAAAATAAATCTCCTTAATAAAAGGATTTGTTCTGTAAAACTTGGACTCCATCAAAAGGCTGCACCCAAGGACCTAGAAGGCCACGTATGGCCTCAAGGACACAGGTTCCCCACCCCTATATCTAAACTACTCCCTCTACCACTGACTCTAGGCAAGTAAAAGAAGATAGTATATAGAAATTGAATATAAAAAATTATCCTGAAGTATAGGGTCTATAGCTTGAACTGTTCAAATAGGTGAAGGATCCATGCTTTTACCATCATGGGGAACTCATGACTTACTTGATAAATCCTAGATAGCTTTATGCCCAAAGGGATAAAGTGACTAGCTCAGGGTCACACAGCTAATGAGATTTTTGATCCATTATCTTCCTGACTCTGAACTCATGAACTCTACCACGTGATCTCTATATGTTGGAACCACAATCTCAATAAAAGAAAACACACCCCAACAAGAAAGTTCTAGACAGCTAGTTGCTATATCTGTTATTTCTTCCTTTAAAGTATGTGTAATACAGAAGAATATAGAAACTAAAGCTGGTCATTCAAAAATGAAGTTCTCTTTGGACACTTGACAGTTTTCAGACAAGTCCAGCTCCTCCTACTTAAGATGAAGAAGAAATAACAAAACCAAGGAGAAAAACCACAGGACTGCTCCATCTCATGAAGGATTGGGCAAGGAGTCAGACTTGAAGCAATGATTGCTCCAGGCATCCAGATACAAGGAAATTGGGACAATATCAGCATGTCTGATCTACAGGAGACTTTAGGGACACCCTCGAAGATTGGCCTAATGCCGGAACAATCTTGGGTTGGTCTGCTCCAAGACTTGAGGGCTAAAGGCATAGATCCACAAGTAGAGGACTGTGGAAGAAAACAAAGTTAGCATGGCCAGTGTGGAGAAGTGTGCCGGGAAACAGAAGGAAACTGCAAGTTGTGGCAGTAGGCAAGACATGTACTAAACCACTGAGTCCAGCTCCCAATTTTGTGCCAGACCATGTTCATGAAAGAAAGCAAGGCCTTCTTTCAGTAGATAAATAGATAGACAGACAGACAGATGACATATATATATATATATGATTTATCATACCTCTGTGTGTGTGTGTGTGTGTGTGTGTGTGTGTGTGTGTGTGTGTAATCTAAGTGGCCCATGAGGCATTTTGCCTGACACTGCCTAGGTATGATTTGGGACTGGTGGACAGAAAGTACTCCCTGTGGGCCTGTGTGAGGGTGAATCCACAATGAGAGAGAATAAACTTCCCCCCAAGTAGGAAAAAGTCAGATCCTCATCATGTCCCTGATTTCCAAATTCTATTATCTCTGTATAGATCTTGCCCTAAAGAGAGTCTGGAGGAGCCAAGATGGTGGAGTAAAAGCAAGAACTTTCTTGAGCTTCTGCTCCAACCAATACCTGTAAAATATGACTCTAAACAAATTTTAGAGCTACAGAGCCCAAAAAGTGACAGAGAGAAACAAATCTCCCACTAAAGGCAGCCTGGCAGGCCAACAAGAATGGTCTATCGCACAGAGCTGGGAGCCGAGCACAGTCCCACATGAGCCACACAGGCCCAGACCAGCCAGAGCAGACTTCAGGAGAGTGAATCACTGGCAGCTGTGGTGGTTTCCAGACTTCTCAATCCATAAACACCAAAGAGAAAGTAAAAGGTCAGTGGAGAACCCTGTCAATCCTGGCTGAGAGAAGAGCATGGTCAGGCCCCTGCCCCTGGAGTGGCTGAGGTGACGGTAGCTGCAATTGCTGCTGCTGTTGCTGGTGCTGCTTCCCACTCCAGGCCTACAGATTGTAGGGTGACCAAGTGACTGTCCAGAGGGAATTTGCAGGAATCTCTCTGCTGGCACTGAGGCAGGATTCTCTTCCTTTGCCCTGCTTGGATCTGGGTCGCAGACTTAGGTGGTGGTCCTGGGGTGAGGAGCAGTGGTGTGGTAGAGTTTGTTGAGGCTTAGGCAGTTTCCAGACTTCTCAAGCCATAAGAGAAAGTAAAATGTCAGTAGGGAACTCTGTTGGAACTGGGTGAGAGAAGAGTGCTGTCCAGCCCTTGCCCCCCGGATGCAGAGGTGGAGGAGGTGGGATGGCTGCAACAGCTGCCTTGTGGCTGCCTTAGGAGGTCCTGGCTTGCAGATCATAGGGGAACCAAGTGACCATTCAGAGGGTAATCACTCTTGATTTCACCTGCTTGGATCTGTGTCACAGTCTTGGATGGGGTCCTGGGGTGAGGAAGGCTAGCTACCAAAGCTTGTGGTGGCTGTAAAGAGGGCACCCCCCTCATAGCTCTGGCAACTGTGAAAACCCCAGCAGTTTAGGACACAGCTCTCTCTACTCTCAAAGCAGAGTTTTGGCAAAGAGGTCAAAAGTCAAGTCATTGGCTGGCAAAATGAGCAAACAGAGGAAGTGCAATATGGACTACAGAATCCTTTTTTGGGGACAAAGAGGATCAAAACATAGAACCAGAAGAAGATAACAAAGTCAAAATTCCTGCATCAAAAGCTTCCAAGAAAAATATGAACTCGACACAGGCCATAGAGGAGCTCAAGAAGGATTTTGAAAATCAAGTAAGAGAAGTAGAGGAAAAATCAAGAAGAGAAATGAGAATGATGCAAGAAAATCATGGAAAACAAGTCAACAGCCTGACTGAAGAAACTAACACCATAAAAATAGACTAATGAGGCAATTAGGTGGCACAGTGAACAGAGAACTGGCCCTGGAGTCAGGAGGACCTGAGTTCAAATCCGGCCTCAGACACTTTATACTTACTTACCTTGGGCAAGTCACTTAACCCCAATTGGCCTACCCTCCCCTCTCCAAAAATCATAAAAAAGAAACTAGACTAACTTAAATGGCAAAAGGAGGTCCAAAAAGCCAATGAGAAGAATGCCTTAAAAAGTCAAATTGGCCAGATAGAAAAGGAATTTCAAAAATTCACTGAAGAAAATAATTCCTTCAAAATTAGATTGGAGCAAATAGAAGCTAATGACTTTATGAGAAATCAAGATACTATAAAACAGATCCAAATGAATGAAAAAATAAAAGGCAATGTGAAATATCTCATTGGAAAAATCACTGACCTGGAAAATAGATTTGGGAGAGATTATTTTAAAATTATTGGACTATCTGAAAGCTGTGATCAGAAAAAGAACCTAGAAATCATCCTTCGAGAAATTCTCAAGGAAAATTTCCCTGATATTCTAGAATCAGAGGGCAAAATAAAAATTGAAAGGATTGACCAATCACCTTTCGAAAAAGATCCCAAAAAGACAATCTGGACCCCTGTGTATTCTCTTTCAAAGCAATAGACTCTAAAGGTCTTGTGCTAGTCCCAGCCCTCATACAGTCAGTCATATAGCAAGTAATCATTCTCTCTACCAATTCTAAATCATCCTTAAGAGAAAAAATGCCCAAAAATGTCCGTGAGCAGGTTACATAAATAAATTTGAAACCCAAGACCATTCTATCCTGGCACTATAGTAAGCAATAACAAGACCAAAACCCAGCCACCTCATCTAGGAATGAAGCAAAGCAGTGTCTTCCAGACCATACTGGGTACAGGACCTGGCATAAGTATAATCCCCACCCACTGTGAGATTTTAGTAGGACTTATAGCAATACAGCAGGGAGCAAACCTGGACCTGGCACAAAGTCCGAGGCCAATAATATTAGCAAACAGAATGATAATACAATAAATAAATAAATCCTATGCAAAATCAGCTGCCTGTGTAGAATCAGTCCCAGTGACTCCATTTTAAACCTTGTTTAGACTTTAGATTCATGGACAGCCAGCCTGCAGGACATGAGGGTCTGCATGCACACTAATCCCATCTCTCTATGATACTGCAATGAAGTGGCACTAATCTCATCTCCTCATTGATGGCATTTACCAATCAACATACTTTTAACTTTATATGGAAGTTGTTTATTCCTGTCTGTAAAAAGCAGCAGGGCTGCCCACTCCAACTGCTTGCTGCCTTGATGTGCTAATAAACTCCTTTGTCTTATTTCCCCAAGTTTGCCTGATTGACCAGGGTGAGGTTGAACCAGGATTTTCTCTTAACAATATAATGGCAAGATAAAGTACCAGAAGAAATAATTACTCTGAAATAATCACAAATAAAATCTTAACCAGCTTGAACCTCATGATAAGCCATTTCAACAACATTCTACCTAGAAGCCTTAAAATCACTCATCACCATGACCTTCTTGACATTTCCACTTTGCTCTTCTCGGCCCTAGAAAACTATAATCTCAGCTTCTTGACCTATCTCCCAATGAAATCTTCCTCCCCCTCCCAGAATTTGATATTCATTCTACCCTTCCAATTTCTGAAATTTCTCATTATTTGTCACCAGGATCAAAGCAGTCACAGAATTCTATAGATTTAAACTCTATATTTCTTATATGCTTCACATCCTTTTTAGTCCCACCACCAATTAATTAAAAAGTTCAATAACTGTCACTTGGACTCTTACAATAGTTCCTAATTATTATTTCTATATCCAGTTTCTCTCCCTATAATCCACTCTGCTATCTAATTAATCTTCCTGAAACACAACTCTGATGTCACCTTTCTCATCACTAAACTTCAATGGCTCCCCAATATTGGCCAAGTGAAGTTCAAATTCCTTTATATGACAATCAAAACTACTGTAATTTCACTACAACCAGCCTTTTCAGTTTTATTTCTTACCATTCACACACACACACACACACACACACACACACACGCACACATTTTTTTCACCAAAAAAAGGACTATTTTTCCAATTTCCAAAAACTTGGTCCATATTTTCCACTCTTTTGCTTCTTTTCATAGTATTTCTCATACCTGGAATGTTCTGCCTTATACCTTAGCTCTGTTCATACATATTTTTTCTACCCATGCTTCAATTGCCATTTTAGGTACCACCTTTTTCCATGAAGCTTTCTCTGACCACTCCAATTCATAATGACTTCTCTATTCTTTAAACTATTAACATACACTGATCAGAGCTACTACCATTAGCATATATCCTAAGGTCTATTCCTCTCTTTTGGCATTTAATCATATACTGCCTTTTGTTAGCTCTTACATTGCTATCACAAATTTAATTTAACATCTCTAGCATCATTTAACTTTTTGTAGTTGTGTGCTTTCCCTTTACAATTAAATTATAAAGTTCTTGAGGGCCTGACAAAATACCATTCTTCTTTGCATATACCACAATTCCTTTTAATGTTTACAGCAATGGTTTAAACCCAGTAGGTTTTTGTGGAATGAATGAAGTGATGGAATTTGATAGCATACATGAATGAATGAATGAATGAATGAATGAATGAATGGATAGATAAGTAGATGAAGAGTTAAAATCTGATCACAATTTAAAGGAGTTGAACAACAGTTTATAATAAAGGTTTAATAAAGGTTTGGGATAGGGAGAACTGAGGAATAATGAGGAAAGAACAGAAGACTTAGAGTGATGAACCATAAGACCCAAGAGATCCAAAATAGCAAGGAGCTCCATGCCATGCCCAACATAAGGAAAGTACTATATCATCTCTGTAGAGACAAGTAGGATTCCAGGCTTCCTTTAAAGCACAGTTCAGGTCTAACTACCACACGTAGCCTGGCCTCATTGCTCTAGGTACTCGCACTCTCTCACTCTTAAAATTAATTTTTATTACTTTTTTCTGTATTTTATAATTAATCACTCTTGATTTATCCCACTCCTGCCCCCACCAAGTGCATCCCCAGCAGAATATAAATTCCTTGAAGGCAGGAAATATTTTATTTTAGATTTGTATCCCTAGAACATAATGCCTTCTACATAATAAGCACTTCATAAACATTCGTTCAATTGAATTTGTAGCTAGGTGGCACAATGGATAGAATGCTGAGCCTAGAATCAGAAAGATCTGAATTCAAATCCAGCCTCAGAAACTTACTAGCAGTGTGACGCGAAGTCATTTAATCACTATATGCTCAGTTTCCTCAACTATAAAATGGGGATACTAGTATCTATTTCATAGGGTTGTTGTAGAATCAAAAGAAATATTTGTAAAATGCTTAGCATAGTGACTAACACATAGTAGGCACTCAGTAAATGAATGTTGCCTTCCCTTTCTTCTTCCTCTTTTAAGTATAATAGAGGCAAAGTTTTTTAAGTATAACAGAGGCAAATTATGAACCACCAAATTGGGATAACTAGAGTGACTTAGAAATGATGAATGAGTAAACTACAATGCAAGCCTATTCATAAGAAGAGGCTTTAATTGTACAAAAATGGGTTAACAGAATTCATCAGAACAGAAATCAAAGGGGATGAAACAAATGGTATAGATCATTCTAGTATACTAGTGGTCATCACAATAAAGAGGAAAGGGTAAAACACTTCACCTTGGTCCTTATTAGTTAACAGGAAGCAGTGCAAGAGATTAATGCGGCTAGGTTCCAATATAATAATAATCACAACAAAATCATTTCCAGCTGAATCAATTGACCAGCAAACAGTTATTAAGCACCTATTATGTTTAAGACACTATACCACCACTGGGATTACAAACACAACGATGAAACTGACTGTCTCCAGGAGCCTAAATTGTACTGGGGGAAGGGATGGGGGGAAATGCATAAATAAACATTTTGGTGGAAGATGGAAAACCAAAGGAATCTCCTGCGAAATCATGTAATTTTAAGGAAAAAATTTAAATGCAAATTTTAGTTTGGGAAATATTGAAAGTAAAAAATGAAAACTCAAAGACTCACAGGAAAGCTGGAGACTATTTTTACAAAATCTCATTGGGAGCCAGAGTGAATATATGTAAAAGAACAAAAGTTGTAGTCACAAGGAGTACTAAATGGCAAGCAAGTTAACACAGAGTATGGTGTTTCACATTGCTTAAAAAGCTGATGAATTCTCATAGGGGAAAAAAGCCATCTTCAAACAATATTTGAGGAGAGCCTAACCTAGAAGAATTGAGGAATAGTCTTTGTTAAGTACAAAATAAATGTCAGGAAGATCAAATCTAAATCAGACAACTTCACAATGGAACTTCAAAGCAAATGATAATAAAAATCTTTTAAAATATCACAATGTGAATAGTATTAATACCTTAATTATCCAAAAATACATTGACAAGTTTCTTCATAAGAATAGACAGGGCAGAGAGTTTGTTTGATTGTTTTGCATTGGACAAATGACTATTTCCTAGAATAAATAAATTTTAGAAATCACAAGAAAGGGAAGTATACTGAAGCTGGTACTAAGGAGTTAACCTTTAGCCCTTTCCTCACCTTGAAGTATGTGAAACTGTGGAACATCACCTCTTTCTTGAAACTCTTTACACTGGACTTTGGGGAAACTAAATCCTTTGTATTCCCTTTTGCTTTTCTGACCACTGTTTCCCTGTTTCTTTCTTTAACATTTTTCCTCCTGTCACTTAAATAGAGCCATGCTCCAAATTTTATCATCAGATTCTTTTCTGCCCTGCCTATGTTTTCTCCTAGTCACATAAAGCAAATCCATTTTTTACATGATAGTTACCAAACATACAGCCTCAACCATTCTCCTAGCACCATACCCATGTTTCAAACTGTGTGCAAATCCATTTTAATATTCTTCCAGGAATTCAGTGTGTCCCAAACCATCTTCTCTTCTTCAAATGAGTTCTTCTAAGTTTTCATTTACAATCGTTAAAGGTTTATAAGTCTTCATCAAGTCATTTAAGAGATGTTACTGAAATTCACAAGCTGGCTGCAAACTCTCCTTATTGCCAGCTTCATCTCTTTGTTTCTGAGTGTGTAGATGACTGGATTTAAAAAAGGAGTCAGAACTACATCAAAGATAGCAAGATATTTGTCTAGGTGTGATGGGTTGAATGGCCATGTGAAGAAAGACAAGCATGGAACAAAGAACAAAATCACCACAATGATGTGAGATGAAAGCGTAGAGAGAGCCTTAGGGGAACCACCTGATGAATTCTTTTGCACAGTGACTAGGATGAAAATGTAAGATATGATCAAGATGAGGAAGACACCTACAGACATGAAGCCGCTATTGACAGTGATCATGAGATCTAGTCTATAAGTGTTGGTACAGGCAAGTTTAATGAACCGAGGGAGATCACAATAAAAACTGTCCAACTCATTGGGGCCACAGAAGGGTAGCTTAATTATAAAAGCCATCTGGACCACTGAATGGATGAAGCCAATGACCCAAGCAGCAGCCAGAAGCAAAGTACACATTCTTGGACACATAATAATCAGATAATGGAGAGGCTTACATATGGCTACATATCTGTCAAAGGCCATGGCTATAAGCAACACCATCTCAACACCACCAATCAAGTGAATAAAGAATATCTGGGTGATGCAGCCAGAGAATGAAATGACTTTGCGTTTTCTGAAAAGATCACATATCATCTTAGGGGAAGTGGCAGAGGAGATCCCCAAGTCAATGAAGGAGAGGTTGGCCAGCAGGAAATACATGGGAGAGTGTAAGTGAGGGTCAGAAGTCACCGTGAACATAATGAGGGAGTTTCCCAGCATGCTTGCCAAATAGAATACAGAAGAAAATGCAAAGAGTAGAAGCTGAATATCCCAAGAACTGGAAAGTCCCAGGAACACAAACTCAGACACTGCAGTGTGATTCACTCTGTCCATTGACTCAGTCTGCAGGTCCACCTCTGAAATTACCTTAAGAAAAGAATGAAGAAAGAATCCAAATTACTAGATATGTAAATAATATCCCGGAATCCAAGTCAATCCAATAGACAGTTATCAAGGATCTACCATAATTAACCAATTTATATCATTGAAATTTAACTAGAAAGTCACTGACATAGAGCACTGCTCCAAGTTAACACCATGACCTCCTATGGCATTTTTCTAGCTCTTTACTGGAAGGGCTTTCCTGTTAGCAAAGGCACAACAGCTGCATAGTAAATGTTTGCGGGGAGGAAGAAGCAGGCAGGGCAAGATAACAGAGCAGAATCTGAAAAGAAAAAGAAAGAATTAGTGAATTTATTTATTTCACCTTGTAATTGGTGATTTTTGTTGATGAGTATTTATTTCCACAGCAAATTTAATGTCCTTTTGTTTCTTTTTGTACCATGGACTCCTCCTATCTTATCAAGAACATTTGGGGTCTCTAATTCACACTTTCTTTCTTCCTGTGTTAACAGAGCACCCATCAGACTTGGGTCAGTCAGTGGGCCAACAAGCATTTATTAAGCACCTATTACATGTGTGCCAGGCTCTGTGCTAAGCACTGGGGATACAAAGAAAGGAAGAAGATTTGCATCAGTGTCAAATTCTGCTGTTTACATCATTTAGTCAGGTATATATGTTCCAAACAATTGTGTTGTCTTGATTTTTATTTGTCTTAAAACATATTCTAGTCAAAGGATCCTTTACATCTGTTTCCAAAATATCTCTTAAATCTATCCTCTTCTCTTTTTCTCCATCATTATTCCCCTATTATAGGCTTTAATTTTCACCTGTATAAACTGTTACAGTAATTTCTAATTGCATCAGTCTTTCCTCCTCCACTTCCTCTCCTCTCCAATCTCTCATCCATATCTCCTCCAGCTTAAATTTCTTGACTTATGGATCAGATCATGCCAATCAACAGCTCGAAAGAGTTCAACAGCTCTGCACTAAACCCAGTGCAGATATGGCTACATATCTGTCAAAGGCCATGGCTATAAGCAACTATCCTATCCTACATTTCCTGGCTTATTTTATACTGGGCCCCTCTTAATGGCATACCCTTCTACAATACCTCACCTCTCATCCTCCCTAAATATATTCTGTGCTGTGCAACATTCATAACGTGGCACACTTTGTTTTTCACTTCTTGATATATCCCCAATATCTCCCTAATGGAATGAAAGTTCCTGCCTGAAGTTTACCCAATCCCTGCCACTGGAAGAAAATAATGGCCCTCTAAAACATAACCTAGTATTTTACTTGCGTTTCTCTTCATCAATTCAATTTAATACATATTTATTCATCCTACATGGCAGCTAGGCTAGGAACTGGAGAGAAAAACAAAAGTGCAATAATATCTATATTAAAGAAGTTTAAAGTCTACTAGGGTACTAGAACATGGGCACAGTTAAGTTAATAGAAGATAATTTGAAGAGGGAGAAACCGCTGGCAATTGGGGTGGGGAGAGGATCATGAAGTATATGGCAATAGCTCCCAAGGTAGCTAGTTTAGTTACTTTTCAATTTGGCTGGAAAGGAGATTTAGTGAAGGGCAATAATGAGGAATAAGTCTAAGAAAGGAAAATTAGAGGCAGATTGTTAACTGAGAAATTTGAATTTGATCCTAGAAGCAAGATGAAGCCCCTGAAGCTTTTTAAACAAGGAAATAATGTAGTCAGACCTTTGCCTTTAAAAGATTATGAAAAGAGAACTAAAAATAAATAGAGGAAGAGAAGTGAAGCACAGAATTTTAGGGCTGGAAAGGACAAGTCTAACTCCCTCATGGATCATCAACCCCCTATTGGATTTTTCTCACTGAATGTCTCAGGGACATCTAAAATTTAACAGGCTCATAACAGAACTTATATTCCCAAAAAAAAAAAACAAAACTTATTCTCTTCCAAGCTTCTTATTTTCTGTCTCAAAAGTACCACAATTCTTCCAGTCTTTGAAATTCATAACTTTAATATTATCCTAGGGGTGGCTAGGTAGCACAGTGAATAGAGCACCAGCCCTAGAGTAAGGAGGACCTGAGTTCAAATACAGCCTCAGGCACTTGACACACTTACTGGCCGTGTGACTTTGGGCAAGTCACTGCCCTCCTAAAAAAGCAACAAAAAAAAATTTTTTTTAATTTAACATTATCCTCAACTCACCACTCACCCTCACCTCACATACCTAATTAATTACTAAATCTTGCCATTCCACATCTACAACACATCTCTCCTCTGGCCCTTTTACTCTGTTCACACCGTCAGTGTCCTAGGTCAGGACCTCATGACCTGTAGTCTGGACTATTATAATGGCCTCCTTACTCGAAGTCTCTCCTCAGTCCAGCCCATTCCTCACACAGCTGTCAAAGTGATTTTCTCTTAAGTTCAAGTCTCAATCTGTCATTGCCCTTATTCAGAAAACTCCCTTCTAGGATAAAATATAAACTCCTCAATTTGGTTTTCAAAACCTTCAAGACCTGGTCCAAACCTAATCTTTAGTACCATTATATGTTACTCCCCTTCCCACACTCTACAATCCAACCACATTGGTCTTCTTTCTGTTCTTCACAAAAGGTGTTCTACCACCTCTCTCTTTCCATGCCCCTGGCTATCTTCTATGCTTAGAAAACACTCTCCTCTTCCTTCAAGATGAAATTCAAGGGGCAGCTAGGTGGTGCAGCAAATAGAGCACCAGCCCTGGAATCAAGAGGACCTGAGTTCAAAGCTGGCCTCAGATGCTTAACACTTACTAGCCATGTGACCTTGGGCAAGTCACTTAACCCCAATTGCCTTGACTTCTCTCCACCCCCCCCCTAAAAAAAAAAAAGATGTAACTCAGGCTTCACTTTCAACTCTGTTTTTCCTGGTCTTTACAGCTGCTAGTGCTCTCCCTCCCTAATTACCTTAAATTTATATTGTGTTTATTCTAGACATATACATGGTAAGCTGTCTCCCGAGATAAAATGGAAACTCCTTGAGAGTAGGGAATATTTGTATCACCAATGCCTAGAATATTTGTTGTTATTGTCATTTTTCAGTCATGGCCAACTCTTCACGACCTCATTTGGAGTTTTCTTGAAGTGGTTTGCCATTTCCTAAGCCACAGTTCATTTTACAGATGAGGAAAATGAGGTGAACAGGGTTAAATTACCTTATCCAGGATCACCCAGCTAGTAAGTGTCTGAGGCTGGATTTGAACTCACAAAGATGAATCTTTATGACTCCAAACCCAGTGTTCTAGCCACTGTACCATCTAACTGCCCAGCTTGGGACATAGCAGGTGCTTCATAAATGATTGCTGATTGATTTGATGACTGATTATTATGGAAGGGAAGATAGAGATAAATGAAG
The DNA here is from genome assembly GCA_028646515.1 of Pseudochirops corinnae. Lineage (NCBI taxonomy): Eukaryota > Metazoa > Chordata > Mammalia > Diprotodontia > Pseudocheiridae > Pseudochirops > Pseudochirops corinnae. The sequence goes on from CM053589.1 coordinate 32,913,264, forward strand.
ATGATGAGGATGATAATGTTAATATAATTTTTTGATATTTACCCAGTAATGCACAAATTTTAGCTCTTTTGATTCTTACAACAATCCTGTGAGGTAGGCAGGTGCTATTATACCCACTTTATGTATGAGGAAACTCAAGCAAAAAGAAGTTAAGTGACTTGCCCAGGGTACAAAGCTGGTAAATATCTGAGACAGAATTCAAATTCAGGTCTTCCTAACTCCAAGTCAGGCAGGCTCTCTGCTGCTCCACATAGCTGCCTCAGGAAGAACAGTCCACCTGTGATGGAAAAAAAGGAAATAACTAAGTTCCAACGCTGGCTCAGTGATTTATTGCCAGTGTGACCTTAAGCACATTTCTGGAATTCCACTTGTTCATTTATAAAACAGGAGTATTACACTAAATGATAGAATAATAATAGCCAACATTTACATGGCACTTTCTACATCCCAGGCCCTGTGCTAAGCATTTTATAGCTATTATGTCATTTGATCCCAACAACAACCCTACAAGGTAGATGCTATAATTATCCCCATTTTACAGGTGAGGAATTGAGCTTGAATGCCTTGTCAAGAATCACACTGCTAATAATCTGAGGTCACATTTGAACTCTGTTCTTCCTGACTCCAAGCCAAGTGTTCTATCCACTGCACCCCCTAACTACCGAACATCTAAGGCAGCGGTTCTCAACCTGTGGGTTGCGACCCCTTTGGGGGTCGAACAACCCTTTCACAAGGATCACAGGGGTCGCCTAAGGTGATTGGAAAACACATATTTCCAATGGTCTTAGGAACAGAGACACCGCTCTTCTATCTGTCATGGCTCTGCCCACATGCAGATACACCCACATACGAGTATTAAAGGGGTCATGGCATTAGGAAGATTGAGAACCACTCATCTAAGGCTTCTTACTATTCTCTACCTGTGACAAAGTGATCTCATTGGTGTCAAGACTTTTGGTTTAGAAGCTCCCTCAGTATCTGAGATAGGGCTTGAATCCCGATCTTCACATCTATAAGGCCAGAGTTCTATCCATCCTGCCATGCTCCCTTCCTGAATTAAACATAGCAGGAATTTAATGAATGTTTTTTGGATTGACTTGAAATTTAATATAGCGAGTATTTGTAAGAAGTTTGGTAATGGAAAGAAAGAGAAAAACTAGTAAGTCACACCACTACCTATCACTTGCCTCTTGATATCAATGAAGCACCATTTTTATCATATAGAGAAGACTTCAAAGACAAAGGAAAAGAAATCAGTGGAGAGAGAGGAAAATATGAAGATACTAATGGGAAGCTAATTGATCAAATTAAAACAATCAATGAAACAAAAGGAGATAGTCTCACAAGTACAGGAGGAAAGATTAACCTTGGAAAGTAACTGTCTCCATACAGTTTTCTCTGGCAATATGGAAGAGAATAGGTGAAGATAGGGACAAATTTTGAGTTCATGAAAAGGCAAGGAGACAAGGCGAAGGGGGCATATTAGGATGTTCTCAGTAAATGATCCCAATCTTTTCAGTAAAATTGGTGACAACACCCCCAAGAATAAAGGAAGGTGTTGACTTGAAGAACCTGGAAGAAAATTCAAATTACTACTCTATGAAAATAGATTAGCAAAAAATTCAGTATGGTCTTTGGTAATATTAAGCTAAATGGATAGATGCCAAAGAATATAGATAATGGAGTGTTCCCAGGAAGGGGAGTTATCAGCTGATTGGGGGGCAGGGAGGAGTTCTAAGGACCCGTGAACTTACCATAGATATGGGCAGTAATGAGATCCAGACTCCACAGGGAAACAAGTTAAACTGCACAGAGGAAATAGACTGAGAGAGTAGAGAACAGAGATTTTTGTCAAAAAAAAGTCAAGACAGCAAATTAGGAGAAAGGAGATAATCTTAATTCTTCCTTGATTCTTGATTTTGGGTCCCTGACAAATCTCTGATCTAATCACTTTCCTGATGGATACTTATCTCCATAATATGGAATCCTTCATATTGACTATCCTATTCTGTGTGGAAGAGCAAAAAGAGCATTGCCCCAGCAGTCAGAGGACTCAGAATCAAATTCTACATCTTGGCTTCTATGTGTGATCATGGACAGGGCACTTAATTTCTCTGAGATTTCATTTTCTCATTAGTAAAATGACAAGGTTGGACTAGGTGCCCTCTTAGGTCCCTTCTAGTTCTATATAAGCTGTAAACTCCATTCCCATCCCCATTATATCCAACAGCACACTATTATTCCATATAGTGGGTAAGGCTCCCCTAATATCACCTCTTAATCATTGGAGCATTGGCATTTGGACTATCTATACTTCCTGCTGGGTATTATATTTCAATCTCTCTCACATACCTCTTCTGTCACTCTAGTCCTCCTCCTATATCTTCAGTTTTCATCTCTTCACTTACTCTTTTCTTCTGGCTGACTTTGCAGAATTATCAGGAAGTTGGATGGAATCCTGCGTATAGTGTCTAGAAGCACTAAGAAATGAATAAAACATTGCCATAGGTGGAAAGGTGCCTCGTTAACAACACTAAAGGTTAGCAGCCAGGTGATGCTATAGAGAATGAGGTGGCCAGCCTAATATCATTTGGCCAAAAGAGTTGTCTCCTAGGATTCTATTGGTTTTCCCATGATAACTGTAGTGAGATACTCTTAATAAAGAGTGCTTAGGGAAGAGATGTGAATGCTTCTTCTGAAAAAAGACCTTTGATCCTTTGGCATATATACATACACATGTATACGTTTGCATGTATAACATGCACATGTGTGCATGTGTGTATCCACAAAATATGTGTATGCCTAATTATAATATCTTTTTTTTTTTTTGCAGGGCAACTGGAGTTAAGCAACTTGCCCAAGGTCACACAGCTAGTAAGTGTTAAGTGTCTGAGACCAGATTTGAACTCGGGTCCTCCTGACTTCAGGGCTAGTGCTCTATTCACTGTGCCACCAAGCCACCTCCACCTAATTATAATATATTAAATATAATCATATTATGCACATACTATGTGTGTGTTCATGTGTATACATAGATATATTTATAGATAAATACTTCGATGTAGTACTACCAAGGAAGAATTTATGACTGATACAGGTAAACTCATCTGCTCATATTTGGTGGTACTATAAATCCTATGATTGTAACTGATAAAAGTTTTTTATTTTAACTAAAGAGAGAGATACAAGAAAAGGACATTTATAAACTATATCTATGTGATGGCACACCTTCTCACCCTCAGTCTAAATCATTGGGGTCTCTGAATATGATTTCATACAGATTATTGAATGTGAAGTAGAAATTGTTTCAAAAATCTTGACTTCTAAACCTTGTTTCTTTCTTCTTCCAATACCTTTCATTTTTAGCCTAAATATGAAAATACAAAAATATGAAGTCAATCAAACAATAATCATTTATTAAATATCTACTGTGTGTCATGCAATAAGCTAAATCATACAGTGATTGTTCATTTATGGTACCCGTGGGGGATAGATTTGGTTGTTAAAAACCTAAAATGGGTTTGTTGAATTATATTGGATTGGACTGAATTAAGTTGATTGAGATTGCACTGTCTCAACAGTAATAAAATGCCTTATGCCTAGTATGGACACTTTAATAATACCAATCATTAACCCTTATGTCTGAACTCACCATCTTCAAGATTACTTACGGCTTTTTGAAAAATAATGCCCCTCATCATTCTAGTTATAAGCCTCCACATACTTAACTAAACTGGCCTTCAGACAACAAACATACTGTTTCTCACCGATTTTTTGTCATGCATTCCCAACTTTCAAGAAGCCTGAATGTCATAACAAGGAATCTGAGTCAAATTTTACTAGAACAAAACATTTTATAACTTCACAAAGTCAACCTGACCTCCCCACCACCACTTACTATCATGAATGGTTCCAAGTGAGAGCCTTTGTTGTCAGTACAATATTCACATCAACTAAATAATTTATTTGGCTGCCTCACCATAAGACGTGGAGGATCTTTGATAGTCTATTTATCTCAGAGATAGAGGCAATGTCTTCTACTCCTTGTTTAATCTCTACAATGGTTAGTGATTCAAGGCAGCTGGTATCACAATGCATAGAGTTTTGCTGGGCCTGGAGTCAGGAAGACCTGGATTCAAATCTCATTTCAAACTCTTACTAGCTGTATCACCCTGGGCAAGTCATTTAACCTCTGTCTCAGTTTCCTCAACTTTAAAATTGCAGGTGGGGGAGGAATAGCACGTACCTGGCAGAGTTGTAAGAACCAAAAGAGATAAAAAAAAAAAAAACCACTTAGCCAAGTACCAAAAACATAAAAGATATTATATAAGTGATTTTTCCCCTTCCCTCACTTCCCTGATTAGCAGAGATGTCCTAGAAAAGGATCAGAAAGTCCTACGGTGGGGACTTTGGAAGTCCCAGGGAATAGCAGTGACTGGAGCTGTATAGCAGTGCTCATACCAGGACAAGGTACCTAGCACTTTGTTCTGTGATACCACAGAGGACCTTTAAGATTTGGCATTCTAAAATTCAAAGATAAGGGTGTGCAAGAGCTAACCTTAGGAAATGAAGATCAATAGCAGGGGATCTAGAATAAGACAAAATACAGCAAACCACCTAGCCCACAAGCATAAAAGTTATGGCCCTGAGACAAAGTTCCAATTCACGAACTATAACTGAAAAAATTAATAAATCAAAGAAAATCCCAGAGTATTTTTTAAAATTTATCTTCAATCAAAAGATTCTCTCCTGCAAAAAAAAAAAAGATAAGAGCAAATAACTGTAACAACTGAAAGCAGTGACTCTAAGGAAAAAATGGATTTTCCACTAAGATTAAATTAATATTTATATAAAATTAAGCAAGAGATAAAAAATGAAATAAAATTCCTAAAGAAGAGATTTAGACAGAGAATAAATAACTTAAAAGAAAAAGTAGTGAACCTTACCCAAGAAACAGACTCCTCCAACACACTAGAACTATCATCTCCCTCACTTTGGGAACTGTACATACAATAAGGAAACCTAGGAGAGCATATCTTTGTTTGACTGCCCATCCTATATGCTGACTAATTTTGATCTTATTGTCCACTAAAGCCCAAAATCTGCGTCACACAGACTACTTTCTATGAAGGTCTCCTTCATTCTAGATTTTTTAAGATTGTTGTTTAAATGATATCTAGGACTTTACATTTATTACTATTAAATTTCATCTTATTAAATTAATCCCATCATTCTAGCTGGTCAAAACATTTTTTGCACCATGTCTATGGTATCAAATGTGTCCCTTCCAGTTCATGTTTATCTTTAAAATTGACAAGTATATCACACATGCCTTTAGCCAAGTCAGTAATTGAAATGGTGAATGGTACAAGGATAAGGGGAGATTCCTGGGTCAATCCACTAGATAAATCATTCCAACATGAAAGAGACTCACTAATAAAGACTCTGTGGGTCAAGTCAGTGAAACAACCAGTTTCAACAAACTTGAACATCGGTCAATGCATGAATGAAAGATTCTTCTAAACTAAAAAATCACGAGGAAAGGAAAAGCCAGAACTGAGTTCTCTGAAAAATGCGACCTTTTCATTTTATTTGTCCTCCTAAAGATCTGGAACCCAACATTTAACTGTTTTCTTTATATTCTACCTAGGACTCTGGAATTGTTCATCACTGTATACTTCTTGACTATTCACTCAGCTGTTTGCAAACCTCAAAAACCATCCTAATGTGATTCTCTGCTTCTTCACTTGTGGGCTGGTCTAGATCAGCAACTTTGCCCTAAAATTGGATCCTGATTCAGAACTTCCCTATTTCTTAAAATATTTTCCTTATCATGTAAACTGAATGGTGCTTGATTATCCTCTCTCCTTTGTATTCAATATCAAAACAGTTACAATTGTATTGATCTTAACTCCACAATATCTAATATTCTTCCCCTTCTTTCTAGTCCCACTACTACCAAACTAATTAAAATCCCCATTGGCTGTCACCAAGGCTATCACAACTAACCACTAGGGAATATTCCCATGTCTAATTGCTCCTTCTCTCCCTTCATTAATCTACTCTGATACGATATTGATCTTCCTAAAGCATAGCTCTTCTCAATGACCTTCAATGGCTCCACACTATTTAATGATAATAATAATAATAATAATAAAGAAGCTCTTTCCATAATGCTTTAAGATTTGTTAAGTATTGTATGTACATTATCTCATTTGAGTAAATGAATTCATCAAATGAAGTTCTAATTCCTTAGGATGGCATTCAACACAGACCTCAGTTTCATTCCAACCTATCTTTTGAGTTTTATGTCCTGCTATTGTCCTATACACATGCTATTTTCCAAGTATCCAGGACTATCTTACCATTTCCCAAAATTGTTTTTTCCATATTTGCCCAGCTCCTAGCTTTTCTTCTCACTATTTCATCTGCCTGAAATACTCTATCTCATACCCTAGGTCTATATGTCCACATTCAACCCACACTGCAAGATTCACCTCCTCCATGAGGGCTTCCCTGACCACACAATCCATAATGATCTCTCCTTCCCCTAAACTCATAGCTTTCATGACATGGTCCATTCTGCTAGTAATATACTCTGCTTTTGTATGATTCTAAGATTGTTGTTATTTGTATTCTTATGTGATATTTCCTGAACCCCATGTATCTCTAGTTCAGCAGTTCTCAGCCTGTGAGTTATGTTCAATTTAAATACATCCTGCATATCAGATATTTATATTACAATTCATAACAGTAGCAAAATTATAGTTATGAAGTAGCAATGAAAATATTTTTATAGTTGGAGGTCACCACAACATGAGGAACTGTATTAAGGGATCGTGGCATTAGGAAGATTGAGAACCACTGCTCTAGATTGTAAGCTTCTTGAGGGTGTGACAAAGTATTATCCTTCTCTGCATAAGCCACAGTCCTGATCAAAGTGCAAGTCACATATTATAAACCGAGCAAGTATTTGTTGAGTGAGTAAACTGATGAAATCCAATGACTGCAAATGAATGAAGTAACAGAAGCTTTCAAAAAATTTAAACAAGACAGAATGATGGCTTGTAGCAAATAAGAAATGAAGAATAATGAGGAAAGTATAAGAGACTAGTAATCTACCCTACTTCTGGAAACAAAGCAGTTCCACACACCAAGCTTATAAGAAGGAATATACCCAAGATTTTCTATAAAGGACACTTTTTTCAGCAAAGAAAAATCTATTTTGTCCCCTTCCCACCTCTGCCCTCCACCCCACTGGAAAAAAAAGAAAGAAAATCTTTGTAACAAAAATAAATTCAAGCAAAATAAAGGCCCACATTGATCAGGTATCTTAATTCTAAAACAATCAACTGTGAAAAATTTAAGAGCTCCATTCAATGGTTTGGCCAGTCAAGTCAAATTTTTCCTACAATTAATTTTATTCCAGAGAACAAAAAGAATTCATAGACCCCTTTAAAAAATATATTCAATTTCTAGCTCATATTCATGCTGTGTCCTGATTCCTCCACTTACTAGCACTCTTTCCACTTATTACTTTGTATATTTTGTACCTACTTTATTTGTATATATGCTGGAGTGGAATGTAAATTTCTAGATGGCATGAACTTCTTTCTTTTTTATGTATATGCCTAGCATATATTAGAGGGCCTAACATGTGAGAAACATTTAAAATTAATTGAGCTGAATTAAATTTTATAAATTAATAAATGAACATTTTGGTTGGTTATGGAAAACTAATAGAATCTATTCTTGAAAACACTTGATTCTAGATTAAGAACTATATAAAAATTCAAGCGTTAGCTTGAAAAGTAAAGATTAAAAATTCAAAGATTAACAAAAGGTCTAGAGGCTATTTTTACAAAAGTTTAATGGAGACTCAGAGCAAATGTGTGTAAAAGAGATTAAAAGTAGCAGTCACAAGAAGGGCTAAATGGTAACAGGTTAACACAGAGTACGGTGTTTGATATCACTTAAAAGTCTGGTTTCTTCACATAAAGAAAAAGTCCTTTTTCAAAAAATTTAAAGAGAGTCTAATCTAGCAGAATCAAGAAGACACTGTGGAATGATTCATTAAGTACACACACATTAAAGACATATTAAGCAAATGAAAAACTTTCTTAAGTACTTTTTGAAGGACTTCAAAGCCAAGTTCTTTAAAAAGATTGCATACACAATATTCATGGTAGTAATACTTTATTCAAAAAAGGATTGACAAGTTTCCTTAAAGGAACCAAAATGGACAAGGAGTTGTGTTTTTTAATTGCAGTAATGATTATTTTTCCTACAACGCACCTAGAATGCACAAGAAAAGATTCTGCACTGGAGTTTGTGAAGAGTTAACAAAAGCCTGTAGGTATTTCCCCATTTTTAAATTTTCAGCAAATAACCTTTATAAAAATTATCTTCATGCTAGCGTTTTCTGGCACAGAAATCTTCTCAATCTAGTCTTGCCTTTGTGTCTCTGTTTCTTTCACTAGCTTTCATTAGCTTCCTTCCATATCATAATTATAGCAAATTTCCTCAGATTTCTGCCCTTGGATTTCCTTTCTGTTCCATCTACACTCTCCCATGATTCTCTCATTTATATTTATTATTACAATTATGTTTTTATGTAGACAACATTGAAAGTTCTCTCCCGTCTCTAGACTCCTGTTTCCAAATCCATACCTGAAGTTCCCATTTGGATCCCCCTAGGAATCCAAAATCAACATGCTCAAAACCAAACTCATCCTTTCCCCTTACAACTTCTGTTTCCAGACTTTCTTACTGTGGAAGTGAGAAATTCTTGACTTCTCATCAAGTCATTTAAGAGATTTTCCTGAAACTCACAAGCTGGCTACACACTCTTCTCATTGCCAACTTCATTTCTTTGTTCCTTAGTGTGTAGATGACTGGGTTCAGGAAGGGAGTCAGAATGGCATCAAAGATAGCAAGAAATTTGTCCAGATGTGATGTGTTAAATGGCCATGCATAGAAGAAGATAATTGGACCAAAAAACAAAATCACCACAATGATGTGAGATGAAAGAGTGGAGAGAGCCTTAGAAGAACCACTTGATGAATGTTTTTGAACAGTGACTAGGATAAAAATGTAGGATATGATCAAAATAAGAAAGACACCTAAGGACATGAAGCCACTGTTGGCAGTGACCATGAACTGAAGTCTATATGTGTCTGTGCAGGCAAGTTTGATGAACCGGGGGAGGTCACAATAAAAACTGTCCAATTCATTGGGACCACAGAAGGGCAGGTTAATAACAAAAGCCATTTGGACCACTGAGTGAATGAGACCAATGACCCAAGCAGCAGCCAGAAGCAAAGTACACATTCTTGGACACATAATAATCAGATAATGGAGAGGCTTACATATGGCTACATATCTGTCAAAGCCATGGCTATAAGCAGCACCATCTCAACACCACCGATCAAGTGAATAAAGAACATCTGGGTGATGCAGCCAGAGAATGAAATGACTTTGTCTTTTCTGAAAAGGTCATATATCATCTTAGGGGAAGTGACAGAAGAGATCCCCAAGTCGATGAAGGAAAGATTGGCCAGCAGGAAGTACATGGGAGAGTGTAAGTGAGGATCAGAAGTCACTGTGAACACAATGAGGGAATTTCCCAGCATGCTTGCCAAGTAGAAAACAGAAGAAAACACAGAGTAGAAGTTGAATGTCCCAAGAATTGGTGAGTCCCAGGAACACAAACTCAGACACTGCAGTGTGATTCACTCTGTCCATTGATTCAGTCACAGGCACCTTCTACACTGCCTGTAGAAGGCAATAAAGAGAGAATTCAAATTACTAGGTATGATAATGATATCCCAGAATTCAAGTCAATTCAGTAAACACTAGTCAAGGGCCTACTATGTGTAGTGCTATGGAAATCCAATCTCATCTCACCATTTCACAGCTACAAAAACTTCTTAATCTGTGATCACATAGAACTACAAAGTTATTACCATATGAACCTTGTCCTCTGGCACTTCTTTTTTCCTAGAGAGGACTAGGTGATAACAAAGGGATGACTGCTACACAGAAAAGAGTTAGGAGGTAGGCAAGGCAATGCACCAGAACAGAATCTGAGAAGAAAAGAGTGGTGAATTCATTCCTTACACTTGACAGTTCCTGCCTTTGGTTGGTGAGGATGTTCTTCTACCTCTTCTACCTACCTACTTCTAACATCCTCTGATTCCCATTCTCCTTCCCTCTGTGACAGCAGAGAATGGTAGCCTATACTATTCTTGGAGTTGGAAACCCTGAGGTGATTGCACACTTTGCTACTTCTTCCTGCCTGTGAGATTTTTGCCAACTCACTTAAAGTCACTGAGTCTCAGTTTTCTCATGTGTAAATTAAGAATAATATATCCTGCCCTGCCTACTATAATTCTCAGGCTTTTGTGATAATCAACTGAGATAACGCACATAAATGTGCATAGTAACTAAAAAGGGTTACATCAAGCTATTACTATTTATACCATTTTTTTCATCTTCTCACACCAATGCACTCACTGTTCATACAAAAAAAAATGAAGGACACCTAGTTAGGTTTAGCAATTGGAGCCTGTTCTAGGAGGTAGAAGGGGACTCAGCATATGAGGTAGGACAAAAAATATAGCTATATTAGTGTGAATAATGAATCCCATGATATAGTAACATTATTCCAACTCACTATATGTTTCCATTGAGCTGGAACAAATTAACATATTTTACATAATAATTTCAAAATAATTTCAAAAGGTGAGATTTGGCTATAGAATTCTTTATTCTCACTAATCTAGATCTAGTTGTTGGATATAGACTTTATTAGATTTAGAGAAAGAGAGACAGTAAGGGGGTCAGACATCTGGTCAGGAGATTACAGAGGTGTGTTTGCTGCACTGGGAACAGGAGTCTGTTGCTTTGCCCATACTTACATCTGATTCACAGTCCTAAGTGGTAGACTCGAGGTGAAGAGGAGCACTAGCACACCAGAGTTTGTGGCCACAGTAGAACAGGAACCTTAGTCACAGTTCCAGGACAAAAAGAGTAGTTGGATTGACTCACAGACCAGAACACAGGCCAGGAGAATAGTAAACACATCTCTCCCTAAATCATACCACCTTAGAAGAACTGAAAGTTTATAGGCCTCCAGAAAGAAATCTGAAAACACTTGCACAAAACCCTTGGAGCTTGGGACAGTGCCCCCTCCTCCCTGGAAGCAGCATCCGACTTTAGCAAACAGTTAAGTCAAGAATTAGACTGTATGTAGCCCTAGGAAGTGCCAAAGAAGAAGAAATAATGGAGAAAGACAAAGAACTAACTAGGTTGGCTAGGTGGCACAGTCAATAGAGCACCAGCCCTTCAGACAGGAGGACCTGAGTTCAAATTTGGCCTCAGACACTTGACGCACTTACTAGCCATGTAACCTTGGGCAAGTTGCTTAACCCCAATTGCCCCGCTTTAACCCCTCCAAAAATAAAAAAAAAAACTAACCTAAATATGATGAGAATTAGGAAATGAAGAAAACTTCAAAAGTAAATTTTAAAGAGGCAAAATATGATAATAGTAAGAAGGAAAAAAAAAAGGAATTTAAGACAATGATTGGGGGAAAATATGGCAAAAGAGTCCAAAAAGCAGTGAAGTTATAAATTTAGATTGCTTGTGTCTTCAAGGCTTCCTAATCAATCCATAAACATTCATTACCTTTGAAAGGTCCTTCCTAATCATGTAATTAGGAGCCAACTCTCAGTGATAAATAGCTTCAATCTGTGCTGCTCTCTAATCTAATTCTAAGCTAGCCTTAAGTGAAAAGAGAAGTCGCAGTTATCTGGTTCCCCCACAGCAGATTCTGTGCACTCCTTGCCCTAGTTCAGGCTTTTTTTATTTTTAATTGACACTTATGCAATAGTGTCCTTACTGTTCTCCCTGATTCCTATCTACCCACCTTTCCACCTAAACTATACACTAATGACGTGCAATCTTCCTAAGAAGAAACTCTAAACACATCACTCCCCTATTGAAAAACCTCTAATAGTCTCTACTCTAGCCCCCCACTACCAATTGAATAAAATTCAAATGACTTAAATGCGGGGAGTAGAGGACAGGACCAACAATGTGACCTTCAGAAGTTCTGTCATTGAATATTTGTATCCATATCATTATCACAGTGATTTGGGCATTTTTGTGGGTTGGAGGGGGCAGGAGTAAAAAGATCTGTGATTTTATCCAGATTGGAAATTACTTGCAGTGATGTAGTTTTGCTAATATATACTAGAGGCAGACCTGAGCAGTATCTGGAACATGGTAGGTGTTTCAGAATGCTTGATGACTCTTGTTTACTTGACTCGAACACAGATCTTCATGAGTCCAGGTCCAGGTTTCTGTCCACTTGGTCACACTACTCCTTGGCTTACATATTACAGGTGCTCTATGAATCTTTGTGGGATTGAAAGGAAATTACCTTAGACCACACTTTTAGAAATGGAATAAGCAAGAGCCTGATTGCATGCATTGAGGGGATGTTTTTTGTTTTTCTTTTGTTTTTTATTATATAGGAGGTTTGTACATGGAAGAAAAGGAATCAATGAAAAAGAGAATTAAAGATCCCAAAAGAGAGCTAACTGACAAATCATTTGGAACAACTCATGAAGGCAAAAGAATAAATTTCAAAGACACAGATAGAAGAATTAACCAGTGAAGATGTTATCTCCATGACTCTTTCTCTGAAACAATGGGAAAATTGAAGAGAATGGAAGAAGAGAGGGTGAAATACTGAGCTGATAAAAAGGTGTGGTGATAGGTGCAAGGTGGAAGAGAAGAAAGCTCTTAGTAGATAGTGTCAGGTTTTTTTTTTATTAAAGTAAGGGACAAGGTCATCTAAAGAGTGTTAAGGAAAGTAAGACAGCAGCTTAAAGAATGTGGAAAAGGCTTAAAATTACTAGTTACAGGTAAATAAATAAGGTTTTTAAGAAATGAAGATTAATTAATAGCAATAGGATTTTGGTTGATTTTGAATAGGATAAATTTTCAATGATTCCAACATTGGGGTTTTGTGATTTTCCCCAGAAACATTAGACAGTGGGATTGGACTAAAAAAAATCAGATAATAGGACATTGCCACTTTCATTGCAGATAGAGGGACCTTGAAATCATTAAACTCTAGTATTCAAAAGAGATTACCATAGAAATGTCCACCCATGAAATCCAGACAACATAAGGTAGCAAGTTAAGATGAACAAAGGGGACAGATATTCTAAGAGAAAGGGAAAGGGTAGATAGACATTTTCATCAAGAAAAAGAAAATTGCATAAGTTTTGAGGTTAATTTTTTTTTATTTTTATCTTTACTCATTTCTCTGATATGTCTATCAGGAGATGAAATCAAGTTCTGTTTCCAGGCATGTATGCCAATATCTCCATTAACTGGGACCCTTCACATTAACCCTCCCTCCATGTGTTTGGCTTCTCCTCCCTGTTGACTCTTTTCCTAGATGAAGGCAGTTCCAGACCTGTTCCCACCCCCACTTGTCACTATCCCATGTAATGAATGAATGATGCTGCTCCCAGCATCATCTATTCACTCTGAAACATAGATATCTGGTCAGTCTGATCTTCTGCTGAAAGAATTCATCTGCTGGAGAATTTATTCCCATCTCTCTCACTTACCTGTTCTATCACAGGACCTGATGCTGTATTGGAGCTGAAGGGATGCCAAAACTAAGCCTTCTAACCATTTGTAGTGACTATAAGAACTAAGAGCATTATAAAATGCTGCTATATGTAGACAGACAACTTGTTAGCAGCCAAGTAAAGCTGTGTAGAGAATGGCTTTGCCAGCCTGAGATCACTTGACCAAAGAACTTGTCTCCTCGGATTCTGTTGATTTTCCCATGATAATTAAGAGGAAATGTTGTTAATAAAGGATGACTAAGAAGAGATGTGGGTGTTCCTTGTGAAAAAGATCCCTTGACCCTTTTCTGGACCAATTTAATCAAGTTTGAACAAAGATATACCTGGGAAACATAAGAAACAAACTCATTTTTACACTTTCAAATGAAATCATTTCCTCTATTACATCAAATTTCATCTGATTTCCTTCCATAAATCTGATCAAGTGATAGAATACAGTACATAGAAATTCCAGATAAAAGATTAATCCTACATTACGGGGTCTATAGCATGAATCACACAAGTAGTTAAAAGAGCTTTCTTTTCTTTAGTTTCCAGAAACTCCCAATATGAGAACTCCCTCCGCTCATCCTAGAGACAGATATATGACTTTGTACAAAAGATTTGAACTCATTTCTAGTCTCTTTCCTCTCTAATCCTTCTGCCAAATGAATTGTCCTAAAACCCAAGTCTGATCATGTCTTTGCTGGGTTAGTAAATGTAAATGATTCCCGAATGCCTCAAGGATAGAACACAAACTCCTAGATAATGTGCCTAATTCCTATTTCCTTTCCAATTCGAGCTGTGCCCTGACAGACAATCTTCCTAACGTGAACTCTGATTCATAACAGGGCCCGCTTTAATGAGGTGAGATGGTGATAGAGTGCCAGACTTGGAGTCAGAAAGAACTGAGTTTGAATTCTGCCTCAGACACTTAGTGTGACCCTGAATAAGTCACTTGACTTCTTTGTGCCTCAGTTTCCTCACCTATAAACAGGAATAATAATAGCACCTACCTCACATGATTGTTGGGAAGATAAGCAAGATAATATATGTAAACTCTCCTTCTCCTGCCTCAGTTGGAGCCCATACTCAGAAGACATTCCTCATTTCAACTTTTAGAGCAAGGATTTTTAAAAAAACCTTCCTTCCAGGCTGACCTTATGTGGAAGTCTTTCCTGATCCCCTGAGTTGTTAGTGCTTTCTACCTCTTTAAATTATCATATGTATACTTAGAGTTTTATATATTATCACATTTTAAACACATTGTAGTTTTTAGAGAATTTGGTTAAGTTTAAACTATTTTTCTGCCATCTTAAATGTAGATGGAATGGGAAATTGTCTACTAGAAAGAAACTTTTAGTCAGTTAGAATTACTGGAAAAACATGAAAGAAATTTGCAAAGGGGGGCAGGGGAACATTTATATCAGCAGTTTATATACCATTATGAGTTTCACGTAGCAGAAAGGCACAGTGGAAAGATTGTCAAATATGGGGTGCTGAACTTAGAGTCATGAGACCTGAGTCCAAATCCTGGCTGGGTCATTCTAAGCCTTCCTGACATTGGAGAAATCACTTACTATGAATTTCTCTGGGCATCAGGAAACAAAGGAAGGAAGGAAAGAAGGAAGGAAGGAAGGAGGGAGGGAGAGAAGGAGAGAGAAAGGAAGAGAGAGAAACAAAGAAGCAAGCAAAGAGAGAGACAGAAAAAGAAAGAAAGAAAGAAAGAAAGAAAGAAAGAAAGAAAGAAAGAAAGAAAGGGAAGGAGAGAGGGAGTGAGAGAGAGAGAGAAAGAAACAAAGAAAGAGAGACAGAAAAAGGAAGGAAGAGAGAGAGGAAGGAAGGAAGGAAGCAAGGAAGGAAGGAAGGAAGGAAGGAATGGAGGGAGGGAGGGAGAGAAGGAGAGAGAAAGGGAGAGAGAGAAACAAAGAAGGAAACAAAGTAAGAGAGAGACAGAAAAAGAAAGAAAGAAAGGGAAGGAGAGAGGGAAGGAGAGAGGGAAGAAGAGAGGGAGGGAGAGAGAGAGAAAGAGAGAGAAAAAGAAACAAAGAGAGACAGAAAAAGGTAGGAAGGAAGAGAGAGAGAAAGAGAGGAAGGAAGGAGGGAAGGAAGGCAGGAAGGCAGGCAGGCAGGAAGGAAGGAAGGAAGGAAGGAAGGAAGGAAGGAAGAAGGGAAGGGTATGCTTTAGACAACATAAGTTCTTTCTCTGGAGGAAGATAGAATTTTTCATCTTGAGTCCTTTGGGATTGCTAAGAATAACCAAGTCATTCACAATTCTTCATCATACAATGTTGATGTTACTGTGTACAATGTTCTCTTTGCTCTGTGCACTTCACTTGTATCAGTTCATGTAAGTCTTTCCAGGTTTTTCTGAAATCAACCTGTTGTCATTTCTTATAGCAGAGTAATAGTCCATTATAATCATATATTAAAACTTGTTCAGCCATTCCCCAACTGATGGACTTTCCCTCAATTTCCAATTGTTAGCCACCACAAAAAGAGTTGCTGTGAATATTTTTGTACACGTGGGTTTTTTCCCCTTTTTAAAAAATCTCTTTGGGATATAGACCTAGTAGTAATATTGCTATGTCAAAGGGTACCAGAGTTTTATAGCCTTTGGGCATAGTTACAAATTGCTCTCCAGAATGGTTGGATCAGTTCACAACTCTGCTAACAGAACATTAGTGTCACAGTTTTCCTATATCCACTGCAACATTTATCTCCTTTTTTCTCATATTAGCCAATCTGATGGGTATCTTATAACTTTGATTCCATTCCCTATAAATTTGAGAAACTGGGCCTTATGCAGAGATACTTCCTATAAAAAAAAAATTCCCAGTTGTCTGCTTTTCTTCTTATTTTGGTTGCATTAGTTTCATTTGTGCTACATTGTTTTTCTTGATTCTCCTAGTTTTTGTCTGCGTCTCTCTCTATTTCTCTCTCTCTCCCTCTCTCTCCCTCTTCTCTGTGCCCCTTCCCTCACTCGTTCTTGCTTTAGCTCTCATTTTGCTCATACCTTACATTTATTTACTCTGTAGTTGATGGATCTTCATCTTTGATATAGAATGTAAAATCCATGACTGAAGTAGCTATTTTATTTTTTATTTGCATAACAAGCATCCTCCAGTACCATGCATATAGGAGGCATTCAATTAGTTCTTGTTGAAATAGATTGACTTGAACATAGTTGAATTATGGAACCAAAAAAGTGAGTTGTGTATATGTGAGACCATATGAGGACAATGAGACTGATTTGGAAATGATGGAGGCAATGAAATTACAATTCTAAGCTGGCAATAATAATCATAAAAATAATCATAACCTTTAATTTTACAAAAAATAGATTAACAAAATTTCTCATCAGAACATAAAGAACAGGGAAATTGGGGGACTGGAAAAAATGGAAGGCTCCCAGGATAGTCATTAGAGAACACCCAGGAAGAAATCCTAATTAAATAAAAAGAAGTGGTACAGGATATTAATGTGGCTGAGAACCATTGAAATAATAATGATCATAATACAATCATTGCTGAGTGAAGACAGGTCATTTGGGGGGAAGGATGAAAACCAAAGAAATATTTCATAAAATTACTGAATTTTAGAAGAGAAGTGATATTTGAATGCAAACATTAGGTAGAACACTGAGAAAACTAAAAATTTTAAAACTCACAGAATCTAATGGATATTTTTCATAATACCATAATGAAACTCCAGGACAAATGTGTGTTTCTCAAGTTTTAGAGAATGTGTAAAAGGTAAGAAATACCAGGCAGTGAAAGAGCAAAATGGTAAATAGTTTAATACAGAATAGAGTGTCTAATATCCCTTAAACTGTTGGGTTCCTCTCAAAGTGATCTCCCTAAAGCACATGTCTTACCATGTCACACACATACACACACACACATAGACACATCATTCAATAAACTTCCTCCATGGCTCCTATCACCTCCAGTATCAAATATAAAATCCTCTATTTGGCATTCAAACTCTTTCATACCCTCCCTACCCCACCTTTCCAGTCTTCTTATATCCTTCCCCACCCACATATTACAATCTAATCTCGTTGCTATTCCTTACACTTAACACACCATCTCCCTTCTCCTGGCATTTGAACTGGCTATTTCCAATGCCTGGAATGTTGTTTCTCCTCATCTCTACTTCATAGCTTCCCTGACTTCTTTCAAGATTCAACTAAAATGGAGGGAGCATTTTCCAGTCCCCCTTAATTCTAGTGCCTTCCTTCTATTCGCTCCCATTTATAGATATAGATATAAACATAACTTGTTTCATATGTATATATATATATAACTTGTTCATACATAGTTTGCATGCTTTCCCCCCTATTAGAGGACCCTGAATCCTTAACAGCCAAGACTGTTGTGCCTTTCTTTGAATCCCAGTGCTTAGCACAAGCTGACACACAGTTAGATGCACTGAGGATACCAAGAAAGGCACAGCACACTCCTGTCTCTTAAGGAGTTCAAGGTCCTCTAATTGGTGACACAACATGAAAGCAACTGTAAACACAAACAACAACAAAGAAGATCAGAAATGATAGTTTATCAGATATAAAGTAGAAATTATGCAAACCAAAAGATAACTTTAGGAGTAGCTTACAGGGGACTTCAAAGTCAATAGTAAGTTCATTGAAATCACATAGGCAGTATATACTTATCAGCAATATTTGGTTATCCAAAATAGACTGACAAACTTCCTTGTGGGAATCAAATGTGCAGGAAGTCGGACTTATTTGATTATTGGCATTGTTTTATTTTAAAGAAACAAATGGCTGTTTCCTAGAATGTGTAATTCTAGAACTCCTAAGAAAGGAGAATTTGTTGGAATAGATGGTAAGGAATTTAGGAAAAAAGCAAAACCAGTAACCCTCTCTTTATCATGGAGCATTTCAAATTGTCAACTATCAGCTTGTTCTTGAAACTTTCTTTACATTGTTCTTTTGTGTCACAGATATCTTTTTGTTCCTCTCTTGCCTTTGACTGGTGTTTCTCTATTTCCTTCATTATTCTTTTTTATTCTAAGGTAATTCTTCTATTATGAAACTCCTCTCTGCAATGTCCACACTGTCAAATAACGATTTTGCATAAATCCATTATTCCAACTAAAATATTTATGTAAACAACTTATTAATAATTACCTCTCTCCCTCTCTCTCCCTCTCTCTCTCCCTCTCTCTCCCTCTCTCTCTCTCTCTCTCTCTCTCTCTCTCTCTCTCTCTCTCTTTCTCTCCCCCTCCCACCCTCCCCACTCATACAATATCCCCAATTAACTACTGTCATTTCAAAGTCCCTGCAGGAACTCAAACACAATGTTTTAGTGTTCTTTTCCAGTTCTTTAAGAGATTTTCTTGAAATGTACAAGCTGTCTGCACACTTTCTTCATTGCCACTTTCATTTCTTTGTTTCTGAGTGTATACATGACTGGATTGAGAAAAGGAGTAAGAACTGCATCAAAAACGGCAAGAAACTTATCTATATTTGATGTGGAGAATGGCCAGGTATAGACAAAGATCAAGGGACCAAAAAACAAAACCACCACAGTGATGTGAGCTGACAGAGTGGAGAGAGCTTTGGAAGAACCACCTGAAGAATGCTTCTGAACAGTGACTAGGATAAAGATGTAGGAGATGACCAAGATGAAGAAGGAGCCCAAGGAAATGAAGCCACTATTGGCAGTGACCATAAATTGCAATCTATATGTGTCTGTGCAAGCAAGTTTGATGAACCGAGGGAGGTCACAGTAAAAAGTATCCAATTCATTAGGGCCACAGAAGGGTAGGTTTACAACAAAAGCCAGTTGGACCCCTGAGTGGATGAGGCCAATGATCCAGGCAGCCACCAGGAACATAATACACATTCTTGGACTCATAATAGTCAGATAATGGAGAGGCTTACGTATGGCAACATATCTGTCAAACGCCATGACTATAAGCAGCACCATCTCAGCACCACCAAACAAGTGAAGAAAGAACATCTGAGTGACGCAGCCAGAGAATGAAATGACTCTGTACTTTTTGAAAAGGTCACATATCATCTTGGGTGAAGTGACAGAGGAAAGTCCAAGATCAATAAAGGAGAGGTTGGCCAGCAGGAAGTACATGGGTGAATGTAAACAAGGGTCAGAAGTCACTGTAAGCACAATTAGGAGGTTTCCGAGTATGCTTGCCACATAGAACACAGAAGAGCATAGAAAGATCAAAAGTTGAATATACCAAGAATTAGTGAGTCCAACGAACACAAATTCAGTCACCACAGTGTGATTCTTTCTGTCCATTGTCTTCATCACTGACACCACCTTGATAGTCACCTTTAGGAAGAGAATGAAGGAAGAATCCAAATTATTTTTTAATAATATTAATGTTCCAGAATTCATTTCAAAAAACGTCATTAGCACCTATTGTATTTTGGATACAATGCTGACTACTATGGATACAAATTCAAAAAATTGACTTTGCCCTCAAGGACCTTGCATTCTATTGAGAAGAAATGATATGTTCAAAGACAAGTAAAATACAAAATAGGCAAAGTTATTTGGAGTGGCCACAAGTAACTGAAAACTGAGAACATCTCAGTTACTCTACTTTCTTACCACCTACCCAGTTATTAGTAGCTTCCTTTCCTATAATTAGACTGCAGATTTTCTCTCAAAGTTCAACAGTAACATTCTTATTGCCAAATCCATAGACCCTTTCTAAGTGTTCATCCTGCTTGGTCTTTCTGAATTTTTTTAAATGACTGAATAGGAAACAAGATGAGATCTTTGATTCGAAAGAAGTAGTACATCAGAGCTCTTCCCAACCACTCCTTCAACAAAGATTTAGAAAACTCATCAGAGTACTAATCGGGATTATTTTTTCTTTTTGATCAGAGTGTGCCATTTTTCTAGCTCAGGTTAGCAAGGAAAATAGGTCTGCAGACACTAGAGATATTAAAAAGACTGAAGGGTACCTGCCTGAACCACTGCACTAAAACCAGAAATATTTCCACATCTGGCATGGAGAGACCTTACCTTGTACAGTAAGAACAATCATATGGCAGTTGGGAGTTCTATACCTTATTATGCAGTGGTGGGTCACAGCAGCTTGAGAAGGCAATCTGCATCTAGGGATCAGGGGAGATCAGAGCAGCAAGAGTTTGTAGACCCTGGTCTATTGATGGAGCAAGATGTAAGTACAATATACAGCTCCAACTCAATCTGAAGACTGCAGTGGAAAAATGATGGATGTAAACACAGACCAAGGGGAGTAACCTAAACCTATAGAGCTTTCTAATTGGCTGTCAGTGGCCAAGTCAAGCAGCAATCCACTGACATCCCAAACAGGAACAAGCCTAAACACCTCTAGAAATGTGGTAGAGACAAGATCTATCATCAAGTCCCTGGAAGAATGGACAAACCAAAAAAAAATGCCCTATAATGAACAATGTATTGTGGTGGCAGCAACAAGATATAAACACAAAAGAGAATGTCTCCTAAATTTCTATAGGCATTGTCTCAGAGAAAAACACAACTTGGGCACAAACTCAAACTAAATTCCTGATGAAATGAAGCAAGAGTTTGAAAAAAAAAGAGTTTTAAATGTTTTTATAAATAGAATGGAGTGCTTAGGGTTGGAGGGGGATCAAAAAAATGAGAGCTATGGAAGGAAGAAGTGGAAATGGAATTAACAGCTTGGCATAGGAAGCATAAAATCTTGCCCAAGCAACAGACTCCATGAAAATTAGAATAAATCAAATGGAAGTCATTGACTCCATGAGGCAAAAAGAAATATTAAAATGAAATCAAAAGACTGGAAAAAGAGAAGAAAATATAAAGTATGTAATAGCAAAACACAAATGAACCTAAAAATAGATTAAAGAGAAAAAAAAATTTAGAATAATTGCACTATTCAAGTGCCACAACTAAAATAAGAACCTAAACATCGTATTTAAAGAAATCTTAAAAGAAAATTGCACAAATTCCTTAAACCAGAAGACAAAGTGGAAATAGAAAGAATCTACTAATCACCTTCTGAAATAAAGTTCAACATGGAAACTCCAGGAACATAATAGCCAAAATCCAGAGCTTCCATGTCAAAGGAAAAATACAGCAAACAACCAGAAAGAAAGAATTCAAATACCAAGTTAAGATTACACACAGTTTGGCAGCCACTGTTTCTAAAGGAGCAGAGAGCTTAGAATATGATATTCCATAAGGCAAAGGAATTGATTTACAACCAAGAATAGCTTGCCAGTCAACCTGATGTAATGGCAAGCAAACAAGTACTTAGCTTCTTGTTTGAGTTGAGCCTCGTCCTTGATTATATCAAGTCTTTTTTAAGAAACAAAACTTGTGAAACCCACAGTAGGAGGAACTTGCTGATGCAACAGGAAGGAACAGAACAAGGAGGAGCTAATGACCAGGAAAAAATGCTGAGCACAAGCTGGGAGAGAGCAGAATTGAGAAGGGATCACTTATGGTGGTGGCACTCTGTTTCTCTGTTCTGTCTGTGTTGATTTTTGTTTGTAATTCTCTCTACAGAAGCCCTGGGACCTTACTGGAAGCCCTGAAAGATGATTTTCTTATTATCTGTTTACAGAAGTCTTGGAGGAGGGTTTCAGAGGTCCTGGGACTATACTGATAATTTGTGTTGAGTTCTCAGACCTTGTTTGTGGGTCTGTGTAGATTTCACAGGTAGATGATGAGTTGATGATGGTGCCAGAAATGTGTAGGAGTGTTGTCTTGGCTCTGTTAAGCTTTGTCTTCCCAGAAACAGAAACTGCAAAGGACTTGAGGTGGACTGGACACTGTGAGCTTCAATATGGAAGAGGAACTGGACAAGGAACTGGACAAGGAACCAGACGAGGAGCTGGATGAGGAGCTGAGAGCTGCCTACCTTTGAATCCAAGTGACAATTGGATAAATTCAGGCGAAAGCTGAGACCGTGGAAGAGGAACTATGGAATCTGAGAGCCAGCCTAGAGTCAAGATGAAAAGACCTCTCCTTGGGTACTTAGTGCTGACTGAGAAGATTGTGATTTACTGTGACCTAGAGAACTTTGTACTCTTTCCCCTGTACTTTTAAGGATGATTGAGTTAAGGATGATTGGAAACTAGTGTCCAATCAAGAAAAAAGAAGACTTTTTGACTGAGAGATTAAGACAATGCGACCTGGGGTGGAGAACTTTGACCTTTGTACTTTGTGTCCTTTGAGGAGGCTTGCTCCTCAAGGATGACTGAGTTAAGGATTTACTGAATGATATCTTTTGTTTAAAACTATGTGGCCACTTTAGTGATAAGTTGTTACATTATAATATTGTGAATGCTGTACTTTGGTTTCTGTGAATGTTTTGTCTTAGTTTATTACTAAATAAATAGAGAGTCCACTACACTGTGTGTTCAGAACCTTAAAGCTATTCATAGCAGCAGGCCTCTGGAGAGCTGCTCGTGCTTGATTTTACACCTGAGTATAATCTTAAAGGTGGAAATATTTATTTTTAACAAAATAAAGGACTTTCAAGCATTCTTGATGAAAGGACTAAAGCTTTATAGAAACTTTGAAACAGATAAACAGGAGGCAAAAGAAAAAGGAAAACATGAGCAAGTAATCATAAGGAATTTTAAAAGGATAAACTGTTCACATTTTAATATAGGGGGATGATATATGTACTGCCTCAGAACTCTATCATTATCAGGGGTCCCTAATAAGATAGAAACTTGAGAATAGGTTTCTGTTGTATTTTGATGATCTTAAAAAAAGAAAGGAAAAAGAAGGGGAAGAAATACATTAGGGATGGAGAAAGGTAAAGGAAAGGTAAGAGAAATTATCACATATAACGTGGTTGTCCAGGTAGACTATACAAACAATGAGGAAGGAGTAGAGAAAGCTAGCACCCATTGAACTTCTTTCATCCGAACTAGTCAAAAGAAAGTATAATACAAGCATGCACGCATGCACACACGCACACACACACACACAGAATGCATTAAAATGTTTGGTTTAATGGGGAAAAAATAGAAAGGAAAGAGAAGGGAAAGTAATGAGAAAAGGTGGGTTAAGGAAGGTTATGCTCATAAGCAAAATAAACTTTAATAAATGGAAAATGGAATAAGAAGTGTTTAAAAGGAAAAGACAGGTAAAGGACCTGTAATAATATCCTCATTAGTATCTGCTACATTCACTCAAATCTAACTTCTTTTTGCTCTTTGTCTATTCCGTTCTGCTATGATCTCCTTTCTTTACAGACAAATTCATTTATTCAAAACTTCCAGACATTCTGGAATTTGGAGTCTCATCCTCACTCAAAAAATAAGAATAATCTTAGTTTCTTCCAAGGCAAAAAGAGAATGCTATTCTCTCTGATAATACTATTCCCATCATTTACATTTAGGACTTCAGAACTCTTTCCTATGTCTATGCGGAAAGCCCATTGTGTTTCAAATGAACTTACTGGCCTTTAAACCCAAATCATTCTAACTTTCATTGAGTGGCCAACAAGAGCCTCCAACCCCAGCATCTTGGTGGCTCTTTACTTAGGTTTTGGTGGTTTAGAATGAGTGTAAATAGCAATTATTTTTTGTCCTGGCAAGGAACTCTAAGGGTCTTTCCCTCCCAGACTGATAATTTTGTGATGGTAAATTGAGCCATCTTTTGTCTCAATTCCTAACCTAATTGAATGGGCTTAGCTTCAGACACACTGAGACCTGGTAAAGACTTAATTTAGAAAGGCCAAGGTTACCCACTGAATCCTTGGCCATTGCCAACCTTCTTTACTTTTGTCCTGCCATTGAATTTAAATGACTCTGGAGGAAAGAGTGAAGCTGAGTAGCTCTGCCTCACTTAAATCCAATTCATGGGCAAGTCTAGATATCACCCTCATAATGTCTTTGTTCTTCTTCAAAAACAAAAGACAAACAGCAGCAGCAAGTTCTGGGCAAAGGAAAGAAAAAAGGGCAGGGGAGTAGAAAAATATTGCATCAAACCTAGAGCACTGTAACCTAGGCATACTCCTCTTACCACCTTCTTGTTTTTTAATTTTTTTTTCATTTTTAATTTATTTATTTTTAGTTTCCAACATTCATTTCCACAAGAGTTTGAGTTAAAATTTTTTCTCTCTCCGTCTTTCCCCCTACCCCCACCCCAAAATAGCAAGCCTACTGACTACCCTTTCCCCCAATCTGTTCTCTCTTATATCCTCCTCCTTCACCCCCCTAACTTTCTAGTAGGGTAAGATGGGTTTTTATACTCCAGCACCTGTATATCTTATTTCCCAATTGCATGTAAAAAACCAATTTTTTAAACATTTGTTGTTCCAGGTTTTTTTTACCCTTCTTCCCTCCTCACCCACCCCCACTGGGAAGATAAGCAATTCAATATAGATTGTACATGTGTAGTTACCCAAATCATTTCCATAGTAGTCATATTGTGAAAAACTAACTATATTTCCCTCCATCCTATCCCGCACCCCACTTACTCTATTTTCTCTTCTGATCCTATCCTTTTTTCAAAAATGTTTGCTTCTAACTACCCTCTCCCCAAGTCTGCCCTCCTTTCTATCCTCCCCCTTCTTACTCCCTAACCCCTATTTTCCTGTAGAGTAAGATACCCAAATGAGTGTGTATGTTATTCCCTCCTTAAGCCAAGTTCAATGAGAATCAGGTTGTCCCATTTCCTTTCACCTTCCTGCTCTTCCCCCCCATTGTAACACTTTTCTCTTGCCTCTTTTATATGAGATAATTTACCCTAATCTATCTCTCCCTTTCTTCTTCTCCTAATAAATTCCTTTCTCACTTCTTAATTTTATTTTTTAGATATCATCCCTTCATATTCAACTCATCCTGTACCCTCTGTCTATGTATATATGAACATGCAAATGCCCACACTCACATATATATTTATATACACATACATCCTCCAAAACATACATATATATGCATATATATATTTCTTTTTTCTTGTTTACTGTATCATGCTTCTCTTGCTTCTTGTATCTGAAAGTCAAGTTTCCTGTTCAGCTCAAGTTTTTTCACCAAGAATACTTTGAAGTCCCTTATTTCATTGAATGACCATATTTTTCACTGTAGCATTATACTCAGTTTTACTGATAGGTGATTCTTGGTTTTAGTCCTAGTTCCTTTGACCTGTAGAATATCATATTCCAAGCCCTTTGATCCCTTAATGTAGAAGCTGCTGGGTCTTGTGTTATCCTGATTGTGTTTCCACAATACTCAAACTGTTTCTTCCTCACTGCTTGCAGTTTTTTCTCCTTGACCTGGGAACTCTGGAATTTGGCTACAATATTCCCAGGAGTTTTCTTTTTCAGATCTTTTTCAAGAGGTGATCAGGGAATTCTTTTGATTTCTATTTTGCCCTCAGGTTCTAGAATATCAGGGCAATTTTGCTTGATAATTTCTTGAAAGATGGTGTCTAGACTCTTTTTTTTATCATGGCTTTAAGGTAGTCCAGTAATTTTTAAAGTATCTCTCCTGGATCTACTTTCCAGGTCAGTGATTTTTCCAATGAGATATCTCACATTGCCTTGTATTTTTTCATTTGTTTGGGTCTGTTTAATAGTATCTTGATTGCTCATAAAGTCATTAGCTTCCAATTGCTCCAGTCTAATTTTGAAGGAGTAATTCTCTTCAGGGAATTTTTTTATTTCTTTTTCCATCTGGCAAATTCAACTTTTTAAAGCATTATTCTCCTCACTGGTTTTTTGGGCCTCTTTTGCCATTTGAGTTAGTCTATTTTTTAAGGTGTTATTTTCTTCAGTGTATTTTTGGGTCTCCTTTAGCAGGCTGTTGACTCACTTTTCATGATTTTCTTTCATCATTCTCATTTCTCTTCCCAATTTTTCCTCCACTTCTCTTACTTGGTTTTCAAAATCCTTCTTGAGCTCCTCCATGGCCTGTAAACAATTCATATTTTTCTTGGAAGTTTCTGATGCAGGAATTCAGACTTCATTTATCTTCCTCCCATTCCATACTTTGCTGAACCTTTTTGTCCCTCTGCATGTTCATCTTGCCAGTCAATTACTTGACTTTTGAGCTCTTTCCCATGGTAGAACTCTGCTTCCAGAATGGAGAGAGCTATGTCCCAAATTGCTGGGGATTTTACAGTTGCTAGAG
>CM053589.1:32940135-32952670 GCA_028646515.1 Pseudochirops corinnae
GCCACCTTACCTCTTCCACTTCTTGTGGTGGGAGTAGCAGCCGGACCATGCTCCACCTATTCCAACAAAGTTCCCCACAGACCTTTTACTTTGTCTTTGGCATTTGTGGATTGAGAAGTCTGGAAACTGCTACAGCTGCTGGTGATTTAATCTCATGAAGTCTGCTCCAGCCACAGGTAGTTGGGGCTTCCCTGGGGCTAAAACCACAGCTCAGTCAGAACTGTGTGTGGCTCCCAGCATGCTGCAATGGACCCTTCCTACCAGCCTTCCAAGTTTCCTTCAGTGGAAGATTTTTTTCTCTCTGTCACTTTGTGGGTTCTATAGCTCTAAAGTTTGTTTAGAGTCATTTTTTTACATGTTTTGGAGGAGGTGGAAGCCGGAGCTAAATGGAAGTCCTGTTTCTACTCCCATCACCTTCTTCTTTATAAAAATAAGATAGGAAACTTGTCAACATAATGAGCAACCAATGCCAGAGGGCTCATGATGAAACATACTACCCATCTCCTGACAGAATACTGATAGATTCAGGGTGTAGATCAAGCATATACCTTATTGGACATAGAAAATGAATAAATGTCTTTAACTGTACATATCTGTTAGAAGGATTTTCTTTTTTCTTTCTTGTTCAATGGAAAAGGGGAATGGTAAGGAGAGAAGATGAATTTTTTTCTATTTGAAAAAAAATTGTTTTAAAAATACAGAATGTATATGACGGCTATGTGCTGCTGTGAATAGAGCACCAGCCCTGGAGTCAGGAGGACCTGAATTCAAATGCAGTCTCAGACACTTAACACAAAAAACTAGCTATATGACCTTGGGCCAGTCACTTAACCCTAAATGCCCTACCTTCTCCCTTCCAAAAAAGCAAAACAAAGAAAAGAAAATAGAAGATGTAAATTGAATGCTAAGATTAGAAAGGAAATAGTTAATGGGAAAGTTTTTACGTCAAGTTTCTCTGATAAAGGTCTCATTTCCAAGATAAATAAGAAACTGATTCAAAATTTTAAGAAAAGAACCATTCCCCACGTGACAAGTTGTCAAATGATATGAACAGACAGCTTTCAAAGAAAAATGCAATGGCTATATGAAAAAGTGTTTCAAATCACTAATAATTAGTAAAATGCAAATTAAATCAATTCTGAGGTTCTATTTCACTTCCTTAAGATCATCAAAGTTGACAAAAGAAAAATAACAAATGCAGAAAGGCAGGCACATTACCATACTTTTAGTAGAGCCATTAATGTGTCCAGCTATTGTAGAGAATAATTTGGAACTATGTCCATACAGTTACTAAACTGTGCATATCCTTGGGCATAATGCCACTACTAGTCACATACCCCCAAGAAGATCTGAGGAAAAGAAAAAAGACAAATCTATACAACAATATTTATTGAAACTCTTTCTGTAATGTAAAAACTGGAAAATAAGGGAATGTACGTCAACTGGCAAATTGACGGAATGATTTATGTCATATGAACATAATGGAACATCATTATCATTCTCATATGTGAGCTAGCCTAACTGAAGTAGCATAACAACTTGGGGGAGGGACTGAAGGAAGTTTGTGCCAGAGCAGTCAAACCACTGTCAACAACACCACCAGCACCACCTAAACAGCTATCTCCCTTCAGCCACTGATGGAGCCCAGGACTCTGAAACCAATCACCTTAGGGATAACAGTAACCCTCAAAACACTGGACCTTCTTCCAGTCAAGCCCTCACAACTATTGTGCAAGGAGGTAATTCCTGCAGAAAAAGGCTGGTCAAGTCCCTCTCAACTGCCAGCTAACTTCCACTCACAATACAGAAGCAGCAAGGCACCTGAGAAGAAGATAAAAGGCTAGGAGAGCATAACTACCACTCCCACTACCACCACCTCCTTGACTACTATCTCCACTCAGATCCTGAGGGAAATAGCTTTGGAGCCTGAGCACAAAAGCCTTAGGATTATTCCAGCCCAGTTGAGCCTGGCCAACTCCTGCTGAAGATTCAGCAGTGAATATTCTTACTATCTCCATACATATCCCCAATGCAGCCTTTTATACATAGTAAGCACTTAATAAATGCTTTATTCATTCATTTGTAGGATATGACAAAAGGGAGGGTTTCAGGGAAACCTTGGAAGACTTATATGAAGCAATGTGAATTGATGTGAACAGAGCCAAGATAAAAATTTATATAGTAACAACAGTATAAAGACAAACAACTGTGAAAAATTTAAGAATGCTGATCAATTCAATTACCAGTCACGATTCCAGAAGACTGATGATGAAGAATGCTTGTATCTCCTGACAGAGAAGCAATAGATCTAGCATGCAGAATGAGACATATATTTGTCATGGTCAATATGGGAATTACTTTGCTTGACTACTTATATTTATACAAGGGTTTTGTTTTTGTTCTTTTTTCATTGGGATTGTGGGCAGGTGATGAGAGAGAAAAATACTTATTAGTTAAAAAAATAAAATTATTGACCACTCCCTTCCTACTTCCTTGACGTTGAAGATACTACTCACTTTCTTTTTCTCTCTGTCTCTTTTTAATTTCATTCATTGGCCACTTTCTTCCTTCCAACTCATGAAGTTAAGGGTTCCACAAGATTCCATTCTTACCCTCTCTGGTAGAAGCAGCACCCATTTTATGTAGCCAGAGAAGAATTCCCTTTTATTTTGAATTTCAGGCCCACATACTAAAATGTCTGTTGTTCATCTGCACCTGAAGATCCCATAAGCACATTACACCAAACACATAAAAAAATAAATTTATCTGTCCCAAAATTTTCTTTCTCCTCTTTGTTGTTGTTTGGTCATTTATCAGTTATGTTCAACACTCCATGACCCCATTTAGGGTTTTCTGGGCAAACACAAAGTTCATTTTACAGATGAGGAAACTGAGGAAGAGTTAAGTGACTTACCCTGGGTCACACAGCTAGTAGGTGTCTGAGGCCAGATTGGAACTCAGGAAGATGTGTCTTCTTGATTCCGGGCCCAGCACTCTAGCCACTGTGCCACCTAGCTGCTCCCTTTCCCTTCTTACTTTCCCCATTTATTTTGGGAAACCACAATTTGAAATTTTGATATTAATTTTGCTTTTCTCTCTCACTCCTATATCTTAGTTACAAAGTCTTGTTCACCTCCAAAACAGCTCTTAAATTCATTACCTCCTTTTTATCCCCATGATCACCAATGGCTCCCTATAGCCTTTAGAATCAAATATAAATTTATCTATTTAGAAGTTAAAACTTTTTCTAACCCGGTCCCAACCTAGCTTTCAAAATTAAATATATTTTACTGCCTTCCCACTCTCCACTTCACTCAAAATGGTTTTCTTGCTTTTCTTCCTGTGCCATAAACCATCTCCCATCTCCAAGACTTGTGCAAACTAGCTGGCTCCCCATCCTTGGCATATATCCTTACAGCACCTAGACCTCTCAAAATCCCTTATTCCCTTCAAAATTCTACTTCTACAGCACCTTCTACACAAAGATTTTCCTGATTCCCCACCCCAGCTGTTAGAAACAATCATAGCTAGCGTTCAGATGGCACTTTAAGATTTCCAAGGTACTTGACAAATAGTATATCATTTTATTTTCATAAAATCCCTGGAACATAGGTGCTATTGCTATCCCAAATTTATACAGAGGAAACTGAGGAAGGGGTTAAGTAACTTCATCACGGTCACACAGTAAGTGTCAGGATTCAGACTTAGGCCTTCCTGACTCTGGGTTCAAGACCTTATCCACCATACACCTAGTTGCCAGAGGTCTGCCACTTCCAAAATTTTCAGTGATAGGATATACTTATGTATACATTGTTCCATTCAATAGAATATAAACTCCTTGAGAGCAGGGGATGTTTCATTTTTGTTTTTAAATCTTCAGTGTCTAGCTCAGTTCTAGGCACAAAATAGGTGCTTAATTAGTGTTTGTAAATTGATTGATCTATACAAAGACAAAAGCAATCTCTGACCTTAAACAGCTTACATTTTACTAGGATGCAACATGCCCACAAAGTCAAATGCGTGAATGGCAGCTTATTTGCCAATAAACAAATAAAAGGTCATTTTTAGAAGACCAGTCATAACTACTTGGTAAGAGTAAAAGTAGAATACCAGGAAGGCTTTAAGAAGAAGTTAGCAGCTAAACTGAATATTTAAGGAAAACAAAGAGGGAGGGAGGAACAGAGTGAGAGACAGACA
Source organism: Pseudochirops corinnae (assembly GCA_028646515.1). Lineage (NCBI taxonomy): Eukaryota > Metazoa > Chordata > Mammalia > Diprotodontia > Pseudocheiridae > Pseudochirops > Pseudochirops corinnae. Next base: position 32,944,333 of record CM053589.1, read on the forward strand.
CAGAGACAGAGACAGAGACAGAGAGACAGAGACAGACGCAGAGACAAAGAAAAGAGGAAGAAGTCCTTTCCACACAATGGTAATGTCTTTGCAAGATGGGAGAAGAAATGTCAAATTCAAGTAACTGACTAATAATATTCTCTGGTTAGAAAGCAGAATCTGTGAAGGGGAATAAATGATGTAAACTGAGACTAGAAGGTAAGTGTGAGCCAGGTTGTGCAAGGCTTTACAGATCAGGCAAAGGAGTTACATTTTATCCTAGAAGCCAGTGAAGAATTTTGAGTAGAACATTAACTTGGTCAGATTTCTGTCTGAGAAAGATTATAAAAAGCTAACGAACAACATAAGGAAATATAGAATAATGATTGTCGAACAGTAAATGAACCTCAGAATGTTTGAGTTGGAAGGTCCCTTAGAAAGCATTTAGTCCAATCTGCTTATTTTATAAATAAGAACACTGAGGCTCAAAAGGATCAATAACAATCACATGGGAAGCCAGTAGCAGAACTTGAACTTGAACCCAGGACTCCCGATTGCTAGTCCAGAGTGTTTTCTACTGTACCACATACTCTAGAAAATGGGAAAGATGAAGATTACTTTGGTTTGGTGTGGGAGACAAGATGTCATCAAAGAAAAGAAATTTGGTTTGCTCCTTGAAGATGACTATGAGTTGCGTAGGTGAATATGGGGGAGATCATTCCATAGTAGAATAGGGTTAGAGAACCTGGGTTCAAATCCTGGCTCTGCAATTTGTTACCTATATGGAACTTAGGCAGCTTTAATTTACTTAAATTAAACAATCTGAACTTCGATTTCTTCATCTGTAAAACAATGGCATTGGAATAGATGGCCTCTAGAATTCTTTATATTTCTAATTCCTATGAGCTACAGAATTCTTTCTCTATAGTATATGATTAAACCCTTTTTGTATCCTGCTTAATCCCAAATTGCTTGGTTGGTACGTCTGATTTCTTAATTAGGTATTAAGTTTCTTGTGGAAAAGGAACATAACTTCTACGCCTTTTGGATGTCCACTACATTGCCAAGCACATATCAGACATTTGATAAATGCTCACTGATTGATTCCTTGGCTTATAGTAAGTGCATGTTGACTCCCTCAATACAGTGTGAGGTCCTTGAGGACAAGCACTCTGTCATTTTTGTCTTTATGGTCTCAGGACCTGTCATTTTATGTACTTAAATAACAACTTCTTGAGTAATTGATTAATTGATCTCTAAGAACTTCAAAGAATTCCTTTTCACCATTCCTGGCTGCTCCCATTTACACAACGGGCTGAACACATACATGGACCAAATTGGAGATGACCGGATCAAATGACCCACCAATCAGAAGGCACATAACTCACTGCTACATATTTCTTGGTAGTTAAAGGGACAGCTTTATATTCTTATATAATGTGCAGCCCAAGAGATTGGGAAAGATGGAATAAGGAAAAGAAAAAAAGAAGGGAGAAGGGAAATATGATTTAAAAGCATCTAAACAGCACTTAAGCTAGAAGTTTAGACCTTTTGCTTCTTCAGTGGAACAAAGGATAAGTCACTGAATCTGAAGAAGAGACCTGAGTTCAAACCTGGCCTCAGACATTTACCAGCTGTGTGACCCTGGGCAAGTCACTTAACCTCTGAATGCTTTGGTTTCCTCATCTAAAAAATAGGGATAATAATTAGCAACTATTTCCTGTGGTTGTTGTACATATAAAATGAGATAATATTTGTAAAGCACTTTGTAAACCTGAAATTATTACATAAATATTAGATATCGTTATTATTGTTATTATTATTAAAATTTTCTAATCGCATCTATAGGATCTGTCTCCCAGCCCTGAGAAGTGATACTCATCACTGATCCTGAATCTAATTCTAGACTGTCTTTAAGAGATAGAAAGAAGAAATGCCTATCACTCATACCAATTTCAATTCATTAAATTCATTTATTTCAGACTCCTACTGGTCTAGTTTAGTCCTGTCTATACTTCTTCAAATCTAACCTCTGCACTCCAAGATACACAAGTCTAATTCCACCATTCTCCTACTCAAAAATCTCCCATAGCTCCCCACTCAGACTGACAGATCTTTTCTTGCAATCTGTCTCCAGTTGCCAAGATAGGATTTCATTTCCATAGCTTGCTAATGGGTATTTCCTACCAACAAATAGGTGCCATCTGAGGGAAATAAAGGAGGATCAATAGGAATCAGGAAGCTATGAAGAAAGTGGGGTTAAAATGGGTTTTATTTTTAGTTATATGTTAAGTTCAAGGAGAAAATGAGTCTACATCAGAATTATTGAAAGCATTTTTGGCCACATATGAGTGTGGGGAATAGAAGGGGGACCTAAAACATTTTCCAAGTTGAACTAATTTCTTAACTCAGAAGTTAATTGAAGGGATGACTAAAGGATTTTGGTATCTTTTATATAAAATGCTCAACATATAACATAATCCATAAATTGCTATTTTTAATCAATAACTCAGACGTTTGTTTTGCTACATAATGTAATGGAAAGAGAGATGAATTTTAACTCAAAGGAACTGGATTCACATCCTGACTTACTACCTATGTGATCTTGGACAAGTCATTGGCCTATATGAGAGTCAATTCCCTAAGTGTTGCCTCTGACATACAGTGGCTATGTGACTCTAAGCAAGTTACTTCAGCTCCCAGTTCCCTAAAGCCTTCGAAAACGAAAGGTTACAGAGGAGCCAGTATAGTCGGATGTTACTCCCTCTCCTAAATCTGCAATACACACAAGCTAGCTTTCTCTGCATTCTTTAATCACAATATTGCATCTTCCTTTTCCATATATTCACACTATCCACCCCCATGCCCAAAGTATACTCCTTTCTTACCTTCACCTGACACCATCTTCTTCATGGAGCCTTTTCTGATTCCTCCAAATGTTAGTGTTCTCCCTCCTAAACTATCATGTAAATATTTTTGTGTGTATGTGTGTACAAGATGTGTGTTTAAGCAGTATATTTTTTCACATGGACTTTTTATCCCTTCCATTAGAATATAAGTAACTAGGGATTGTTTCATTCTTTGTACTTTTATCCCCAGAGCCTGGCACATTGTGGACACTTAATAAATACCTGTTAATTGATGGATTGATCATCTGCAATGGAGAAAGAATTTCCTCATCATAAATTCCCCACACCACTGAAATCATTGATGTAATCTAAATAAAAGTGCTTGCCTTGAAGTAATTATCCATTAGACTCATCTACATGTGTATCTTATCTCCCTATTCAAAGACTGTAAATTCTGCAACTGCAGAGAACTGATACTATCTCATCAAAAAATTATCTCATCTAGTACCTGGTCATAGTGCTATAAATGCAAATAGAAATTTAATATATATTTAATGTATATTTCCCAAATATATACTCCAAACGTTAATGTATATTTAATATATATTTCCCAAATACTGGATGACAGAAATATTCAAAAGGCAGTCTCAAGTCTCATTTTCTGTTTTTTTCTTTTTGCAGAAACATATCAATTCTTTTTTCTTTAACAAAAAAAAGAGAACCAAAAATATGAGGGGACAGTTATGGCACTCAAAGGACTAGATATGGTATAAAACAATTTTTGGGACCACATCCTACCATCTGCACCTCTTTCTTGTTCCTTTTTTCTTAGCCTCATTTGTTTCTAGTTCCTTTCTTCCTCCGTCACTATATCTTTAGACTTGCCAGGGCAAACTAACAACCTATTCAGTCTTTCTTCTTCCCACTCAGGAACTAACAGGTTGCCGATGACCCATGAGACAGATCCAAAAGCAATATAAACAATGTCAGATTCAAGGAGCTTTCCTAATTCCAGAGATTTTTGTTTGTAAAGATTTTCACTATTTTGGATGGTCTGTTATGAATATGGTAATGTATTTATAAATGTGTGTGTAATTGCTGTCTTGTGATGTGCAGGTGCTGCCAACGAGCATGAAATTCACTCTTCTTCATATTAATATCTCTTATTCCTTTTGTGTGGAAAAAAAGAGATAAAATCAGCTTGGATCATGATTAGTCCCAAATAAAACTAAGAAAAAGAGGTTTCATGAATACAATTAGCAAGAAAGCCTATAAATTCTTCTATTATAGCCAATTATGGATGGACATCAGCTATACACACAAGTAAACAAAAATCAAATAGTAGGCAGTCACTTAGTATCAATAATCAGCTGGCCCCGAGGACTGGACTTGAAAGGTAGAAGGAGGATTACAGTTTTAGGCTATTTTTGAAGAGATGTCTCCAAAACATTTTGGTGAGGAAAGAAGAAATTTTCTTTTGTTGCTCTCTCTACTTCAGTATATTTTCTATCAATTCTTCTGTCTTTCCCTCTAAGACACTAATTTTTGTCAAAGGCCTATTTGTATTTCTCACACAACAGTCTAAACAAAGAATTTTTCTTATGTCTTCAATATGCTTCTAGTTTCTCAATCAGAGTCAGTGCCAGCTCTAGCAACTGTACCACATACCTGTGGCAAATGGCTTCTATAGGCAAGTTCTCCTGGTACAAGGGCTTCATCAGTCGATGTCAGAGGAGCGCTCTTCTCTTTCGGTACAGTCTCCAAGTGTTGGTTCATGCTTTGCAGAGTCTCACACTTTTGACCTAGAAAGAAAGCATGAATGATATCTTCTGCATCCTTTTCTAATGTTAAAAAGTCAATTTCCAAGATCTTCTATGATTTCCGTTTGCATATCTTTATTCTGTTTGATTCTGGAGAAGTTTACCAAAAACGGAGCAGGATTCTTACCTGAATCTAATATCTCCTGAGTGGTGAGCCCTGAGGCTAAGCATTTGGCCAACAGCAGCCCCTGGATGGTTGGGAAAGTGTCCAAGACACCAAGGGTTAGCAGCTGCTGTGTCTCCCCTAGCCATCTCTAGCAATTTCAGGTTTCAAACCAGAGTGTCAGGGAAAATATATGCACAATTAAAAGAAATTCAGAATTCGAAAAGTACATGAAGGAAAGTAATGAGTTCTGTTTTAGACACACGAATTTTGAGGGTCTGAAAAGACATGTAGATTAAAATGTCTAGTAAACAATTAGAAATATAGAACTGGAACTTTGGGAAATGTAGGGAGAGAAGAGAAGAGGATCAAGATAGGACCTTCAGAGGAGGATTTGTCTCTGGGCCAAATCAATTTCCATCCACTCTGCCTAGAACAGTGACTTACAAATAGAAGATGGTTAATAAATTTTGAATTAAAAGGAAAAAATATATTCTTTTGAGAAGTTTGGCAAAGAAAGAAAGGAAAATGAATAATAACTGGATGGATGGAGGCTTGAGGATAATTGTATATTATGGGAGGGACTTTGTAGACAGAGGGAAAGAAATGAGTGAAAAAAAAAGGAAAAACTGAAGTTACAAGAGCTAGGCTCATTGATAGGTCACTCACAGGGATTAACTACTGTTAAAGGCAAAAGAGCATGATATCTAAGACAAAGTAGGAAGATGAACATTGAGGGGGAAAAATGTTATCTCCATAGGTCTTCCTCTGAAACAAAAAATAAAGAGAAGAGAATGGGGAGAAGATATGGAGTATTTTTGAAGTGTATATGAAGTACCATGACAGAAGAAGGCCAGGAAGATGGAGATTTCAGAAGATGATCACACTCTTCAGTAAAGCAAGAAAAGGTCAAACATAAGAGAGAGAGAGAAGTTGAGTAACATTTGGTGGCTTTCAAGAAAAGATGTAGCACAAATATTATAGGCAAATAGTATTAACAAGAGATGAAGAATAGCCTAGCAAAGCAGCAATAAGGAATTGATTGATTTCAGTTAGTACTAATCTTGTAGTGAACCAGGTAAGTAGGGTTTTGTGTCTAGCAACATTAGAGAGTAAAAGCTCAGAGTGAGGGCCACCAAAGAAAAGATATCATAGAGGACAACCAGAATTGGGGATTTTCATGACAGAAAAGGTGAAATATCCAAAAAGCAAAAAATTCTGATGTAGTGCTTGCTACATGGTCAGCCCCAAAGTCTGGGCAGTTAGAACAATGAAAATCAAAAGGGTTAAGAGAGACTGAGAGGATAAAGGACAGAAATTTCCTTTGAGAAAAAGAGAGGGTTCAGTAAGTGTTGATGAGGGAGATAAACTAAAGTTATCTTTGACTTTGGATTTTGATCCTAACACTTGGATCCCTAGTACATCTCCCAAAAGGAAATGAGATCAAGTCCACTTTCCAGGGGTGTAAACCCACATCCATAATATGAAATCCTTTGACTCACCTCTATTATGTTCAATTCCTGCTTCCTTCTCCCATTGCATCCTACCTTCAGAGAAGCCAGCCTCCCATTGATTCCATTGATTACCAATGGGTAATCCCATCCCTATCATTGTTTATTCAACACTAGATCATAGAGTTCTGGAAAGTTAGCTCTTCCTATCCATTAATTTATTCTCATCTCTCCCACCTACCTGTTCTGTCACAGGACCTGAGATGGTAACATCTTCAGGAAAACCAAAGAACTCCAAAAGCTCAGCTTTCTGCAATGTGTAATTATTAGCAAATTTAAGACCTATATAAAATGCTGCCAGACAAGGAAGGGGAGCTAATGAATGGCATTGAAGAGCTGTGACCAAAGGATGCTACAGAGAGGAGAATTGAGAGCCACACCTCATTTGGCCAAAATAAATGTCTCCTAGGATTCTTATCTTTTTCCCAGCGTAACCAAGAGGAGATGATGTTAATAAAGATTAGATAAGTTGATAATGATAAAAAAAAATACATTTTTGTTCCTTTAAATGAAACTATTTCCTTTATTCCCCCAAAAACTCAGTGTGCTTCCTATGTAAGTGAGTTACAGCAAGTAAAAGAAAAAAAGTACATAGAAACTTCAAGGAAAAAAGTGATTCTCCCCTAAGTTTAAAAATGTATTTATATCCTCATGCCCTTTCTATTTTTTGAGACACTTTTTTTTGACTTCCAAATAAAAGTAACTACAGTTGCAATATCCAATATCAGTAATCTATCTATATAATTGTTTTTGATCCTTTTCAAATGTTTTTTCAATGTCAGTGAGCCTGAAATTCCCTCCAGTTATTTCCAAATGAAGGGTAGGAATGTCTGTTACTGTGTTGTCTTATTTTCTTCTCTAAAATTTGTTTTTAAGGCTTTTGTACATTTGTTATATAATTTTTCCATATTTTATTATGTGTGCTTGTATAATAAAAGTTAAATGTTCCATTTAAAAAAAAAAAAAGAAAAAAGCGATTCTCCAATGTGGGATCTAAAGCAGGAACTATAACTAAAATAAAGTAGTACTTAGAACAAAAAGTGTGAAAACTGATTTTTTTAAAAAGAAGTTTGTTTAAAATATTAATGTAAGAAATAGAAAAATTAATGATTCCTCCAAGAATGTGCTATCAACAAACAATAAGAATCAATCTAAAAACAATAATTTTTCAAATCAAAGAACAAGGATTCCTTTAATAAGCACTCAACTTTTGAGTGTAGGAATTGATACACATATAAATTCATTTAATCATGAGTCAATAAATTCATTAGATCATTATTTGTAGTACTTTATTGTATAACATAGGCCAGTTCATAATTTTCATTTTTTCCACTTATGTACATATATCCTATGTTTCAATTCCAAGTCATGGAATGTTGGGTAGACCCATTGTGTATTGCTTAATGAATATTGATGCAAAAAATTTAAACAAAATAGTAGCAAGAAAATTACAGCACTATATCAAAAGGATTATACACTATGACCAGGGGGGGATTTATACCAGGAATGCAGAGGTAGTTCAATGTTAGGAAAACTGTCAGCATAATTTGCTATATTGATATAATTAATGTTTAATTAATTTATATTTAATTGGCATTAAATATATTTAATATTTAATTAAAATTAATTGCATTTAATATTTAATTAAAATTAACTGCATTTAATATTTAATTAAAATTAATATTTAATTCATGTTAAATATTAGTATTTAATTAACAATTAATAAGCTGAATTATTTGCCATATTAATAATAAAACCAACAAAAATCATACCTCGATAGATGCAAAAAAAGCTTTTGACAAAATGCAAAAACCATTCCTGTTAGAAACACTGGGGAGAAGCTAGGTGGCACAGTGAGTAGAGCACTGGCCATGGAGTCAGGAGGACCTGAGTTCAAATCCAACCTCAGACACTTAACACTTACTAGCTGTGTGACCTTGGGCAAGTCACTTAACCCCAATTCCCCTGTCTTCCTCCCTCCAAAAAGCAAAGAAAGAAAGAAAGAAAGAAAGAAAGAAAGAAAGGAAAAAGAAAGAAAGAAAGAAAAAAGAAAGAAAGAAAGAAACACTGGAAAGC
>CM053589.1:32959835-32976808 GCA_028646515.1 Pseudochirops corinnae
GCTCTGAGAGCCGCTTCTTCAAATAAATATTCGGCAGTGAATGCGCAGGCTGCAATCACAGAATGTCCCCCACAAACACACGCTGCACAGTGGTATAAGTTTCAATTGTTTCTTTTTATTCTACCACTATTATTATAAGCTGAGCGTGCTAGCGTGTAAGACCCAAAAGACAAAAATAGCCGAGAGAGCGATACTCACGCGGTTCCCCTTTTTATACCCTAGCTTTTAATCCCTGCCTCCGAGTGCCGTCATCGCCCGGTGAGCCACTCACGTACCATCCCGAAGACAAGGAGACATCTCGCGTAATCATGCCATCTTTATTGCCAACGTGGCATCCTAGTTCCAACCCTAAGGCTGAACTGAGTGATCACGATCAAGGCTAATAGACATGCGGGGGCCTCTACTCCATCCCCAGACTGTCGCAGTGCACTCCCAGCGGCTAATGACGTCAAACACTCTTACACCCTCCCTTCTTTTCCACTTGATCACATTCTTAATTATTCTCCTCTCTAATCTTCAGCCCCTCTCTATCTATTGGGTCTTTCCCTATGTATTTTCATCATTAAAAGAGCTTTCCTGAACACTGCTATCCCCTCAAGTATTTATTTTTATAGCTTTCCTCCCTTTCTCAATGAAACTATGGAGGGGGGAGCTATCTTTAATGCTTGCATGTATTTTCTTTCTCACCAGTCAGTAAACATTTACTAAGTACCTGCAATGTACCAGGCACTTTGTTAAGTTAAGAAAGGGATACAAAGAAAGGTGAGCAAGGATCCCTGCTTTCAAGAAGTTCACAGTCTAATGGTGGATACAACATGAAAACAATTATGTACAAATAAGACATATACAGGACAAACTGGAGATAATCCACAGAAGGAAGACACTAGGCTTAAGCAAGATTAGGAATGGCTTCCTACAGAAGGTGGAATTTAAAGTGGAATTTGAAGAAAGTCAGGAATCCAGGAGGCAGGAATGTAGAAGGTGAGAATTTCAGGCATGAGAGACAGTCAGTGGAAATACCTTGAGTTGGGAGATGGAATGTCTTATGTGAAGAATAGCCAGGTGGCTGGTGTCACTGGATTGAAGAGTATGTGGAGAAGTGTAAAAAGTAAGAAGACTGGGAATGCAGGAAGGAACAGACCTTTAAGTGGCCCAAAGAGGATTTCACATTTGATCTTGGAGTTGATAAGAAGCCTCCAGAATTTATTGAATAGGGGGGTAAGCTAGTCAGATCTACATATAAGAAAGATTAATTTGACAGCTAAGTGGAAGATGGACTGGAATGAGGAGAGGTTTGAGTTAGAAAGACCAATCAAAAATTATTGTAACAATCTATTTTAATGGTCATGACGTCCACCTGATTGGTGGTAGTGTCAGAAGAGAGAAAGGGGGTATATATGAGAAATACTCTTCTCACTCCTTAACACTTTACAATCTGGCTTCTGACCTTTTGATTCACCTGAAGCTGCTCTCAAAGTTAACAATAGTTTCTTAAACATGACATCTGATGCTGTTTTTTTAAAATCCTCACTCCTCTTAAACTATCTGCTGCATTTGACACTGTTGACCACCCACTCCATCTAGATATTTTCTCTTCTCTGGAGATTTCATGGTACTACTCTCTCTTGCTTCTCCTCTTACCTTATAACCATTCCTTATTCTACTTTTCTATTTCATCATTCACATAATGTGTTTTAATTGTGAGTGTTTCTCAAGGCCACGTAGTCCTACCCATTTCTGTACAGGAATCCTTTCTATGACATTACCAAAAAGTGGCCATCTAGACTTTGCTTTAAGATTTTTGTTTTAGGGGAAATCCACTATCTTTGGAGACAATCCATTGTCCTCTCGGATGACTTAGGAAGATTTTCTTTTAATCAATTAAATCTTTCTATAACTTCTATCTATTGATCCTGGTTCTGTACAATATAATATGAATACCTCTTGCACACAATAGCCCTTCCAGCACCTGACAACAGCTAAAATGCTGCATCTAGGAATGCTCTTCTTCAGACTAAACACCTCTGGTTCCTTCAGCCAGTGAATTACAGTGTATTCATTGAAATTGAGGGCTCTCTTTATCAGTTCCTATGTTTGGCGGCAAAGATCTCTCCAAACAAATGACAACTCAGCATCCTCACTAGGAAGAAAAAGGAAAAAAAAACCTCATATACAAGATTTAAGTTTTGAACAAAAGAGTTATTAAAAGATATTTATATAGCAAAACAAGGCCTCAGGAAGGTGGGAGATAGGATTGGATTGCTGTAATTCTCAAAATTCATGTCCAAATTGAAGTGGTGGGTAAGGCATCTGTTAAAATGGCTTCCTAGCTTTTCTTTTTTTTTTATAGGTAAAGTCATTTCTCTGACATATATCAGAATTGTCTCTTTTTTTTGGAAGTTCTAGGACAGTGATTTGTGGAAAGCAATGGGATATCTGCTATTTCTGCTTTCAGATGTACAATTTGGAATTTCCAGGTTTAGTAACTGGTTGAAGAAGATAAAAGAATGAAAATGAAGTATTTTCTGATTTACTCAAGGTTGGCTGACAATGGGGATATTGAGGGCCTTATCTATGGTGCTCTAGGTTTTATGGGTTCATTTTGGTCTAGGTGGATATTCATGGGGTTATTATTGGGAAAAGAGGGAAAGACTTTAGCTAGTTTTGATATTGCCAGAGAATTATCATTCATAAATTATCTGGCAAATGCCAAAAGAATGCTCTTGGTTATTCTCTAAAGTGAAGGTTCAAAGGTTACTTAGAAAAATAAGGTTTGATGGTTAACAGATGGGTATTTTCTTTAACTTTGATGGTCTGATGTTAACCTTAGGTATTTTATTTTTAGTGAAAGTAAGAATGTCATATCTGTTAATGAAATGTTGATTGATGTTCTATACCATGTATTTTAAAATTATTCTATTTAATCTGGACTTTCCAATTATTTTCTTCTTTCAATGGTTCAGGAAGCAGATTGCAATGTTGGAAGAGTAAATGATTTTGATTAAAAATGTGAAGTTTAAAAATTTCCTCTATATTCACATTATAAAATAAAGGTTTCAAAGTAGATCAAGAAAAGATCAAAAGGAGCTTTTTCACATTTACACATTTCTTTAGCTATGTTTTATTAATAGCCTTTCCCCTTGGTTACCTGGGGAAAATATATTCCTAAGAGACAATATTCTTGGCCAAGCAATGGCAGGCTAGGAATCCCATTTTCTGTAGCATCATTTGGCCGCTTCCCTCCAGTGCTGATAATTAGCTGCCTTTCTTATTATAGAAACATTTTATATATCTCTTAGAAGTTTTGGTCATTACACATAAGAGAGGCTAAGCTTTTAGCTTCTGGACAATGCTACCATATCATATTCAGAGGTAGTGCAGGTAGGTGGGAAAGACAAGAATGAATTCTCCTGCATGAAGAACAGACTGACCATCAGATATTCTATGTTCTCATTATGAAGAGATAATTCCAGTGACGGAATTACTCATTGTGTAGGACAAATTGAGTGGGCTGTTGTCTTCTGAGAGCATGGGAGGCAATGAAGGCAGGGAAGCAGCAAGAGTTGAGAATAACAATTGGAAGATAGTGTGAAGGTTTTGAATTGTGGACATACCCAAAAAGTGAAACAGATCCCAATTTCTGATGGCAGATGTCTCAGCATTAAAGGGTAAGAATCAAAATCAAAGAAGAACTACTTACTTATTTGAGAGGTATTTCCCATAGTGGAAAGAGAAGTGGCATTGAACCCAGGAAAACCTAGATTCAAGTCCTTCATCTGACATATACTGACTGTGTGACCCTGGGCAAATCACTTAACTTCTCAATTCTCTAAGACTGAAAGTTGCAGAATTTTAGGTACATTCTTCATTTTATTGGTGTTTGTTAAATTCAAAATAAAATAAATGAATAAAAAAGACTGAGTTGTGAGAAAGTGGTGACTTGCATTAGTAGAGGAAATCCACTCATCTGAAAGTTCCCTATACCATTGACATCACAGATCTAATCAATATATCTGTCCTTTCCTATTCTCCTAGTTGATTATCTCAATTCTGTGTTGACTTGGCTCCTTAAGCTGCCTCATATTCATGCTTGATTATGTTCATGCTGAGCTCTCAACTAGACTAAAGTCTGTTCCTCCCTCAGTTCCCTACTATGACAATTCTAAATTCTAGGGGACCCTCGCTATAATTTTATTTTGTCTCTTTTTCACAATTCCTAATATTGCTGGAGAAGGTCATAAAAACCTGATGACTGAATTAACTACACATTCATGCTAGCCAAAGTCAACTTGACCCTTGTTTCTAATTAGCAAAGTTTTTTTTATCTCTTAAAATTCTTTTTTGATTTATCCAATCTTTGTTCTAAACCTCTTCAATATTTCTCACACTTCTAATCCTATCTTCCCAAATTTTCAGTGGATAATTTAACCTCCTATTTTAATGAACAGGTTGCCATCATCTCTTGAGAGCTTCCTAATCTTTCTCTTCTTTGTCTGTCACCACACTGTGATTGCCACTTCAAAACTTACTTACACCTTTACCCATACTCATTTCTCACAGTCTCATCTCAGTAGGAGATCTTTCTACCAACAATTTAATTTGAAAGAATTTATTAAACACTCTGTGCCAGCAATTGTGTTAGGTGTTTGGGATAGAAAAGACAAAAACTGCATGTTATTCCTGTTGTCACATATACTTTTGATCCATTGCCTTCTCTTTCTGTTGATTGTTTCCTCCAGCTACACTGGATAGAGTCTTGGGCCTAGAGTCAGGAAATCTAGCCTCAGACACTTAGTAGCTGTGTGAACCTGGGCAAATCTCTTCAACTCTGTTTGACTCAGTTTCCTCAACTGTACAATGGAGATAATAACAGTATCTATTATACAGGGTTGTTGTGATGATCAAATGAGATATTTGTAAAGTGCTTAGCACAGTGCCTGGCATATAGTAGTTGCTATGTAAATGCATATTTCCTTCATTTCCCCTATTTTCATCTCTTTTCTTGAAAAATGTCTTCTTTTGACCAGATTCAACCTTTGAACTATAGTGCCCACTTTTCCTTTCTGTCAGTATACCGTTGACATCACACTAGTATACTTCATTTCCAATCACTTTTCCAAATATTTATTAAGCACTCACTATGTACTGTGGATACAAAAATAGCTAGGACACAGATTTTGCTTTTGTTGAGATTACAGTCTAATGTGGATCCATGTGCACGTGTGTTTGTGGGTAGAATGTGTACACAAATAATTCTGATAAAAGGAAATGGGATAGTTCAGGAGAGAAGTTTGGATAGTGCTTTTGAGGAATTTTAAGCATAAAGAGATCCCTGTTATCATTTTAGCAGAGTAGTGGACTTAGAATGGAGAGTGAGGACAAGGGAGGCTTAATAGGAAAATTGCACCTAAAAGTTGTACCTACATTGATTCTATCATTATGCATTGTTTCTTGCAATTTTCTTTTTTCTTGCTTTCTATGGAGTTGACTTACTCCATTTCTTCCTCTATCTTGCTACTCGGCTGACTCTTTTTCTTTCTCTTTAATGTGAACATTCCCCAAGGTAAAAATCTTATCTGTAATAAGACCAATTTGGACAGAGTATAGGGAAAAAGTATGATACGAGGTTGAAAAGTTAGGTGGGGCCAGGTTGCAAAATATTTTGGTTGACAGAATGACTAGTACGGACTTTATTAAGTGCCACTGGAAAGCTATTTAATGTTTTTGATCAAGGAAGTAATGTGAATGGGAATATGCGGCCTCTTTATTTCTTCAAGTTCTAGTCCTACATTTCTAAAATGCTTAATGGTCATTTACATCTAAAAGAGTATTGGATTTGAAATTTGAGGTCCTGGGTTGAGATTCTGACTCTGCCATTTATAATCTATGTGACTCAACTTTTCTGGCTTTCAGCTTCTTGGTCTATAAAATGATAATATCTAAGTTCCCTTCTAGCTCTAAATCCTTGGGTATATCATCCTGTTCAATTTTTCTAAAGATGAACTTATCATTTGCTATATCTTATTCCCAATCATCTCCTCATTACTTACTTATTTCCATATTTGGGAACTGAAAACTTAGTGAAGTCTTTCAGTCCTCTATCACCTTATCTTTCTCCATTTGGTCATAGGATCAAATTGATTATTACACTTCAGTGTATTTTTCCTTCTTTCTTCCATTTCATACCTTCTACCAACACCCCACTTTTGTTTCTTATCACTTTGCACACAGACCATTGGCATTACATTTTCGTTTGGTCTCTATCTAGTCATCTCCCATGCAATTTGTCCTGTATATCATCACCAGACTTTTGTTGACCACTGGATTTATCTTCCTAAAGCATTACTTTTATAATGTCACCTCCCTCCTCAAAAACTTTCCATTGATCCCTCTTGTTCACCAAATAAAATTCAAATTCCTTAATTATCATACCCTCTACCATGGGGAACTACTTATCATGTTGGTTTCATTAGTTCATAGGATCATAGATTTAGAATTGGAAGATATCTTAGAAGTAATCAAACTCAATATTATAATTTTAAAGATGAGGAAACTGAAGCACAGAGAGGCTAAGAAAGCACCTAATATATTTTAGCAGCTGAGGAAGTTACGAGGATGAAGTCACTGTTCTCTGCCTCTAAGGATCTTGCTATCTACTATGGGAGATGGTTTATAGCTATGAATCTCTCTTTCTCTTTCTCTCTCTCTCTCTCTCTTTCTCTCCCTCTTCCCCCCCCCCATCTCTGTCTCTGTCTCTCTCCATGCACAAAAACGTACAATACAAACTAGAAAGAAATTAGCATATAAGAGAGATCCAGTGAAGTACTATGAGAGTTCAGAGGAGGAGGAAGAGATCATTTGTAGGTAGAATTATTGGGCAAGAAATTTTTGGAAGCAATGGTATTTGAGCTGGGCATTAACAGAATTTCAACAGGTAGGAGATGAGTAGGTTAAGGATAATTTTGAGCAAAGTAATAAAGCTTGGAGAATGTGGGACATGTAAAAGAAAGGGAATTTGATCCAGTTTGGTCCAGTTTGTCTGGAGGGTGAGATGCGTGAAAGGTAGTCTGAAAAAGTAGCTTGGGGTCAGATTGCATCAAGCAATGAATAACAGGCTAACTAGCTTGAACATTTTCATTAGGCAAAAAAAAAAAAAGCAATTGAAGACTTTTGAACAAGAGAATGATATTTGGAAGATCTATTTGGCAGTGATGTTCAGAATGGATCAGAAGGGGGAAAGTAAGGAAGTAGGGAGACTAGTTGGGAGTCTATGACAATAGTCTCTAGACGAGCCTAGATGAGAAGTAATAAAGCCATGAACTAAGTGCAGATGTTTGAGAGGTGAGTTGACAGAAGATAATTTGGTGGAATATTCTGTAGATATTTTGGGATATGGGTCTGAGGCTCAGGTGAAAAGTTAGGGCTGGAGACAGCCTCAGGAGTTAAATTTGTTCTTCCAATTTCACATTTTTAAAAAATTCATATGCCGATATCACAATAATGTGCTTTCCAATCTTAAATTTTTTAAATTAATACTCTTCCTTTTCTAGCCCTTACCAACACTTTCCCATGGCTCTCCCCCTGCCCCAAGAGCCCTCTCTTATAACAGATAAATATATATAAGCAAAACAAATCAATACAGATAGGTATGTATGAAAATGTATGTCTCATTCTGTATGTGCTGTCCACCATCTTTGTCAGCAATAAGTAGGAGTCATGTATCATCACCAAGTCCTCAGAAGTCCTGATGGGTCACTGAATTAGTCAGAGTTCTAGTTTTCTTTCTTGTTTTCTTTTAGGAATTATCTGTGCAGATATGAGAGTTAAAGCTACGAGCTTAAATGATATCACCAAACAGAAGACTCTAGAGAGATGAAAGAAAAAGGCAAGAACAGAACCATGGAGAAAACACCTCAAAGGGATGGCAAGAAGAGGATAAAAGCTAACATTTATATCATTCTTACTATGTGCCAGGCACTATGCTAAGTACTTTACAATTACTATCATTTGGTCCTCATAACAACCCTGGGAGGTAGGTGATATTATTATCCTAATTTTATGGTTAAGGAAACCGAGGCATACAGATTTAATGTTTTTTTCCCAGGGTCACACAACTAAGTCTCTGAGGCTGGATTTGGACTCAGGCCTTCTTGGTTTCAGGTACATCACTCTATCCACTTAGCCATCTAATTCATCTAGGAGTCAGCAAAGGAGACTGAAACAGGATAGTGGGAGACAGTATATATACACACACACACACACACACACACACATATACTCTCACTATATATATATAGTGAGAGTATATCTCTCACTACTTCTTTCTCCACATGAAAGCCATATGCACATGGATATGTAGATAATACATATATATTTAATATAGGCTATATCTATTTGAGTTTGAGTTGAAGAAGAGGTTGGGCATGAATGGGCGAAAATACTGAGACATTTTCAGGCATTGAGGTGTTTAAGGCAGTTCATGATGATATCAGTTTTCTTAACAATTTAGTAGCTAAACTAATCTGTCGTGAATGTCTCTATGCTGATGATTCTAAAACCTATCTAGCCCTAACTTCTTTGTTGACTTCTAGCCTTATATCTCCAACTTCCCATCAGACATTTTGAACTGGATGTTCAGTAGACATATTAAACTCAATATGTCCAAAACTGAACTCATAATCTTTCCTTCCAAACCACCCGCTTTCCAAACTTCCCTATTATTGTTGAGGGCCCCTTTATTCTTCTAATCCCCAAAGGCTTGCAACCTAGGTGTCATCCTTGACTCTTCACTATCTTTTATCCTCATTCCCATATTTAATCTGTTGTCTATTGCACCTTTTCAATATCTCTTGAATATGCCATCTTTTTTTTTCCTCTAAAAGCACCATTACCCTGGTACAGGCTCTCATCTTCTCATACCTGGACTATTGCAATAACTTGTTAGTTGGTCTGCCTATCACAAGTCTCTCCTCACTCTAGTCCATCCTCCATTGTGCCTCCAGATCTAACTATGTTACCCCCTCCCCATCAGTCAATAAACTCTATATTTACTGCCTGTGATACTCCTCCTGCATTCTGCCCCTAGTCCCCAATGTACTCTTTGGTTCAGTAACACTGGCTTCCTTGCTTGTCCCTTTAACAAGATACTCCATCTCTTGGCCCTGGGCATTTTTTCTGGCTTTGTCCTATGCCTGGAATATTATCCATCCTCATCTCCTTCAGGTTCCAGGAAGCCTTTCTCAATCTCTATTAATTCTAATGCCTTTCTTCTGTTGATTATTTCCCATTTATCCCATATATATCTTGCTTGTATGCAGCTGTTTACATATTCTCTCCTCTATTGGAATGTGAGCTTCTTGAGGGCAGGAACTGTCCTTTGCATTTCTTTGTTTCCCCAGCTCTTAACATAGTGCCTGATATATAGAACACAGTTTCTATAGAGGGGGTCTTCAGTGTTGAGGATGTCAAGACACTGTGAAAAATCTGGAGTAGAAGAACAAAAATGATGACAAATAGTTCTTATTCTTATTCTCTGAACTGCTCACATCTACTCCTGCTTTTATTCTTAGCTCTCCTTCTGTCACACCATTCCCTATACTTCCTTGTACCATGATTCTAAATAATCTCACAATTCCTAGGCTAAACTATAGCTGTTAGATTAAAATAGGTATTTTTTCTACATCCTTGTATAAACCAACAGTGCAAAATAACAGTAACAACAAAAACAATAATAGCTCACATTTGACATAATGCTTCCTAGTTATAAAACATTTTATGTGTGTAAGATGACTCCCATTTTATTGATCGAAAAAGGGGCTGATTCAATGATAGTCATCTGGGAAACATTGAAAAAACAGTCCCATAGAGATGAGATTCAGAATACGGATGGTCAAAATGTCCTATTTTCCATCATTTGGTGAATTCTCTACAACTAGAACTATTTTATAAGCCAACTGTATATTGCCTGTTTGTGGTGTGACTAGCAGAAATGTGGCTTTTGGTTTTTCATCATAAGATAGAGTTCAGTCGTTTCATAAGAGACTCTCATTTGGAGAAATAACATGGATCAAGACCACACCTTTCAGTGAGTCTGAGAAGGGTTCTTACAACTGGGTCCAGAAAGGGACTCCAGAGCTGGGTGTAATGTTAACGAGATATAAAATCTTCCCTTTGCATTAATAGGCCTCAAGTGGAGCCTATTAAGGGAAGCTTGCTTGTAGGAAGGTTTTAACTCCTCTTGCTAATTTCTAATTAGGCAGTGGATCATGAGGGTTGTGATGCACTCTGGCTCTGAAGAAAGGTATATATACTCTGAGGTGAGGTTTTGCTTTGGAACTCATTCATTGGAAGAGTGTTCTTTTGATTTGACCAGATGAGACTCTGAGTAGCCATTAAGGAGCCTCCTGGCTTTGAAAAACCCAGATGTTGGTGCTTCTGACCATTGCCTTGGTCAGACAGTTGGATCTGTCAATTGATCTGTGCTAATTTCTCAGTTAGAAGCCCTATCTCCTGGTCTTTATTTCTCTGCTTGTATTTTCTCTGATGTTCAGGGTGCAGACTCTTCCCCTAAACTAGTGAATATAATTAAAAAAAGATTGTTGACCCCTTATACAGCTATCTTTCATAGTAAAACAGATCTCAGAACTTGTGCTAGCAGCCATCCAAGGTATGCCAGTGTGGTTGCTGCTACACTGAGCCACAGGAATACCTCAGAGACTGCCTTGTCATTGGTTGCTGAGCTGAGCTTAGGATTCAGAAGAGAGCTATTAATGGGAAGACACAATTGGAGGAAAAAATTTGCTGCTGAGGACTGATGGATGAAAACCTTTGCTGCTTAATAAAGATGATAAAAGGGGAAAGGTTCTATCTCTACCTTTCCTTACATTACCTTCTACAACTTGAGAGGTGAAAACCTTTCATAACCCAGTCCAGAGAGTTGACCAAGAAAAGCTGTGAAAATCTCAGGCACAGGGGAAGTGCTTTTGCAAAAAGAGCATTTTACTTTTTCAGAGGCCAGCCAAAGGAGCAGATATGGAAAGGCTCCTCATCTGTCAGACTTATGGTTTCTGTTGTGCTAAAAGAGGCTCACAGTGTTTCAGTGCCTCAGATGATTTATCATTCGGTAGGGAAATGAATCTGAGTATCTTCAATCTGGAGATTGAAGGTACTTAGAATATGAGTGACCCAAGTCACTACAGGACTGCTGTACAATCTTTGCAAAGGCAACAACATTAAGGCTCAATGGTTCAGAGATCTGAGTTTCCCTGGCAACATATTCCCTCTTTATGTTCCTTAATGCTGTGGATTTATAAGTGCATCACAACTTTCTCCCACAGATGTTGTACATTGGTGGGATGTGTTTTCAACTTATGGGCAGAATGTGGAGGGAGCTGGGTGGCACAGTGGGTAAAGTGTTCATCCTGGAGTCAGAAGACTTGAGTTAAAATACTGCCTAGGAAACTTACTAGCTGCGTGTCTCTAGGCAAGGGTATTTAACTTCTGTTTACTTGTTTCTTCAACTAAAAAAGGGATAATAATAGTGTTGTGGTTTCACAGTGTGTTGTGGGGGTTGTCTCAAATGAATTCACAGAGTCAGACTACCTCTAATCTGAATATGGGCATTTATTGAAGATTGATGCCCCTTAGAAGCAGACTTGGTTCTGAGAAAAACCAGCAACTTAGTAAGACAACACAGGCAATTTTATAGTGTAATGATACTAATTACACAACAGAAATTATGAATATTTAAAAGGTAGTAGGAGTTTGTTAAAGGATTAGGTAATAAAGGAGGGGTCCCTTCCATAGTTTGGTCATCAAATATCCTGGTTTTACTGTTTTCTGATTGGCTAGCTATTGTGGTCCTGTCTTGGGCTAAATGGATGATGTGATTGTGGTTGAGTACAAGAACACACTTGTTCAAATATGTGAATTTGATCTGGGAGCAGTGGCTAGCTAGGGGCAGTGTCTATTTTGAGTTTGGGGGCAGTGGCTCACTAGGGGCAGTGCCTGTACTGAGTCTTGGAGCCTGAGGTATGGTCAAAGTCAGATCATGTTGTTAAATCAGGATATAGTTGCTGTTCAGTGGGGCTCATAAGGAAGTTAGAATGTTGGGGTTGGGGGCAGCTTTATTAGGATTCCATCAATAGCCCTTGTCTCCCAGGGCTGTTGTGAGGATAAGATAATTTTTGGAAAAAGTGTCTAGCACAGTGCCTGGCATATTGCGATTGCAATATTGTTGCTATTATTAGTGCTATGTTATTACTATTAATTATTCTTGACTTGTCTTCAGTTTAGTAAATGTTTTTTATTGGGTTAATACTGTCATATTGGCTGATTTGTTAAACAGAAGCACAGTAGTTACATCTCTGGAACTAGAGTGGTGAGTAGGAATAAGAGAAGTGTATTCCCCCCAATCAATGTTGTCTCTGGGACCCTGAGAGTTACAGTGACAGAAGGAATGACTACCTTCTCTGGGGACTCCCAGCTTGAATGGAGATTGGACAAGTAAGCCTACCCAGAGAGAAGACTGAGAGAATAAGGGGCTCTAGGGGCCATGCCCTCATGCTACGCCCATTGTAAAATGTTCATTTGTTCCTCACAATGCCTTAAGGTGGATATGCATATAGTGTTATCCCAGTTTGACATGTGAGAAAACAGAAACTCAGATCATTCAGGTGAATTACAATAGATATCAAGTGCAGACTGAAATGAAAACAATTTATCCTCCTTTTCCTTCTCACATTCTGTTCTGGTTCATTGCCCCACCTGTTACTCCAAATCCTTCTCCTACATATCAGCCTTTTTTTTTTTTTTTTGCTTTTTGGAGGGCAGTTGGGGTTAAGTGACTTGTCCAAGGTCACAGGCTAGTTTTTGTGTTAAGTGTCTGAGGTCAGATTTGAACTCAGGTCCTCCTGACTCCAGGGCCGGTGCTCGATTCACTGTACCACCTAGCCGCCCCCTATGTATCAGTCTTCCCTCTGTTCTTGCCCAGTTCTCTCAGACAAGAACTGGAGAAATGAGATGGGAGGCCATACTGTACTGCTCTTTGGCAGCGACCTCCAGGCTTCATGTGATCCTAGAATAAACGGTCACTATTTGGCTGTGAAATGGTGAGGTGACTCTGGGTCTCTATAACATGAAACGGTTATGCATCACAGAGTAGATGTGTAATAAATATTTGTTGAATTGAAATCTGGAAGATTAATATTATTCCCAGTAATTTGGATTCTCTCTTTATACTCTTCCTAAAGGTGGCTACAGAGGCAGTGTTGCTAAGACAATGAGCAGAGTCAATCACACTGTAGTGTCTGAGTTTGTGTTCCTGGGACTCTCCAATTCTTGGTATATCCAGCTTTTCCTCTTTGTTTTCTCCTCTATATTCTATGTGGCGAGCATGCTGGGAAACTCCCTCATTGTGCTCACAGTGACTTTTGACCCTCACTTACACTCTCCCATGTACTTCTTGCTGGCCAACCTCTCATTCATTGACTTGGGAGTTTCCTCAGTCACTTCCCCCAAGATGATATGTGACCTTTTCAAAAGGCACAAAGTTATTTCATTCTCTGGCTGCATCACCCAGATGTTCTTTATTCACTTGATTGGTGGTGTTGAGATGGTGCTCCTTGTAGCTATGGCCTTTGACAGATATGTAGCTATATGTAAACCTCTCCATTATCTGACTATTATGAGTCCAAGAATGTGCACTGTGATCCTGGTGACTGCTTGGACCATTGGCTTCATCCACTCAG
This sequence comes from Pseudochirops corinnae, assembly GCA_028646515.1. Lineage (NCBI taxonomy): Eukaryota > Metazoa > Chordata > Mammalia > Diprotodontia > Pseudocheiridae > Pseudochirops > Pseudochirops corinnae. The sequence goes on from CM053589.1 coordinate 32,973,584, forward strand.
TGGTCCAACTGGCTTTTGTTGTTAATCTGCCTTTTTGTGGCTCTAATGAATTGGACAGCTTTTATTGTGATCTTCCTCGGTTCATCAAACTTGCTTGCACAGACACATATAGACTGGAATTCATGGTCACTGCCAACAGTGGCTTCATTTCATTGGGCTCTTTCTTCATCTTGGTTATCTCCTACATTTTCATCCTAGTCACTGTTCAGAAGCATTCTTCAGGTGGTTCTTCGAAAGCTCTCTCCACTCTATCAGCTCATATCACTGTTGTGGTTTTGTTTTTTGGTCCATTGATCTTTGTTTATACATGGCCACACCCCACATCACATTTGGATAAGTTTCTTGCCATTTTTGATGCAGTTCTTACTCCTTTTATGAATCCAGTCATTTACACATTCAGGAACAAAGAAATGAAGGTGGCAATGAGGAGATTGTGCAGCCAGATTGGGAATTTTAGGAAAATCTCTTAAATGACTTGGTACCACAAATTTTTCTCATCAGAAGAAACAAAAAGTCTCATTGAAGAGCTTATTTGCAGAAGGAGATCATGAGCTAGTATTTGGACAGTTGGAGTTTGAGGTCCTAGAGACTTCCAAATGGTAATACTAAGTGGTCAACTAGAAACATAGGTATGAAGCTGGGAGAAATACTGATACTGGAGATATACATTTAAAGTTGTCTAAATATAGATTATAGTCAAAATCCTGGAGGTGGATGAGACTGAGGTGAGCAAAGACAGTACAGTGAAGAAGAATAAAAAGTTAATGCTAGAAACAGAAAAAAAGACAGAGAGGCAAGAGAATTTTTTTTGATGAAGATAGTTTGAAGAAAATGCTGGTGATTATCAATTTCAAGTATTGCAAGATGAAGAGAGCATTACAGGTAACCGTTAACTTCTTCTTATCAGCTTCAGTACATTATCCTTTCTTGTTCCAGAATTATTTATTCTAGAAAATTGCTATTTGTCTGAAAAAAAACTTGACTCCCTTTTCCTTTTTTGTTCCCATTAAGAAGTATGAAAATCTATTTTTGATAATTAAAGTATAACTACCATGAGTATTGCATATTTGATAATTTAAAACATCTTATTATTGGTTTTGGACTTCTTATAAAATAACCCTAAGATTGTCTTTTGGTTGTCTAATTTTGAGTTTGCATAGTTTTTGACCTCTCCTTGTATTCTCCTATGTTTACTGTCTATCTAAAACACATCCACATATAGATATCTATATGTGTAACACCAAGCAAAAGGAACTTCTGGGTTCAGATTATGAGCATAGCAAACTCCATTTAGTCAGTGATAGATTAAGCCAAAACATTCACAGAAAATCAAAATATAGCATAACTCAATAAGTTAGTAAGTCCTCAATTGAATTGCAAAGTACCAAGGTGCAAATATCCCACCCCTGGGCAATTTGTTCATTTAGTCAGTCAACAAAGTCTCTGTTCTCAAATGGAGATTAGTTTCCAATCATAAACAAAGTACATTCATTATGGTCAGTCACAGAGCAAAAAAGTCAAAAGTTTCCCACCCCTGGATCACAACTGTATGACAATACTATCCATTAATGCCAAGCACTTTTCTCAAAAGGGGCAGTGGAAAGCACAAAAAGCCACCCACTCTTAAGCTACAAGGTTAAGATATCATCACAGCATTTAATACCTGAGGAGAGGTCTTGTCTTCATCTTGACATGAGGCAAGTTCTCAGCGATCTCTATTCCTGGGGAGACAAAGCTTAACAAAGCCACAATGTACATTGCCAATGTCCTCAGTAATCCACTAACTGCCTGCAGAACAGTCCCAAAACCCCTGAAAACATCAGCAAGATCCTCTTTCAGGATTTCTGTACACATACAACAAGAAAATCCTTCTTCAGGGCTTTTGAACCAACAGCAATGTTCCAGGACCTCTGCAAGAACATCACTGTCCTTCACCAGCAGATGAATCTGACAAAACAAAATCAAAACAGACTGACAAAATACTGGCATCGCCACCATGCCTCCTCAGTCCTTGGCAGTTCCGGGTAGCAGTTCTCAAAAGTCCTGGGCAGCTCCAACTGGCCCTCAGCAGTCTCTCAGCAACTCTGGCCCCTGGCAATTCTCCTCTCTTTCTGCCTCCATGATATTGCTCCCCAAAAGTCCTTCTGGCCTCCTCTGCTTGGGCTTCTCTCTGCTTTGGCTTCTCTCTAAATCCATGGCACCAGTTCCTCCTGGTTTAGCCCTCTCTTTTCATGTCAGCAAGTCCATCCCACAAGTGGGATTCACAAGCTCTGGGTTTTAACGCTCAACCTGAAAACCAAGCCAACACAGGGAGTTCTTGAAATTCCATTACCATTACAATATCTCTCTCTTTTTCCCTAAATGTGTGTGTGTGTGTGTGTGTATAAAATATATAATTATATTGGAAAATTAAAGAAAGCCAAAGCAATAAAGTTCTGAGAATGTTCATTTTATTGGTGAATTTTTTCCCAGGCTCCTTCATCATTTTAAAGCCTCATTGCCCTCATTTAGTGGCCTGTAATGCACTTCTATTACATTTTTATTATATAAGGATCCAACTTGTTGCAGAGAGTCTTCTGGTATTCCTAATTTCCATCTATTCAACTACGATCTTTTTATATTGTTCATAGTCTGGAAGTATCACACTCAACTTGTTAACTCTTCAAGCAGATCTTTGAGCTGTCAATTATAATGAGATTCCCAACCATTGTAAAGATTCCCCTCATTCACCCAGTTGCTTAGAGTTAGATTATTTGGAAAGGTCCTTAAAGATCAATTTGCCCTACTCCTAAGACAACACTTGAACACCTCTACACCATCTCTGACAAATGACCATTCAGAGTATACTTGAAGATTTCCATGAATAAGCAACTTACCACCCCCTGACAGCCCATCCTTTTGGATAGTTCTAATCTTTGGATATAAGGAAATTTTCTTTTTTTTTTTGATTAAATTTTTTTTTGTTTATTTTTAGTTTACAACATTCATTTCCACAAGATTTTGAGTTACAAATTTTCTCCCTGTCTTTCCCTTACCCACCACCCCAAAACAGAGATCCCACTGAATACCCCCTCCCTCAATCTGCTCTCTTCTATATCCTCTCCCATGTGCCCTCTGACTTTCCAGTAGGGTAAGATGGATCTCCATACCCAATTGCCTGTATATCTTATTTCCCAGTTGCATGTAAATAATAATAATAATAATAATAATAATAATAATAATAAT
>CM053589.1:32977308-32996163 GCA_028646515.1 Pseudochirops corinnae
CGAGCTGGTTTCCCACCACCGTCCACCGCGCAGTGTTCAACCCTGTGTGTTCCAACCACGGAGACGTGGTCCATATCAGCTTTACAAAGTGTACACAATCCTTCTCTGATATTTTTATTCCTTTATCCCTTACCGAGGCCTTAATTTGATATGCCTGCACTTCAACTTCACTGGGTCTGATCAAGGGAATACTAACTGCCTTTCCCATGATTATTTTCCGGCTTTTACCGCCGCTTCTCAAGCCCCTTACCTTGAGGTTGTGGGGGCCCTCCGGACAGAAAACGTAACTAACCTCACCACCTATGCCATTAGAGCATCCGAGACCAGCTCGGACCGTGCGCACAGCTCCTTCCTTCGGCAAGGAAATAATTGAGAGCAAATGTAGAGGGATTGGTCTTGGCAAGAAGAGATACTTCATTGTCAGAGACTTTAAAAAAGGAGAGAGCAGGGTATAATGTCGAATAATTTTAAGACAAAGAATAGGGAGAATAGGAAATTCACATTCAAGGCTAAGTCCTTAACTGAGGAGCAGAGTAGGTGAGAGAGTCTTGAGATGACAGAAGTTTTGGGAAAGTTTTCATGTAGATATAATCCAAGTGCCAAATTACCACATGCACACTGACTTATGTGCCAACCTTTAGTTGTAAAAATTACCCATGCCTATTATAGACTATTACAATAGTCTAGGCTAGAGGTGACAAGGAATTGAGCAGTAGGGGTAATGAGAAACAAACGTGGGCAAGATGAATTATGGAGTTAAAATAGAAGGACCCAGAAATTGAAAGAATGTCAGTTAGGTAAAGGAAAGGTTTAGGTTTTTCTGAGATTTCAGTGTTGAATGACAAGGACTATGGTAATGCCAAAAATAAAAACAAGGAACTTGAGAAGAAGAGTAAGTTCAGAAAAGAAGAACAAAAGTTTAGTTTTAGATGAGCCGAGTTTGAGATGTTAAAAGGATATCCAGATGAAGATATATAGTCAGTAGTGGGAAATGGAAGAATAGAACTCAGAAGAAAGCCTGGAATTGGATAGGTAGACTTAGAAGTTGAGAGCCCTGAGAGAAACAACTAGTATTAGAAATAAGGATGCGGTGACATCATAGAGCTTGATAGGACCTTCAATACTCTCTATGACAATCTTGCTTTCTCCTTCTTCTCATTTTGCATCTAAAGAAACTGAGGGTCAGAAAAGTTAAACAACTTTATCCTAGTTTTCTATCTCTTCATTTAATACCCCATTAATCACACATATAGCCCATGTTGATATAGCACTTGGGTTTTACATAGTGCTTTCCTCAAAGCAACTTGATGCTTCAGCTGATAGAGCACTGGTCCTAGAATCAGGAAGACCTGGGTTCAAATACAGTCTGAGACACTAGTTGTGTGAGTAAGTCACCTATCCTATTTGCCATAATTTCCTCATTTGTAAAATGGGTATAAAAATAGCACCTAACTTCCAGGGTGGTTGTAAGGACCAATTGAGATAAAAATTGTAAGATTTAGTATCCACCATGATAGGGAAGCAGAAAGTTTAGAACAGATTTTCCAGAAGGCAAAAAATAAGGCTTACAGTAACCACAAATGATTTACCTACAAAAATGGAGTATAATCCATCCTACAGGGGGAAAATGGATTTTTAATTAACTAGAAGATGTCTAACCATTCTTTATGAAATGACTAGAGCTGCATAGAACTTTGAAATATATACACAAGAGTCAAAAGAAAAAGTTAAATATGAGTAAGTAATCAGAAGGAATTAAATAAGAAACAATTGCTTACATTCTAGTATGAGAAGAGGACACATAGGTTACCTCGGAACCCAATCATCATCAGGAGTCATACAAGGAGTCTAATAAGACAATGCATCTGGGAGTGGTTTCATTATAGTTTGATGAACTTAAAAGAAGAAAGAAAAAAGAGAGAAAAGGAGAGGAGCAGGAAAAATTATCTCCAATAGAGATGTACAAATAAATTACATAAACAAGGAAAAAGGAATGTGAGAGGAAGGGACACAAACCTCACTGTCATTTGAATGGTCAAAAATGGGAAAAATACACACACACACATACACAGGTGAGTAAAGAAATATATTTCATTTCACAGGAAAACAAGAAGGAAAAAGGAGAATGGAGAGAGGTAAGACAGAGGATAAGTTAAGGGAAGAATTAATCCTGAGAGAAACAAATACTAACTAAAGAGGGTGAATTGTAACAGGGGTCTAAAAGGAAAGAAAGAAAAGGTAAGAACTAGTAATTGGGCCTTCAGTGATATAAAAAGAAAAAGGGCTGGAGAACAGAAGTAGATGGCATTCTCTGACCACCTTTTTCCTCTTAGAAAAGAAAGACAGGGAACAAAAATAAGAAAAAGAATAGAAAGGAGAGAAATATGCCACTAATGATCATAACTGTGAACAGGATAAACTTAGCCATAAAAAGGAGCCCCCAAGGAGCTTACAATTCAGCAAAGGAGAAAACATGCAAACAAATATATAAAAGCAAGCTAAAAAGGATAAAGAGAAAGTAATTAACAGAGGGAAAGCACTCAGATTAGCAATTATGATCTCAGACAAGGCAACAGCAAAAAGACTTAAAAGAGATAAATTAGGGATCCCTACATTTTGCTGAAAGGTGCCATAGACAATGAATAAGTACTAAACATGTATGCGCTAAATGGCATAACATCTAAATATTTAAAGGAAAAATTAAATTAGTTACAAAGAGAAATATGGGGTAAAACAAAAATAGTGGGGGTCCTCACTTTATTCCTTTCATACCTAAATAAATCTAACTTTCAAAAAACAGAAAGGACTGCCTTAACAACATGCCCAAATTTTGGTATGTTGTCTCATTGTTGTCATTATCTCTAGTGAAATTATCTAGAATTTCTATGATTTGTTTTTCAGTTTATCAATTCTTTGGGATTAATTTATTTAGTCTTCAGTTCATTTTTAGCAGCCTTTTATTTAATATAATGTTATTGCATTGTGGTGTTTAAATGGTGTCTATATGTTTCTGCTTTTCTATATTTTTATGAGGTCTTTATGCCCTAATACATGATCAGTTTTGTAAAGGTGCCATGCACACTTGAAAAAAATATGCATACTCCTCTCTATTCCCATTCAGTGATCTCTATCATGTCTCACTTTTCTAAAATCCTATACATGTCCCTTATTTATTTCTTGTTTAGAAAACTTAGAGCTTAGGTAGATATCAAAGACTCCAAAGCCATCCACTGCATCTTAAGCTATTGCCACTTCTCTTGATTCTGTCCTGCCATTGAACTGTGATGACTCTGGAGGAAAGAGTGAGGCCAACAACTTCATGCAAAGTCTACCTCACTTAAATTCAATTTACACATGAATCAAAAGACATCACCCATACCATTTTACCATTTTACCTATCCCAAAGTCCTGTGGTGATAGGCAAGCGATGAAGCAGCAGGTGCAGATACACTGGGAGCTGTAGTCACAACCCTGCACACAGGTGGCCCAGGCCATAGGGTCATTTCTCACTTGAAGCAGCAGTGTGATTCAGCAGCCCCCTAGGTGTTTGAGCAGCCTTTTAAGGATTGCACCATTCACCTCCTGGTGTGAGGAAGGAGTTAGAAAAGGTGCCCTAAAAATTATCTGCTTACCAAACCCTGGCCTAATTACTGTGGCAGGTGGGAAATCCCACTCTGCAGTTAGAACAAAAAGAAAAAATGTACAAAAACATCCGTAAAGATGATTTCCCTCATCATTGGTACATGGAATGTGCACACACTTACAGATTTATCTAGGAGTAAAAGGGATGCATTGAGGACCCTCACTATTATAATTTTATCTATTTCTCCCTGTAATTCATTTAGCTTTTCCATTAAGTATTTAGATGCTGTTCCATTTGACATATATGTGTTAATTATTGAAATTAATTCATTGTCTCTGTTACCCTTTCAGCAACAAGTAGTTTCCCTATCTTTAAATTACGTTCATTTTTGCTGTTTCCTTGTCTGAAATTATAATTTCTATGCCTGCTTTTTTTTTTTCGTTCATCTGAAGCATAATAGATTTTACTCTGATCCATTATTTTGATTCTCTGTGTGTCTTTATGCTTCAAGTGTGTTTCTTGTAAATGATATATTTTATTTTGCTTTCTAATCCATTCTGCTGTCCTTTTCCATTCTATATGGTTGAGCTCATTCCATTCACATTCACAGTTATGATAGTTAATTTTGTATTTCCTTCTCTTAGACTTTTCTTAGACTATTCTCTTAGACTTTTTCTTCTCTATACTTCTCATTCACTCTTTATTACAAGTACTTACTCTTTCTTTCCTTTTAACCTCTCCTTCATATTCCTTTTCCAAGCTTGGTCTTTGTTTTGCTTATGACTAATCTCTCTCTAAATATAACCTGCAGCTTATACTTCTCTTTTCCCCCTTCTAGTTCTTTTCTGTATGCCTGCTGAGTTGAATTTATTCCTGCATCAAATTCTGTGTGTGTGTGTGTGTGTGTGTGTATTTTGTGTGTTTTCTGTCCTATTTTGACCAGTTTAGATGAAAGTGAAATTCAAGTCACTGCTCTCCCCAATCCTTCCACATTTGTATGGACTTCTACTTGAGCACCCTGGTTATGTGAGATAAGTTCCCCCACCACCACCATCCTTTCTCCTATTTTGTACCTAATATAACCTTTCCCTACCTGTTTCTTTTTTCAGCATTATCAAAACATAACAAAACTACTTATGGGCTATCTGTATTGTTTGACTACTTCTATGATCCCTTATGACAAGTAGGATTCTAAAAGAACATTTTTTAAACATCCATTAGCATGTAAACGGTTCATCATTATGAAGTACCTCCTGATTGTTCACTTGTATATGCCTTTTTATTTTTCTCTTAACTCTTGTGTTTTTATTTCAAAGTTCCTTTTCAGCTCTAGTTTCCCCCTTATCCCTCCTCTGCTTCCAAAGTCCTTGATTTCTCTTAAGATCCTTTTTTTTTTCCTACTCAGTTTTTCTGGGTGAATTATTGTTGGTTGTAGGCCTTTATATTTTGCCTTATATGTTTATTTATTATATATATATAAATATATATTACTACATATATATTCAGTCTATATTTTCTGCTCCTTTATTGTGGTAGCTACTAAATCTTGACTATGATTTCTTCATATTTAAATTATTTATTTCTGGCTGCTAAGAAAATTTTTTTTCTTTTATTTGAAAGTTCTGAATTTTGGCAATGACTTTCCTGGGATTTTTTTCATTGTAGAGTTTCTCTTACCATGTGGATTCTTTCTGTTTTCACAATGTCCCTTATTCTAATATGCTTGAGCAAATTTCTTTAGTAATTTCTTGAAATATGATATCCAGGTTCTTCTTTGATTGTGCATTTCAGGAAATATAATGATTCTTAAGTTATCTCTTCTTATTCTATTTTCCAGGTCAGTTGTTGTTTATATGAGATACTTCAATTTTCCTCTATTTTCTCAATATTTTTACTTTGTTTTAACGTCTATTCTGCTAAAGTTATTACCTGATATTTAATCAATTTTTAATTTTTTGGAGTTTACTATGGTAAGGTTTTGTACCTCTTGTGTTATTATAGATTCTTTTTCCAAGTCTCTCCTCCAGAGTTCTCATTTCTAAATATAATATCATTTCTAAATTCATTTGAAAACATCATTTCTTCTAGGAATTATAATTACTCATGTGAGCAAACTAGATCTTTTTTCTTTTTTTCTTGCTTTTTTTTTTGAAGGGCAATTGAGGTTAAGTGACTTGCCCAAGGTCACACAGCTAGTAAGTGTTAAGAGTCTGAGGTCAGATTTGATCTCAGGTCCTCCTAACTCCAGGGCCGGTGCTCTATTCACTGGGCCACCTAGCTACTCCCAAGGTCTTTTTTACTTTAAGGTCTTTATTATAGGTGTTTCTGGGTTATTCTTCTCTTCTGTGTTTGTGTCTTTGTCGTTCCTGGCATGATAAAACTCCTTAATTTTTTTTATTTCCTCATTTTGTTGCCCCTGAAACTGACAAGTTATATGACTCATGACAAGTTACAACTCTTACAAGTCTCAGTTTCCTCATCTGCAAGATAAGGATGATAATAGCACCTATCTCAGAAGGTTATGATGAGGATTAAATAGAATGATGTATGAAAAGCATTTCACAAACCCTTAAAGTGCTATATACATAACAAATATTATTATCTCTGTGAATCTATGCTAGTTCTCATTAAATTTGTTGATGTGGCTGGATTATACCACCACAACTACAAAACACGTGTGGTGGTGGTAGTAGTAAAGTCAGAGGGATGCATAATTGTTCTATTGTAGGGTCATTAGCTAAGAATGACCTTAAAATCATAACCAAAAAAAAGGAATGATAAATGACACTTTTGGCAATCGTTAAGTAAAAGGAGCTTGGTTAAAGGTAGGAGTTTGGTTATATTTCTTGTTTCCTATCCCTTCTGTCTCCTCTACTTTACTTCTATCCACTACCTTACCCTCCTATGATTTGCCCATCCCCTCCAAGGATCCCTCCCCTATCCTCCCATTCCCCTATATCTAAACACCTTTCTATACCCCATTTACCTATTCTCTCACCCTCCCCTCTAAAGATTCCTCTCTTGTCCTCTCCCCTTTCCCTATGCCCCTACCATTTTATTTCTTCTGAATTTAGAAGACTATTATACTCTTCTAAATATATATGTATATGTTCCCTCTTAAACCCATTCCTGATGAAAGTAGGTTACCAGAACTACCAGCCCTCCTCCTCCATCTGATTCCTCTGTATCAATTCTCCCTTTTGCACCTCAAATAATTACTCTTTTAAGCTGTTCCCAAATGGTTTTATTTTTTAAATTCATATCATTCTCAGGTTTACCCCCAGTCTTTCTTATAAACTACCCAATTATTGATAAGAATCTTAGATGTCAATTTTACATATATGAAAAGTAAACAGTCTGTCCTTATGGGTCCCTTATATTCAGTCTTTGTTATGTACCTTATATTTTTCTTGGTTCTTATATGTTGAATCTTCTATTAAGTTCAGGATTTTTTTTAACAAAGTCTTGGAAGTCTGAGAGTTTATCAAATGTCTTTTTTTTTTCATTCAGGATAATATTGAACTTTGCAGGGTATGATGTTTTCAGCTGGAGTTTGATATGTTGTGTTCCAAGACCTACAGTCTTTTAATGTCTTTGCTGCTAGGTCTTGTGTAATTCTAATTGTGGCACCATCATATTTAAATTGCTTTAATCTTGATGCTTTTGCTATTTTTCTTTGAGCTGGGGGTTTCAAAATTTGACTATGATATTCCTATGTTTTCCTCATGGGATCTCTTTTAAGTGATCATTGGATTTTTTCTATTTCTACTTTCCCCCCTTGTTCTAATACTTCAGGACAATTTTCTTTGATTATTTCTTATATTATTGTATCAAGATTCTTTTTTTTATAATAATTTTCAGTTAATCTAATTATTTTTAAGCTTTCTCTTCTTGATCTATTCTCTAAATCTGTGGTTTTTCTTATAAAAATGTTTCAGTTTCTCTTCTATTTTTTCATTATTCATATTTTGCTTAATCATTTCTTGGTGTCTTATAATTTCACTGGCTTCACTCTGCCCAATTTTAATTTTCAAGGTGTCATTTTCTTCCTTAAGGTTCTGAATCTCCTTTTCTAGTTGGCTGACTTTCTTTTCATACCCTTCTTGTTTTTCTTGGATTATTCTTATTTTCTTTTTTAGTTTTTCCTCAATCTCTATCATTTGATTTTTTAAAGTCTTTTTTAAGATCTTCTGTGAATTCTTTTTGGGCAGGTGACCATTTGATGTTATTCTTTGAGGGTTTCTTTACTTCAATATCCTCCTCTGAAGATGAACCTTAGTCATCTCTCTCCCCATAAGAGGTTTCTATAGTTGGATTATTTCTCTTTTGCCTGTGCATTTTTTGGTGGTGGTAGCTTAATTATTTGTGTCACCTCTAGCCCTGGAGTATGGGAAATGGTGCCTCTTGCCCCAGATCTTCAGTTCTTCCCTCTAGCCTGAAGACAAAGACAAGCCTCCAGCCTCTTCTAAGTGCCCATAGCCAGGGCTTTTCTGCCCCGCTGCTTCTGCACTCACCAGGCGTGAGCTAGTTCCTTCTCGCCCCACTGCTCTCCTCAGCACGGCTGAGTCTGGCATTCCTGGTCAGCAGAGGTTTCCTTGATCTTCCCGGGCTCAGATTCCCAACTTCCCTCACCATCCCGGGGGTTAAAGTTCTGGTGGCTGGGGCTGAGGCAGCCTCTCAAACCAACTAACCCCAGGGCTTGCCGCTTGTCGTTTAAGAGGCTAGCAACTTGCTTGTTAAAACGGAACCTAGCCTGGAGGTGTTTACTCTTCACAAGGACAAAACTTCTTCTTAAAATTTTTCTTCTGATCTTCTCAAATTGTCGGGGGAAGGACCCTAGTTATGCCCCGGTCCTTATCTATCTCCACCCACACTTTGTTCCCCTTAGATATCTCCAATCCATCCTTCTTGATCTTTTTCTTTTTAACTCTCTACAGTCTGGTTTCTAATCTCATTCAACTGAAACTATTCTCTGTAAAGTTACCTGTGATCTTAACTTTTAAATGTCATGGGCTTTTTTCAATCCACATCTTTCTTGATCTCTGCAGTCTTTGACGCTGTCAATCATCTCTTCTCAGGGCTACTCTTTTTCTCTTGGTTGTCCTTTAGTCTCTCATGGCGTTCCTCCTACTTGGCTGACTTCTCTGTCTCCTTTGCTGGATCTTCATCCAATTCAGACCCAATACGTATGGGTGCCCCGCCCCCAGCTCTGTCTTGGATTCTCTTCTATTATCCCTCCATACTAGAGGATCTCATCAGTCCCCAAGGTTTCAATTATCATCCCTATGAAGATGGTTCTAAGATTTCCTTATCCAGTACTAACCTCCAGATTGAATCTCCTACTGCCTATTGGACGTCTCAACCTGGACATCCCAAAGACATCTTAAAATCAACATGTCCAAAACTGATTCCTTGATCATTTGCTGAAAAATCTCTTCCTAATCTCCCCTTTATCATGGAGGACACCATCCTTCTAGTCAATGTTACAACCTAGCACTCTCCCCACCCCACCCCCTCACTTCCTACATCCAATATGTTACCAAGGTCTGTCAATTTTACCTTCATAATATCTTTCAAATATATCCTCTTCTCTTCTCTGGAACTGCCACCACCCTGATTTAGGCTCTCATTACATCACATTTTGCAATTTTGGACTCCCTGACTCAAGTCTCACACTCCAGTCCATCCTCCACTCAGCTATTAATTTAATCTTCCTAATGCACAGGTCTAACCAAATCATCACTACCACCACCACCATCCTCACTCAATAAACTCCATTATCCCCTTATCACCTTCAAAATCAAATATAAAAGCCACTGGTTAATGTTCAGAATTATTTGTAGTATGATCTTTCCTACATTTCCAGTCTTCTTATACCTTATTCCCACCCCAGACATACTCTGTGATTCAATGACACTATTATGCTTTCCCTTCCTCAAAGACATTCTGTCTTACAACCCAAAATATTTTCATTGTCTGTTCCCCAAGCCCTGAAGTTCCCTCTCTCCTCCTCTCCACCTCCTAGCTTCCTGGATTTCTTCAAGTCTATGCTGAAACCCTATCTCCTACAGGATGCCTATTCTGATCCTCTTTAATTATAATGCCTTCCTTCTGTTGATTATTTGAAACCTATCCTGAATATAGTTCATTTATACATAATTATTTGCATGTTGTCTCCCCCATTAGACTGTGACCTTCTTGAGAGCAGGCTCTTTTACATTTCTTTGTATCCTCAAAACTTAGTACAGTTTCTGGCACATTGTAGACACTTAAATGTTTATTGGCTGATCGATTGACAAATAAGTAAATATAAGGTGATTTGAGAAGAGGTAGAACAACTTAGATCAGAAAAGGTTTCACAGAAGAAATGGCACCTGAATTGAGGCTTAAAAAAGTTAAGGATTCTGATACATAGCGATAAAGAGTTAATACATTCTAGAAATGGAGAAAGGATTGTTCTAATACACAGAGAGGAAAGATTGAATGTCAGGCTTGGGTAACAGGTAGTAGTCCGGTTTTACTAGAATGTAGAATGTGTGAAGGATAGTAGTATAAAATAAGGCCAAAAAGGTTTGTGGGAGCCATATTGGGAAGAGTTGTAAATTTTAGTCTCATGAATTTGTGTTTTCTCCTGGGACAATGATAAGGAGGCATTGACAGTTTTTAAGCTAGGAAATGATAGACGTATGTCTTAAGATAATTTTGGCAACTATATGAAGTAGAGATGTCAAACTCTCAGCTTCAAGGTGGAGCCACAAAACAGTCCAACCAGATTAAAATATAATTTGAAAACATGTAACAAAATAAGTAAAAATACCGTAAAACATAAAAATTGTTAATTTGTGATTTTCTAAGTTAATACATGGCAACAGGGATCCATTTCTGTTTGAGTTTGACACCATTGTTGTGAAGGATTACTTTGAATGGAGAGATATTGAAATGAAAGGAAGAGGGCAGATTAAGAAGCTATTAGAATAGACTGAGGTGCTAATAGAATAGACAAGACTGAGGTGCCTGAGGTAATACTATGATTTTATGAGGCATAAGTTAGGAAAAGACGCATTTCAGCCATGGGGGATGAAAAGGCAGCGATGTAAGAGATGGAGTACCATATCTAAGGAAGAGAAGAAAAAGCCACTTTGGATCATATCCATCGGGTATGGAAAAGGAAATAATATATAATGAGGTTTGAAAAATAAGTCTGGATCAGGATGTGAAAGGCTTTAAGAGTCAAACAGGAGAGTTTATATTTTATGCTAGAGGCATTAGGAAAGCCACTAGCATTTATTGAGCAGGGGAGTGACTTTGTCAGAATTCTACTTAAGGAGAAACACTTTGACAGCTGTAGGGAGGATATATAGATATAGATATATGTATAGATAGATAGAGAGATAGAGAGATAGATAGATAGATAGATAGATAGATAGATAGATAGATAGATAGATATAGATAGATGGATGGATGGATGGATGGGGGGGGGGGGTAAGGGAGTATAGAACAAAAACCAAAAGATTATGAACCTGGGAGACTGGGGAGATGGAGGCACCCTCAGAAGAAATATAGAAGTCCAGAAAAGGTGTAGGTTGGGTGGGAACATAATGAGGCAATTAGGGGCTATAGTAGATAGCATACTAGACTTAAAGTCAGGGAGTCCTGAGTTCAAAGGTTGCCTTAGACATTTACTAGCTGTGTCATTCTGGGAAAGACACAACCTCCCTCATCAGTTTCCTCATCTGTAATATGAATACAATAAAAGTACCAACGTCAGAGGGTTTTTGTGAGGTTCAAATGAGATAACATGTAAAATGCTTTGCAAATCTTAAAGAACTATATTAAAAATGCAAACTATTATTATATTTTATTATGTTATATTACATTTTTTGAGTTTAAAATATCTATGGAATACTAAATGGAATTATTTGGGAAGCATCAGATTTAAGAGTCTTAGGCCTGATAGTCTTTACCTGTAATGAATTTAAACAACCTTCTTCAAAAGCCAGCTACACACTCTCCCCATTGCTACCTTCATCTCTTTGTTCCTGAATGTGTAGATGACTGGGTTCAGAAACGGAGTAAGAATTGCATCAAACAAGGCAAGAAACTTATCCAGGCTTGATGTAGGAAATGGCCATGTATAGAAAAATATCAATGGACCAAAGAATAAAATCACCACTGTGATGTGAGCTGCCAGAGTGGAAAGAGCCTTGGAAGAACCACCTGAAGAATGTTTTTGAACAGTGACCAGGATGAAAATGTAGGAAATTATCAGTACACAGAAGGATCCAAGAGAAATTAAACCACTGTTGGCAGTGACCATAAATTGCAATTTATAAGTCTCAGTGCAGGCTAGTTTGATGAATCGAGGAAGGTCACAGAAAAAGCTATCCAATTCATTAGGACCACAAAAAGTTAAGTTTACGACCAAAGCCAATTGAATCAAGGAGTGGATGAAGCCAATGATCCAGGCAACAATCAAGAGGAAAATACACATTCTTGGGTTCATAATGGTCAAATAGTGAAGAGGTTTACATATGGCCACATATCTGTCAAAGGCCATGGCCATAAGCAACACCATCTCAGTGCTACCAAATGCATGAATGAGGAATATCTGAGCAATGCAACCCCCAAAGGAAATGAATTTACGCCGCCTGAAAAGGTCACAAATCATTTTAGGAGCTGTGACTGAGCCAAGACCTAAGTCAATGAAAGAGAGGTTGGCCAGCAGGATATACATAGGGGAGTGTAAATGAGAGTCAAAGATCACAGTGAGTAAAATGAGCATGTTTCCCAGAATGCTCACCATATAAAGTACAGAGGAGGACACAAAGAGGAGACATTGAATCTCCCATGAATCAGAGAGCCCAAGGAACACAAACTGAGATACTATAGAATGATTCTCCCCATCCATTGACTCCAACGGGCACAACTGGATATGACCCTACCTAAAAGAAAAAGATGATACAAGAATAGGAATTCATGAGAATACTATTAGTATCCTGGCTGTAATATTAGTATCCTAGGATGTACAAGTTAGTAAAGTCAAATATTACCTTAATATGTCACAAACCAAGCAATATTCACACAATCTCTGAAATTGTTCAATATTGCTTTTTCTGCTCATGCTTCTGTTTTTCTGTTAATGGATAAGGTGGGAGCATAAAAGAAGGATGCTAGGTTTTTAACAAATACCCCCAAAACATCATAGGATCCCAAAAATAATAGAACTCAAAGGGATCTTAAAAACCATCTAGTGCAACACAATCATTTTATAGATAAGGAAACTGGGGTTGGAATTAAGTGACTTGCCCAAGTTCACACAATTAATGTGACTGAGGTACATTTCAAGCATAGGTCTTACTGATTCTAGTCCAGGACTCCTTAAGCTCCACCCAAATATTCTACAGGTGAAAGAAATGCTGTAAAGAGAGGAACGTCATTTAATTGGAGCATGAAATGTTGAACTAATGAGATAAATAGAATATAGAGGTGTAAATTTCAAGGAATGATATGGAAAATAAAGATATTCAATATAGGTCTTGTAATTGTCCAATATAATTCTGTGAAGTTTCTTTTGGAAATTGCCTTGAAAGCATGTGATACATTCTTTTAAAGATCCTCAGTGGCAATAAATCTTTGTCCTTAGAAAAATACTTGGGGGGAGGGGGGCGGTACATAGGTGGCTCAGTGAATAGAGCACTGACCCTGGAGTCAGGAGGACCTGAGTTCAAATCTAGCCTCAGACACTTAACACTTACTAGCCATGTGACCTTGGACAAGTCACTTAACCCCAATTGCCCTGCCTTCCACTCTTCAAAAAGAAAAAAATGACTTGGATTTTAAGAAATAACCAAAAAATCATTTAGAACCAAGTATGGTTAAGACAAGAGGACCTTAAGGTGGATTAATATCATTTCAGATTAATAGCTAGCTATAACCATAAAGTGAAAATTTTCTTTTATGGCTCATAAAATAGTTTGAGAGAAAATCCCAAACTGTATTATTCCAAACGACATGAGACATTAGTTTGAGTAAATAAAATTAAGCATTTTGTCTAAAATCTGGGGACAAAGATAAGGACAGGCTGTTAGAGGAAGCTGAAAAACAAGCTCAGGAAATTACACAACCAGAAAAAAAAAAATGCAATCTACAGAGACCGATATGACAGATCTAAAGGAAACATGAAGTAGAGATATTAATAGTACTATCAGATTTGGTTCCACCTCATACCTGTTTCCGTTGGCACAATGGAAAATATCAAATGTTGGAAGGTCATGGGGGGAAGCAGAACTTTAATGTTCCATTGATAAAACTGTGAATTAGTGCAGCCATTATGGAAAACAATTTGAAACCATGCCCCAAAATTTACTAAACTGCCCGTACCATTTGACCAGTGATACCATTAGGCCTGTATCCCAACCAGATTAAAGAAAGAGGAAAAGGACCAATACACACAAAACTATTAATAGCAGTTCTTTTTGTGGCAGCAAAGAACTGAAAATTAAAGGGATACCCATCACTTGTGGAGTGGTTGAACAAATTATGGTATATGAATGTGATGGAATTACCTTGATCAGAATTACTCTGATCAACATAATGAGCAACCAGGATTCCAAACAGCCAAAGATGAAACATGCTACCTACCTCCTTACAGAATTGTGATGAACTCAAAGTGCAGACCAAGTCCCATATTTCTTGGAGATGTCCAGTCCAAAAATTTGTTTTGCTTAATTATGCATATTTGTTATAAGGGTTATGTTTTTCTTTTTTTCCAGTGCAAAGGAGTTAAAAATAAAGGGGAAGAAAATAGATTTTAGTAAAATAAAATTTAATTTTCATAAAAAATTATCAGACTTCTCAAAAAAGAAAATTTTACCACAATATTTCAAGAAGCTATATAAGAAAATTTATCTGAAATATTAAAAAAAATAGAAACCAACAAAATGAGTTAATAACTCAATGGAATTGAGGAGTTAGAGAATGGAGAATACATTAGGGATATAAATTGAAATGTAATATGAAAAACAACAGAAATGTTACTTTGATCAACAGCTGAATGACCCAAATAAACTTGGGTCACAGAAGAAGGAAGAGATGAAGAATAAGCTGATTTGGGCCAATGAGGGAAAATAATTTCTTGTGCTGTAAGAAATAAAGAATGAGTTTCAGAGAAACCTGGGAAGATTTTTATGAAGCAATGAAAAGTGAACAGAACTGAAAAATAATTTATAAAATAACAACATTGTAAAGTGACATAAATACTTTTTAACTGTTGGCTGTAAAAACAAACAATTTGAAAAGACATAAGAACTCTGATCAACATAATGACCAATTAGGATTCCAAAAACTTAAAGACGAAACATTCTACCTAACTCCTAACAGTGTTGTCATGGACTCCAAGTGTATACTAAGTCCTATATTTCTTGGAGACGGCCAATGCAAGAATTTGTTTTTCTTGATTATGCATATTTGTTACAGAGGTTTTGTTTTCCTTTTTTCTGATGGAGAATGGGTAGAATGGAATGGAAAGAAAATAGAGTTTAGTAAAATAAAAAATAAAATGATGTTTTTAAATTTCTGAACTTCTCAAAAAAGGAAACAATTTTACCATGATATTTTAAGAAACTGTACAAGAAAAATTTTCAGAAATATTGAAAAAAATTAGAAATCACAGACTGTAAGGGCCATTAATAAGTATGCACCTGAAATTCAGTTCAATTCTTGAGTTTATAATGGTCAACTGCAGTAAACATATCACTGTCAATCTCTGAGAACATAGCATCATTTGACAGATAACCAAAGGGAAACCAACACATATTTTAAAAAATCAAACCAAAGTAGCTTTTTTAAAAATGAAAAATGAAAAAAGGTGCAATATGGGACATAAGACTTTGCCTACATTTAAAAACTGATATAGAATTATAATATTTTAGAGTTAGAGGTTGACATCCATCAAGATTAAATGCAGAAATAAAGGATGAAAGACTTCCTCAGGATCACACAACTAGCGTCTGAGGAAAGATTTAAACGCAAATCTTCCTAATTATAAATCCAGCTCTGTAACAGCATAAGTTTGAAGAATGGAAATAGAAAGAACCAACTGTATAGAAATTTTACATATAAAAAAGATTGTATGTACTCAAATCAACATGTAACTTGAAAGTATGATAAATTATTTAATAGCTTGATCTAATCATGGAATTGGGAAGTAGAAATTGAGATGTAATGTGAAAAAGAATAGAAATGTTACTTTGATCAGCAGCTGAATGATACAAATGGGTTTGGGCAAAAGGAGAGGGGAAAGGAAGAATAAGTTGATTTTTGTCAATGTAGAAAAATAATGAAAGAAAAGTCAAGGAAAAAGGGTAGTGTGCAAAGAGCGTTCAGTATGAGTGGCACAACAATCTTAAATTATGGTTAACGAAAAAGAACTCCAAGCTTTGTAAAATGTATTTCATAATAATTTAAAGATAGAAACTGCATTTAATGTTGTATGACATGTTGAGGTTAGAGAAATTTTAGCATTAGTTTAAAAGGAAGATTATATTCATTTTTGATAAAATGAATAATTTAACAAAGGATGGGAAAGGGTAAGACATATTTTGTTAAGTCATTTCAGTTGTGTCTGCCTCTTCATGCCCCCATTTGCAATTTTGTTGGCAAAGATGCTGGAGGGTTTATCATTTCCTTCTCCAGTTCATTTTAAAGATGAGAAACTGAGGCAAACAGGGTTAAGTGACTTCCCCAGGGTCACACAGCTAGCTAGAGTCTGAGGCCAGATTTGAATTCAGGGTTGATAAGTCTTCCTCACATCAGACACAGCACTCTGTTCACTGAGTCACCTAGCTAACTAATGAAACATATATAACAATTATAACTTCAAATGTAAATGCATTTAATTCTCAGCAAAAAAGAAAAAAGATTATCAAATACACTAAAAATCACAAGCATTTCAACACTCATCTAATGGAATATCAAGCAAAAATATAGATGAAAAAATACATTGAAAATTAATTTGATAGATACATGGACAGAACTGAAAGAGATAAGTGTTGAACAACTGTTTCAAATACACATGGAACATTTATAAAAATCAGTTACCTCAGACAAAACAGTATTAGAAATCAAATGAGAAAAGCAAAAATTTTAAATGCTATGATTAAAGACCACAACAGTAAAAAAAACAGTCTTCTCTAAGAAAAATAAGACAAAGATACATAATCAAATGAAAAATAGTACTTGTTGAGTAACAGTTGATTTAAAAAGAAAATTATAGAAACAATACAAAAATTATGTGTGTGTATATATGTATCTATACATATGTATGTATACAACACATCAAATGTGTGCCTTATGTTCATATACCACAATTTCTTCAACTATTTCACAATTACTGGACACATGGGTTGTCCTGATGTATTGGGATACAGTCAAATCAAAACTCAGAGCCAAAATTATATTCCTAAATCTTTTATAAACATGATAAAATAATAGAAAATTAATGAATCCTATTGCTATCAATTAGCTAGTTAGAAAATGAATAAATTTGTTCACCAAAAGCAAGCACAAAACATGAAATCATCACAATTAAAGAAATTTATAAAACTAGAAAACAATCAAATTAATAAATAAAATTGTCAATAAAATGACTAAGCCATTTGTAAAATTAAATTTTAAAAAATATAATCAAAATTTTAAAATCAGAAATGAGAAAGGTGAGATCACAATTAATGAAGAATTTTTTAAAATCAGCTACCATTATGTGCAACTAGATAGATGCCAATAAAACTTAGAATATTAAAATACAAAATTCTCAAAAGACTAAATAGAAAATAGATAACACAAATAAGCAAATCGCAAGAAAAAATTAAATTGTTATTAACAAGTTGCAATTAAAAGGACAAGATAAAATCTCAAGGAAATTATAGCAAAGATTCATCAAAAAAGAAAATTCCTGTACCATAAAATTATTTAAAAGTTAGAGATTCAATGAATAAAATCTAGTCCCCCTCTCAAAACTTATAAAAATTTAAAAAAAGAAAAGAAAACTACAGACCATTATCATTAACCATCAACATTAGAAAATATTGAATAAGATACTACTGGGTAAAATTCAGCAATTTATCAAAAATTAATCATTATCATCAAGAAGGAAGACAGTTACAGAGAAAAAAACATTGGCTCTAGATTCAGAAAATGTAAGTTTCAATTCTACATCTGATGCTACCTGTGTGAACTTAAATAAGTCGCTTAACTTTCTTGGATCTCAGCTTCTTCATCCATAAAATGAATAAGTTGGATTAGATAAATTAAAAGGTCCCTTCCAACTCAAATTCTATGATCTTATGATATGAAGAAAGTTTTATATCAAGAAATGAAGAATGGTTCAATAATAAGAACTCAACTTACTAAGGCATGTAAGACAACCCATAAATATTATGCAATTTAATCAATAAACGCTCCCCAAAACTTTAATAAATTACCTTTTTTAATTTTAAAAAGCCTAGGAGTAGAAAGCTTTTTCCTTAACAGAATAAAAAGTTCTTATTTCAAATCAATAATTAGCATTTAATTAAGACTCTCCCCAGGATTGATATTAAATAAACACCTCCTCCCATTACCTCCTTCACATCTACCTCACACAAGAGGTGACCTTTCTCAAGTTCTTTTCGTGATGGCTAAGATTTGGATACTGAAGGGATGCTCATCAATTGGTGAATGGCTGAACAAGGTAAGGTATATGATTGTCAGAGTATTGTGTTATAAGAAATGACAAGCAAGGGCGGCTAGGTGGTGCAGTGAATAGAGCACCAGCCTTGGAGTCAGGAGGACCTGAGTTCAAATCCGGCCTCAGACACTGAACACTTACTAGCTCTGTGACTTTAGGCAAGTCACTTAACCCCAACTGCCCTCCAAAAAAAAAAAATGACAAGCAGGATGATTTTAGAAAATACTGAAAAGTGAAGTGAGTAAAACCAGGAGAACATTGTATACAGTAGAAGCAATATTGTATAATGAAGAACTATGAATGACAGCTATTCTCAGCAATACAATGATCCAAGATAATCCCAAAGGGCAAATGATGAAGGATACCATCTGCCTCCAGAAAAAGAACTGATATTGTTTCAATATAGACTGAAACATGCTATTTTTCATTTTCTTTCTTTCATTCTTTTTCTTTATTCAAGTTTTCTTGTACAAAATTACTAATATGAAAATCTTTTTCACAATTGCACGTGTATAACCTATATTTGAATGTTTACCATCTCAGAGAG
>CM053589.1:32996663-33007265 GCA_028646515.1 Pseudochirops corinnae
CATGAAGATTAGACTACATGATTAGACTCTAAGGATCTTGTCGTCAAGAGCAAATAAAAAATAAGAATGGTTAGTTCAAAGGGACTGGGTGGTTCTGTGGTTTTCCAGGGACTTCATGGATTTTCCATGCATCATATTCATGGTACCCTTTATCTGATTAAATCATTTTGATGAAAAATGTCAATGTATTTCTCTATTAATCACTCTCTTGAGTCCTATATTCCATTTTTCTCTCTAAGGAAGTCTCCTATAACATATTTACAGTCGATGTGACAGTGAGCAAAATGGAGATGAGTAGTACTCCTATTCAGAAATGTCATTCTAGAACAGTGGTTCTCAACTTGCCTAATGCCGTGACCCTTTAATACAGTTCCTCATGTTGTGGTGACCCCCAACCATAAAATTATTTTCGTTGCTACTTCATAACTGTAATTTTGCTACTGTTGTGAATTGTAATGTAAATATCTGATATGTAGGATGTATTTAAATTGAACATGACCCACAGGTTGAGAACCGCTGTTCTAGAAAGAACTCAAAAGAACATCTGTACCAATCTCTCCCTATATTCTACCATATTTAAACCTTGCAGGACACATTTGTCTTTTGTTTTCTTCTTCAAGCCATAGGGATTGAGAATCCCCTGCCTCATTAGCACATCAGACAAGTGTTTTTACTGAGTTATCACCTCAATAGTCTAAAAGTTCTTCTTGTTGTTCAATCGTGTTCAACTGTTTGTGATCCTATTTGGGGTTTTCTTGGCAATGAGACTAGAGTGGTTTGCCATTTGCTTCTCCAGCTCATTTTACAGAGGAGGAAATTGAGGCAAATGGGGTTAAGTGATTTCTCAAGGTCACACAGCTAGTAAGTGTCTGAAGCCAGATTTGAACTCAGGGAAATGGTGTCCCTGACTTCAGGCCCAACACGCTATCCATTGTGCCACTGGCTCCCCCAAAAGTCTTCCTTACATTGAAATGAAATTTCTCTTAAATTCTAGTCCTTTTCCTCTTGTTTGTTGCTTAGTGATCATGAAGAACAAATGATCAGCACCACTCTCATTACAATATTCCATGTATGCACCTGAAGTCATTACCAAGGCAATATCCCCTAATCTTCTTCCCTTTTCTGGGAAATCCAGTTCCCTGCAGGTTTTCACCCTTTAAACATCTCTGTCACTTTCCTCTTTAACCATCTTCACATCATCTCTAAACTGCTATGACTGAAACTGGAAACAATCTCTAATAACAAAAACTCTAGTAGAAGGATTAATAATAATATGTTTACTGTTGTCTTCCCTTTGTCCATTGCATAGGGCCAATGAGTAGTACATTACTGACTATTGGTCTGAAAGATCCCCTGGTGACTTTTTTAAATGGACCAATTCCCAACTAGACCTTCTCTATCTTATTCCCCCTGGGGTTTGTATCCATGAATAACACTTTGTACTGATTCAATCTGAAAGTCCTCCCACTGCATCAAATTAATTATATACACATGATCTTTAAGTAACACCAGAAGTGAAGCGTGTACTAAAAAGTTCTTCCTTCTCACCTTCTTGTGGTTAATATTCCTCCCTTCCCAAAAGGAAACAAAAATTAAAAATTAATCTTTGCTAGGGGCAACAAGTAAAGAACTAAACTCCTGAATCTTGCATCCCAGTCTTGTGCTTGACCTAATCCATAGTCCTAATTCTAGACTTACTCCTATTTGGTGTGTCTTTGCCTTGGGTCCTTCACCCTGGGTTGAAACTAAGGATAATTTCAAAGAATATTTTGCCTTCACTTTAGTCTAGATTTATGGGTCACGACCCACCATTTGAGAAGTGCTAAAAGCATTGCAAGTGGAAAAAGTTTAAGAAGCACTAGCTAGAATACCTCATATTTATTCTTCTATGGAGCTCAGATCCTCTCCATCCTTCCTGTCTAAAAGCCAGCATCCCACTCATTTCTGAACAATTAAATTTTGTCACTCTATCTGCCACTGAATCTGAGGAAATCTATTCTTTCTGTGATCAGCTTTACATTCATCTTCCCCACCTACCTGGGCTGAGGCAAAATCATATTCAATAAATACAAGGATCTCTAACAGTTCATCCAGCACAAAGAACCACATAAAATGCTGTCATAGAAGAAAAGGCAGCTAATTAGCAGCCCTGGTGAGTGCAGAGACAAGGGCGGCTAGCCTGAGCTCATTCGACCAAGGGAATTATCTTCTTGAATCTTACTGGTTTGGCCCAGAGAGCTAAGAGAAGCACATAATGAGTCACCTGGGGGGTAGGAGAGGGAGAAATTAAATGGAAAATACCTAAGAAAATCATCATTTGTAATGTGTGTCAACATTCAAATAATTCTTGGTGGCTGCTGGGATTGAGAAGGAATCAGAGGATTGTAAAAATGTCCTCTTTGAAAAGAAATGTGTGAAAATTATTTTGACTATTTCCAGAAAGTTTAATATGCTTCTCCCAAAGTTACAGATGAACAGATTTTTAAAAGTATCATTGGTAAAAAGTCTTGTAAAGCTAAAAGGGAAAATGTGGCCCACAACTATTTTGGGGGAAAAAAATACATATGTTACCTATACAAAAACAAAGCTGGTTGTTGAGCTGTTCATAGTTTGCTGAGACTTAAAGTCAAGAAAACTTGTGTTCAACCACTACTTGGTCTGTATCCCAAAGAGATCAAAAAAAAAGGAAAAGGATCCACATGCACAAAATATAGCAGCTCTTTTTGCAGTGGCAAAGAGCTGGAAATTGAGGGAGTGGCCATCAACTGGGGAATAGCTGAACAAATTGTAGTAAAGGAATGTAATGGAATACTATTGTTCTGTAAGAAATGATGAGCAAGCAGATTTCAGAAAAACCTAGAAAGATTTATATGAACTGATTCTGAGTGAAGCGAACAGAACCAGGAAAATATTATACACAGTAACAGCAGCACTATGTGGTGACCAACTTTGATAGACTTAGCTCTTCTCGGTAATACAATGATCTGAGACAATTCCAAAAGACTCAAGATGAAATATGCTATCCACATCCAGAGAAAGAACTATGGTGTCTGAATACAGACTGAAGCACAGTATTTTTTCTTTTTTTTTCTTTCTTGTGGTTTTTCCATTTTGTTCTGATTCTTCTTTTACAACATGAGTAATGTGGAAATATGTTTAATATGATTGTACATGTATAACCTATACCAGGTTGCATGTCATCTTAGGGAAGGGGGAGGGAAGGGAGGGAGAAAAAAATTTGGAACGAAAAATCTTGTAAAAGTGAATGTGGAAAACTTAAAAAAAAAAAGAAAGAAAGAAAAGAAAAGAAAAAAGAAAATATTTGCATTCAAAACCTACCCCTAACATTTACTCACTGAATGATCATGGACACACTCTTTAATCTCACTGAGTTAACATAAATGAACATGGGGGTGATGAACCCTATGATACCTATAGAATACTTACATGACCCAGTTGTTCAAACTATACATCAGTAGAATGTATCAGTGGTATACATCACAGGGGTTATTGTGAGGTTCAAAGGAGATAACATACCCAAAATTCTTTGCAAACTTTAAAGATACAT
Organism: Pseudochirops corinnae; assembly: GCA_028646515.1. NCBI lineage: Eukaryota > Metazoa > Chordata > Mammalia > Diprotodontia > Pseudocheiridae > Pseudochirops > Pseudochirops corinnae. Next base: position 33,000,232 of record CM053589.1, read on the forward strand.
ACATGTTCTTATCATTATTATTCTCTCATTCTTTTCATCTTATTCAGGAAGTTCAGATAGAAGTAGTGTGATAACTGTTGTTCTTTTATATGATCTTCAGTCACCGGGAATCATTTAAAAGTTGAACTCAGAGAGATGAGTCTTCCTGACTTCAGGCCTGGCACTGTATCCACTCCACCACCTAGCTGTCCATATCCTTGACTTACTTCAAGTATTTCGTATCTCTTGAATCTCTTTTATCCTATCATGAATTACCTCCAACCAAGCCTCGCTCAGCTCCTGTCATTTCTCTTAGTAACTACATACATGCTGCCGGAAAAATGTGGAAAAATCATGTAGCCATTCTGACTGGGTCTACTATAAATTTATGCTGCATAGCCTCAACTGGGTCCTCACTGATGTTAGGCAGTTCTATTATACCTCCCTAATAAACTCGCTATCCCCCTTTTCCACATCAACTCTTCCAAACCTTTTCATCTTTTCTCGAACGTTCCATGGCTCCTCTACTCTGACTCTCACAATTGAGAACACTGTCTCATATTTTTCCAGAAAAAAATTGAGGCCATTTGCGGGAACCTCCCTCATCTCACTTATTCCCCATCTCCCTTCACTCAGATGCCTTCCCCTGCTTCTCCTCCTTCACCCTTGTTTCACATGATGAAGGGGCCTTATTCTTTATCAAGGCTAACTCCTCTACTTATTCAAGTGGTCCTGTTCCATTTCATCTCCTGCAATAGATTGTCCTCTCCGTCATACCTACTTTTCCACTTATTTTCAATCTCTTCCTCTCTGTTGGCACCTTTCCTTCTGCCTATAGACATACCTGTGTCTTCTTTATCCTGAAAAACCTTCACTTGATCCTTCCTTCCCTACTAACTATTTTCCTATTTCTCTCCTGCCCTTTGTAGCTAAATTCTTCATAAATGTTGTTGGTGCCTCCATTTTCTCTCCTCTCACTCACTTACTTAATCCCTTACAATCTGGCTTCTGACCTTATCATTCCACCAAAACTGTTCCCTCCAAAGTTACTAATCATCTCTTACTTGACAAATCCAAGGGCCTTTTCTCAATCTTCATTCTCTTTGACCTCTCTGCAGCCTTTGACACTGTTCATCACTTTCTCCTCCTAAATACTCTCTCCTGTCTAATTTTCTAGGACACCGTTCTTTCCTGGTCTTCCTTCTGCCTGTCTAACCACTCTTTCTGTCTCCTTTGCTAGATCCTCCTCCAGATCACACCCTCTAACTGCAGGTATCCCTCGGGCTTCTGTCCTGAATCCTCTTCTCTTCTCCCTCTATGCTGCTTCACTTAGTGATCTCATCAGCTCCCATGGATTTAATGACCATTTTGGTGGTGATTCCCAGATCTACCTTTGCTGCTCCAATATCACATCTCCAGACTGCCTTTCAGGAATATCAAACTGGATTTCTAGTAGACATCTTGAACTCAATATATTCAAAATGGAGTTTAGTATCCTTTACACTAAACCTTCCCTGCTCCTATCTTCTCTGTTACTGCACAGAGTAACACTATCTTTCCAGTCCCTCAGGCTCACAACCTAAGAATCATCCCGAATTCCTCACTACATCTCATGTCCTGCCCGCCCCCATATCTAAGCTGTTGCCAAGGCCTATCCATCTCACCTTTGAAAATTTCCCCAATATGCCCCCTTCTCTCCTCTGATCCTGCCACCACTGTAGTGCAGGCCCTCAACACTTCACGCCTGAACTATTACAATAGCTTGCTGGTGGGTCTGCGTACCTCAAGTTTCTCCCTGTTCAAATCCATTCTCCACTCTGTCACTAAAGTGATTTTCTTAAAATAAGGGTCTGATCATGCCACCTTCCTACTCAATAAACTCAAGAGGCTGCCTATTATTCAGGAATAAGTATAAAATGCTTTGTTTGGCATTCAGAGTCCTTCATAACCTAGATGCTGATTTTTCTAATTTTACAAATGAAGAAACTGAGGCAGACAGAGGTTAAGTAAATTTGTTATAACACCCAATGTCATGCCTCCTTTCCTCTATCAACAATCTCAGAAGAAGAGAACAGGGCTACCTGCTTCCTGCAGCGAGGAACCCTGAATCAAAACCAAACCCAGGCCTGCCCACCAACCCATGCCTTCTACGCTCAGGGAACCACCATTCACCACTCCTCAGTTCCTTGACTTTCACCAGACTTCCAGGTAAAGGAATAAACCTAGACCAGGTTCACTCTTTAACACTCCTTGGAGCCTATGAACTTCTCTCACCATCTGTCATCCACTATCTTCCTGATGCCTTCCCCTATTTATATCCTTGTGCTCGTAATAATTAACCAATAGACATTTATGAGAAAACTATGACCATCCCTGTGGTTTCCCAGACCAAAAACCCCACCCTAGCCACCATTGCATAATTGTAGAATTTTTGCATTTACTCAGTGCTGGGCCACCACATGGGTAAAACGAAGCCATAAAATACCCATGTGGTCAAGAGAAACCAGTTCAGAAAACTCCAAATATGCCAACTGGGATAAACCAGCTCCCATTACAGTGATACTGGGAGAGCTCAAAAAGACTTTGCTAATGGGATAAACATTCAAAAACTTTGGAGATCGTTATCAGAAAAGATAATGAAGTTTTTTCCCAATAGTCTATGCACTAACTGTTCTAAATACTGTTCTAAATAAAAACTGTTCTAAATTTAAAAAGAGGGTGTAGATGCCACTAGGAAAATTCTCCTAAAAATTACCCTAGATCATGGGAATTTGCTCTCTGTTCTGGGACAAGTACTTTGGTCAATGACAGAAGAATAAATCACAAGAGATTAAATATAGGAGAGTGATTCACTTTACCGCACCTACATGTATTAGCAAGTTGTTAAATAAGAAAAAAGAATGATATACTCAATGTAATCCTGTTTAATTTGGGGATTTTGACTATTTACTACAATGTTAATAATAAATATACAAGTAGGAAAGGTGCTGTCCTCCCAAAAACCACATGAAGTAGTAGGGTCAGTATTGTTATTCCTCCACTAAGATTAACATAATATGGCTGAGTGGTTACATAACATGCCCATGGGCACAGAACTAATAAATGTTGTGCCTGGAACTCACACACTGGTCTTCCAGTTCTAGGTCCAGCGTTCTCTTCTACCTAGATAAGTAGCTGTGGGCAGAAAGTTCAAAACTGAAAGTATCATGTTCAAACCACTTCAGAATTAACTTGATCCAGGAATTGACTTTTTAGATCCAATCCTTGTGATTTCATTAGCACAGGGCATTTCCTAGGTACAAATTTCCTCAGTTAATACAAAGGAGCAGTCAGGGGCATGCTGGAGCCATCTGGAATGTGCTGTAGAAAGCCAATTGTTAAATTTTCAGAATGAGCATTTACACCTTGAAAATCACAAACACTACAAATGAGGGCTTGATTTTTTTGTTGTTGATTGTCTAGACTTAAGAAGGTAATGGAGAAAATGTTATAATGCAGATAAAACTTAACAGTATGTCCTGCATACTTTCTTTTGAGATCCACTTGTTAAATATTTACCAGTATATCCCTGGAACAATTGATCTGTCACTTATTAGGGAGCTGCCTGAGCACTGAGATGTTCAGTGACCCAAGGATTTCATAGTCAATAGGTGATAAATGAGGTGCTAAAACCCAGGTATTCTTGATTCTGAGGGTGGCTCTCTAGTCAGTAAGTCTCCAGGAAATTTCTTAAGGCTATAACATTGGGCTAAATCTAAGATGAAAATTAAAAGGGATGAATGAAAACTCTCATTTTGGTATAAAAAGTCAAGTTCTCATGTATCACATGGGGAGCCATGGAGAGACAGCAGTTATTTCAAAAACATATCTGAGAATTTTAGCGGACTGTGAGTTCAATATCATATGCAGTATAATGTGGTAGCCAAAAAAAAGCTAATCAGAACTTAATCACTAAGACAGACAAAACTTCAACAAATGGAAAATTGACAGCCTCACTCTATTCAACCCTCCTGTTCAGTTCTGAGTGCCACCATTTAAGCAGGACATGAGCTAGAGAGTATCTGGAGGAGGGTCACCAGCAGCATGAAAGATCCTGAGTCCATTATATATAGGGGGGAAATGGGTACAGTTAGCCTGGAGGAGGAAAAAAAAGATTAAGGGAAAGGTTGGGAGGGATATGATAGCTATATTTGAAGGGCTGTCAGGTAGAAGAGACACTAAATGTCTATTTAGCCCCAGGAGGCAAAAGGAGGAGCACTAGGTGGAAACTACAAATGGTCAAATTTAGGTTTGATACCAGGAAAATCTTTGTAATCATTTGTGTTTTATAAAAGTGGAAAGACCTGACTTGAGACATGGGGGAAGGGTCTGCCATCCAGCTTTAAGCAAAGCTTACTTCTTGCTTGTTTATTTAATCCTATATGACTCGTCATGACCCTGTTTGGGGTTTTCTTGGCAAAGATACTAGAGTGGTTTGCCATTTTCTTCTCCTGATCATTTTACAGATGGGAAAACTGAGTTAAGTGAGTGACCGAGGGTCATATAGCTAGTAAGGGTCTCAGTCCAGATTTGAACTCAGGTAGATGAGTCTTCCTGGCTCCAAACACAGAGCTCTATCCACTGTACCACTTAGCTCCCCATAACTACTTCTAAGGTATGTTATACTGAAGATTGATTTTGGGTATAAATCAAACTATATATGGCTGCTAAGATCCCTTCCATTTCTCAAATGCTGTGATCCTCTACTTCTGTGAGATCATGATGGAGGTGAAAATATGGGAAGGATTGAAAGCAAACATTGAAATAATGATGGAATCTAATAATAAATGAGAGGAAAGAATGCACATAAGAATGGAATGTACTCTGAGGAATCCTTTCTGATTTTCACAGGGTCAAAATTAAAAATATGTGAAATGGCTCAAGGTGCTCTCAGGGTGAAAGAAAGGTTCAGGAATCTAAAAGTAACTGAAAGTGAAAAAAGTAGTTATAAAGACCATGGTTCTTACACAGGTTGACTAATATTGTTAACCTCAAACAAGTCACTTAAGCTCTCTCAGCCTTAGAGTATTCATTTCTTAAATGAAAAGAGATAAATTTCCTTTTAAGCTCCATATATGTAGTTATATAATTCTATAATCACGTTAAATATATATAATGATATATATCCATATGTTATACGATTATATAGGTATATGACAGTTGGGGGCAGAACCAAAGCAGTCTAATAAGATCCAAGAAAAGAAGGGAAATGGGGCAGAGGAAGGCAAATAGTAATCTGAGAATTATAGAAAATAATGAAAGTAGTTCATATTTATAGAGATTATAAAGTTTACTAAACATAGATGACACATTATCTCATTTGAGATCAGTACCATTTTTACCCGCAGGTAATGAGGAAATGGAGGCACAGAGAGGTAAGGCAGCAGGTCCAGGACCACACAGCTACTAAGTTTTTGAGGTAAGATTTGAACCCAGGGCTTGATGACTTTGTTTCTTCCACTATACGGCAAGTACTGACTTTCCATTTTGTCTTCCTGTCTCCAAGGCCTAATATAATGCCTTGTACATAGTAGGTGGTTAGGAAATTCAATTGCAATGAAATTAAAAACAAACCAGTTGGATGGTGAGAAAGACTTAGGGCGGGTAATACACTTGGTTAGTACATTTTGGTTACAAGGAAAAGTTAAATCTTGTGGAGGGAAAGAGAGATGGGACAAGAGATAACATTGATTTCCAGCACTGTGGGACACTTGTATCGCTTCTCCTCAGCAAGATTCCAGGAACAGGATCACAGAAGTCCAATGGTTTAGAGGCAATTAAGTGGCCCAGTGGCAATAGCACTGGGCCTGGGGTGAGGAAGTGAGTCATGAGTTCAAATGCAACTTCAGATATTTAATAACTGGGATACCTTGGGCAGGTCACTTAACCATAGTTTCAGTTTCCTCAACTGAGGAATGAGAATAATATGTATATAGCGCCTTCTGACCTCCCAGGGTTGCTATGAGATAATTATTTCAAATGAGATAATTATTTCAAAGCATTTAGCATAGGACTTGGCACACTGTAAGCACTATATAAATGTTAACTATTATTATTTTTATCATTATAACCATTTTAATTAGCTGAAGATATAAAATCTTGAGGACAATGAATTTCTGGTTACATACAACAAATCAAGGTATATTATCTCCACTAGTTCAGTGACCAGTTTTTTATTCCTCCAGATTCAAGTCTCAAGATCAATGGTCTTGACCCAGAGTACATTTAAGAGAATTTCTTTAAGACACCAAGCCGGCTATACATTCTCCTCATGCCCACCTTCATCTCTTTGTTCCTGAATGTATAGATGACTGGATTCAGAAAAGGAGTAATAACTGCATCAAAGATGGCAAGAAACTTGTCCAGATGGGATATGGGATGAGGCCATGTATAGAAAAAAATCAGTGGGCAGAAGAACAAAAATACCACAGTGATATGAGCTGCCAGAGTGGAGAGGACCTTGGAAGAAACACCTGAAGAATGTTTCTGTACAGTGACTAAGATGAAGACATAAGAGATAATCAATACACAGAAGCAGGCTAGGGAGATGAACCCACTATTAGCAGTAACCATAAACTGCAGTCTATAGGTATCAGTACAGGCAAGTTTTATGAACTGAGGAAGGTCACAGAAAAAACTATCTAATACATTAGGACCACAAAAGGGCAAGTCTACAACAAAAGCCAATTGGACTCCTGAGTGAGTGACACCAGTGATCCAGGCAAGAATCAAAAGCAAAATGCACATTCTTGGGTTCATAACGGTCAAGTAGTGGAGAGGCTTACATATGGCAACATACCTGTCAAAGGCCATGGCTACGAGCAACACCATCTCAACACCACCAAGGGCATGACTAAAAAAGATCTGAGCAACACAGCCACCAAATGAGATGACTTTGTGATTCCTGAAAAGATCACAAATCATTTTAGGGGCTGCAATGGAGCATCCTCCCATGTCAATGAGGGACAGGTTAGCTAGCAGAAAGTACATAGGAGAGTGTAAGTGAGGATCAAAGA
>CM053589.1:33007365-33018199 GCA_028646515.1 Pseudochirops corinnae
ATCATCCATTGACTCCAGTGAACACAGCTGGCAGTGACATCACCTGAAGGAAGAGGATAACAAAACAATAAAAATATCGGACCAAAATATTAGTACTCTGAATTTCTCAGTGTCTCTGTTTTTTAAGTCTAATTACACTTTAACCCTTCACACAAGGAAATATCCTCTTCAAAATCCCTGTCTCTGTAGTGAACAAAGTGGGAGAACAAAGGAAAGGTTTAGGTTTAGGAAAGGTACTAGAATTTATTATCAATTCATTATCAATTAAATGTAATTACCTTCTGAGTGTTCACCTGAGAAGGTTATACAATTTTTCTAATGTAGATGGGAGAGAGGACTTGAGTGCCAATAAGATAAATGACTCTAGTAATTGCACTATTGGAACTAGTAAGTTTCTGAGATAGAATTTGACCCTGGTCCTACTTGCATCCTTCTCCTGTGTTCTGTTCAGTGCATCATGACAGGGACTATTTTATCAAAGTTGAAATCATGCATTACTTAATATGAATTTAAGGAATTTAGAGGATGTGAAGAAGACAATGTAGAGAGGAACATTGCTTGGTTGTTAGATGTTCCAGTAGATTGTAAGATCCCCAAGGTAAGGACATTGGCATTGAATGTCCTTGCATCCCCAGCATCTCTCTCACTGCTTTGCACACAAAGATTACTTGATAAATGCTTATTGCTAAATTGATTTTGTTTGAGTGAATTTGACTTAATGTTATGGATACAATTTGAGGATGAAAATTCAGGGGATGATGAAGGGAATGTCCATATGTAGAAATACTTGATGAAGATATTGTGGTTGTTCAAAATACATGGCTTTTACATGACTTTGAATGTCTTTCATGGTGGCAAATCTTTGTCCTTTGAGAGTGGGCTTTATTTTTCAAAAATAGGCTAGTCTTTTAGAGACAAGGCTGATGAAACAGCAATGTGAAATTGTAGGATTACTGGTTCTAGTCAGAGAGCCTACGATGGAATCTTGCCTCTGATACTGGATACCTTCACAACCTAGGGCAAGTCAATCAACTTTCCTTGATTTCAATTTTCTCATAATCAACATGAGAGAATTAGACTACATGACCTCTAAGAATCTTGTCCTCAAGAGCAAGTAATAGATAAGAGTGGTTAGCTCAAAGGTTCTGTAGTTCTCCAAGGACTTCATGAGTTTTCCATGCATCATATCCATGGTTTCCTTTATCTGATTAAATCAATTTGATCAAAAAAGGTAAATTTATTTCTCTATTACTCTCTTGAGTCCTATATCCCATTTTTCTCTCAATGCAAGTGGTCAGTCTCTTATAACAGATTGATAGCCAATGTGACAGTGAACAAAATGGAGATGAGTAATACTCCTATTCAGAACTGTCATTCCAGAAGGAACTCAAAAGATCATCTGGAACAATCCCTCCCTGTGTTTTACCATATTTAAACCTTGCAGGACACATTTATCTTTTGTTTTCTTCTTCAGGCTGTAGGGGTTGAGAATCCACTGCCTCACTTAACCCATCAGACAAGTGTTTGATTACCCCAATAGTCTAAAAGTTCTTCTTCTTCAGTCATGTTCAACTTTTTGTGATCCTATTTGGGGTTTTCTTGGCAATGAGACTAGAGTGGTTTGCCATTTCCTTCTCCAGTTCATTTTACAGATGAAGAAATTGAGGCAAACAGGGTTAAGTGACTTTCTCAGGGTCACATAGCTAGTAAGTGTCTGAGGCCAGATTTGAACTCAGGGAAACAGTCTTCCTGATTTCAGGCCCAGCACTCTATCTACTATACCACCTAGCTGCCCCAAATGGTCTTCCTTACATCCAAATGAAATGTCTCTTAAATTCAAGTCCTTTTCCTCTTGTTTGCTCAGAGATCGTGAAGAACAAATGATTACCATCACTCTCATTACAATATTCCATGTATGGATTCATCTTGCCCTACCAGAAAGTCAGAGGGGTGATGGGGGAGGATATAGGAGAGAGCAGATTGGGGGAGGGGGTATACAGTGGGATCACCATTTTGGGGGGGTGGGTAGGGGAAAGACTGGGAGAAAATTTGTAACTCAAAATCTTGTGGAAATCAATGATGTAAACTAAAAATAAACAAAAGTTAATTTTAAAATAAGATCACACAGGTAGTGAGTGAGTGGCAGAACGGACTAAAAGGAAATATCCTATTAGGCTAAAATTAGGTGTGAGGCTTCTAACCAAATACCTAAAGGGCAGAAACTGTCATTTTTCAGTTGTGTACCACAAGTACCTAGCATATTTAGCATACAGTAGGTATTTAATAAATGCTTATTTGAGTTCATTGGGGAAAAAAAACCAATATTCCATGTATGTACTTGAAGTCATTACCAAGGCAATATCCCGTAATCTTCTTCCCTTTTCTGGGAAATTCAGTTTCCTGCATGTTTTTACCATATCACCTTTGACACTTTCCTCTTAAATCCTGTCCACCTCATCTCTAAATTACAGTGACTAAAACTGGAAAAATTCTCCAATAACAAAAACTCTAGTAGAAGGATTAATAATATGTTTAGTGTTGCTTTCCCGTTGTCCATAGCACAAGGCCAGTCGTTAGCACATTACTGACTGTTTGCCTGAAAGATTCCCTGGTGACTTTTTTTTAATGGACCAATTCCCAGCTAGACCTCTGTCCTATTCCACTGGGGTTTGTACCCAGGAATAACATTTTGTACTGGTCCAAACTGAAAGTCCTCCCATTGCATCAGATTAAATGTATATATCTGATCTTTAAGTAACCCTGGAAGTGAAGCACATGATAAAACATCCTTCCTTCTCAACTTCGTGTGATTAATTTTTCTCCCTCCCTGAAAGGAAATGAAAAATTAAAAAATTAATCAAAGGTAGAGGCAACAAGTGAAAAATTAAATTCCTGATTGTTGCATCCCAGTCTTGTGCTTGACCTAATCCATAGTGCTAATTCCAGATTTGTTCCTATATGGCAGATCTTTGTCTTGGTTCCCTGGTCCTGGGTTAAAAACCAAGGATCATTTCATAGAATATTTTGCCTTCTCTATAGTCTAAAACACCTCATATTTATTCTACTGTGGAGTTCAAATACTCTCCATCCTTCCTGTCTAAAAGTCAGCATCCCACTCATTTCTGAAAATTGTCATTGTCCCCATAAGACTGTCACTGAAATCTGAGGAAATCTGTTCTTTCTGTGATCAGCTTTACATCCATTTTCCCCACCTACCTGGACTGAGGCAACATCATACTCAATACCCAACAGTTCATCCAGCACAAAGAACCACATAAAATGCTGTCATAGGAGGAAAGGCAGCTAATTAGCAGCCCTGGTGAGTGCAGAAACAAGGTCTGAGCTCATTTGACCGAGGGAATTATCTTCTTGAATCTTACTGGTTTGGCCCAAACAGCCAAGAGAAATAGATAATGAGTCACCTGAGGGAAAGGGGGTCAGGGAGAGGTAAATGGAAAATACCTAAGGAAATAATAATTTGTAATTTTGTATGTCAACATTTAAATCATTCTTGGTGGCTGCTGCGATTGAAAAGGATTCACAGGAGATTGTAAAAATGTCCTCTTTGAAAAGAAATGTGTGAAAATTATTTTGACTATTTTCAGAAAATTTAATATGCTTCCCCCAAAGTTATAGATGAACAGATAAACAAGAAGTATCATTGGAGGAAATTCCTGCAAAGGTGAGAGGGAAAATAAGGCCCACAACTATGTTTGAGGAAAAAATACATATATCCTCTAAAAAAAAATTTAAAAAAACAGAACTGGTTGTTGAGCTGTCCATAGTTTGATGAGACTTAAAATCAAGAAAACATGCATTCAAATCCCATCTCTAACATTTACTTACGGTATGACCATGGATGTTCTCTTTAACTTCGATACATTTCAGATTCCTCATAAACAAAATGATATCTAAAGAATACCTACATGACCCAGTGATTCAAACTATACATCAGTAGAATGTATCAATGGTATACATCACAGGAGTTGTTGTGAGGTTCAAAGGAGATAATGTACCCAAAACTCTTTACAAGCTTTAAATATATATACATATTGTTATTATAGCTATTCTCTCATTGTTTTCATCTTACTGATGAAGTTCAGATAGAAACAGTGTGATGACAGTTCTTATTCTAATATATTTCTTCTTATAGGGTCTACAGCCAACAAGAATGATTTAAAAGTTTAATTCAGGGAGATGAGTCTTCCTGACTTCAAATCTATTGCTCTATCTACTACATCAGCTAGTTGCCCATATCCTTGATGTGTACATCAAGTACTTAGAAATCTTTTTAATCCCTAGATCCTTTATCATATCATGGGTTACCTACAACCAACCAGTGAGCTTTGGCTCATTACTATTGTTTCCTTAGTGCCTACATAAGTGCTTTCCAAAGGCGGAAAAAATCATACAGCCATTCTGATTGAGTCTATTACAAATTTATGTTATATAGCTTCCAGTGGGCTCTTACTGTCGCTAGGCAATCCTACTATTCCTGCCTAATGAACTCACTATCCCTTTTTCCACATTAGCTCTTCCAAACCCTTTCTTCCCTCCTTAAACCTTCCATGACTCCCCCACCCCAATCTCTCAACTGAAAATTTTGCCTCACGTTTTGCAGAAAAAAAATTGAGGCCATTCACTGTGAATTCCCTCTTCTCATCAACTCATCTAACTTCTCTCAGATGCCCTTTTTCATATGACAAAGTGACCTTATTCCTTATCAAGGCTAACTCCTCTACCTATTCAAGTGGTCCTGTTCCATTTCATCTCCTGCAATAGATTGTCCCCTCTGTCATACCTACTTTTTCACTTATTTCCAATCTCTTCCTCTCTATTTATTGGCTCCTTTCCTACTGCCTATAAACATGCCTGTACCTCCCTTATTCTGAAGAAAACCTTATTTAATTCTTCCATCCCTAATAACTATTGTCCTATATCTCTTCTGCCCTTTTTAGCTAACCTCATAAAAATTGTTGGCGCCTCCATTTTCTCTCCTCTCACTCACTTACTTAATCCCTTACAATCTGGCTTCTGACCTTATCATTCCACCAAAACTGCTCCCTCCAAAGTTACTAATCATCTCTTACTTGACAAATACAATGGCCTTTTCTCAATCTTCATTCTCTTTGACCTCTCTGCAGCCTTTGACACTGTTCATCACTTTCTCCTCCTAAATACTCTCTTCTGTCTAAGTTTCTAGGACACCGTTCTTTCCTGGTCTTCCTCCCCCCTATCTGACCACTCTTTCTGTCTCCTTTGCTAGATCCTTGTCCAGATCACACCCTCTAACTGCAGGTATCCTTTGGGCTTCTGTCCTGAATCCTCTTCTCTTCTCCCTCTATGCTGCTTCACTTAGTGATCTCATCAGCTACCGTGGATTTAATGACCATCATTTTGCTGGTGATTCCCAGATCTACCTTTGCTGCTTCAATATCACATCTCCAAACTGTGTTTCAGAAATATCAAACTGAATATCTAGTAGACATCGTTAACTTAATATATCCAAAATGGAGCTCATTATCTTTTACACTAAACCTTCCCTGCTCCTATCTTCTCTACCATTGTACAGGGCAACATCACCCTCTCAGTGCATCAAACTCACAGCCGAGGAACCATCCTGGATTCCTCACTATCTCTCACACATACCCCCATATCCAAGCTGTTGCCAAAGCCTGTCAATTTCACATTTGCAATATTTGCCCAATATGCCCCCCTTCTCTCCTCTGACACTGCCACCACTGTAGTGCAGGCTCTCAACACTTCACACCTGAACTATTGCTACAGCTTGCTGGTGGGTCTGCGCACCTCAAGTTTCTCCCCGTTCAAATTCATTCTCCATTTAGCCACTAAAGTGATTTTCCTAAAATAAGGGTCTGATCATGTCACCTCCCTACTCACGAAACTCCAGTGGCTTCCTATTGCCTCTAGGAGTGAATATAAAATCCTTTGTTTCTCATTCAGAGTCCTTCATAACCTAGATGCTGATCAGGAGGAAACTGAGGCAGACAGAGGCTGAGTAAACTTGTTATAATGTCCAGTGCCAAACCTCCACTCACTCTTCTATCAACAATCTCAGAAGACGAAAGCAGGGCTACTTGCTTCCTGCCCCAGGCAGCCCTGAATCAAAACCAAATCTAGGCCTGTCCACCAACCCATGCCTTCTACCCTCAGGAAACCACCACTCGCCACTCCTCCATTCCTTGATCTTCACCAGACTTCCAGGTGAAGGAATAAACCCAGACTAAGTTCACTTTTCCATACCACTTGGAGACTATGAACTTCTCTCCCCATCTGTCATCCACTATCTATCATCTTCACGTCTTCTCCTATTTCTATCCTTACTGTTGTAATAATCAATGGCCACTTATGAGAAAACTACAACCATCCCTGTGGCTTCCCAGACCACTGCAAAATTGTATAATTTTTACTATTTACCAAGTATTGTGCTGCCATATTGGTAGAAGGGGGCCCTAAAAACACCACTATGTCAAGAGAAATCAAGGCAGAAAACTGCAAGTATGCCAGTTGGGATAAACTACCTCCCATCATACTGATACTGGGAATTCATGCTCAAAAATATTTTGCTAAAGAGGTGAGCAGTCAAAAAAAGTTTGGAAATCATTGTTATAAAGGATAATCTTCTCAAATCTATAGCCTATGAAATAATGGTTTTAAATATACATTAAAGAGAGGATATATACTGCCACAAGAAAAACTCTCCTAAATTAACCAGTATCAAGGGAATTTGTCTTGGGCCCTAGAACAAGTAATCTGGCCAGTGACAGAAGAATAAAACAGAAGAGAATAAAGATAGGACAGTGATTCACTTGACCTCACTTTTATATACGGACAAATTATTACATAAGGAAAAAATGACAATGTCTACAATGAAACACCATTTACTTGTGAATTTTAACCATATACCATGGAACTCATGGTAAAAATACACCTTGACAATGTGCTTCCATTACAACAACTGTTGGGCCCCCAACCCCCGTTGCTCCTTCTTGCTGCCCTCTGGGTGGTCTGTTGCATTTCAAGGCACTAGGAGCCAGAGCAGGGTAACAAAAGGCTGATAAGCCTTTTGAGGCTCCCGGACATGAGTTCTGCCAGATCTCCTCTGATAAGGTTGTCTGTCTTATCAGATTGTGGGTAAGGGGCATTGAGTTTGTGTCATCCAATGGGATAGCTCTCCCCTTCTGGCGCCTTTGCCGAGACACGCGACTAGGCCTGTCCAGGGGGAGATAAAAAGGGAGCTAGGGGAGTGAGGGGGCAGAAGGGAGAAGATGAAACAATAAAGACATCTTTTCTAAACCCATCTGGAGTGCTGGCAGCTCTGTTCAAGAAGGCCACCAGAGACGTCCGAAGACCCCAGGGAGGGTGAGTGAGGTCGGTGGGCCAACAGGGAACCCCCGGTGAGCGGGTCCTAACAAACAACCACACAAAGTAGGTAGTGCAAGTGTTGTTATCCCTATTTTCAGATGATTATAAAACAGCTCAGGGCTTAAATGATTTGACATGACATGACACGAGTTATAACTGGGATTCACTCTCTGGTCTCCCAGTCCTAGGCTCAGTGTTCTTTTCATTAACCCGTACTACCTAAATAAGTAACTATAGATTGAAAGTTCAGGGAGTGAAGACATAATACAGTCCATTTCAGAATTAACTAGGTCCAGGAATTCATTTTTTGGACCCAATCCACAGGAAAAACCCAATATGCAAATTCCCTCTGCCAATGCAAAACAATGGTTGGATTACAACCTACTGGAAAGCTGCCTGGACACTGCGGGGTTAAGTGACCTTTATCAAATGAAATAATATTTGTTAAGCATTTAACACAGTGACGTACTGTAAGCCTTTAATGAATGTTTGTTCCCTTCATTCCTTGCCCAGGCTCACACAGTCATTATATGACATAGGAGGCACTAAAATCCAGGAAATGGGGGAAAAGAAAGCAAACAGGTAGTGATCTAGGAAGATTAGAATATAATAATTATATCATATAATATATGATAATTATATCATAATCATTTATAGCATAATTTATATACTATAATTCCAGAACAATATATTATATAATCGATAATATTTTATATTATATCAAAAATTATATAATTCCATTATAATCATATATGATTGTGACAATAATAATAACTCTTATTTACATCTTGCTTTAAAGTTTGGTCAGTATATACACAGATATTGTCTCATTTGAGGTTCACATGAGGTAGACACTATTATTAGTCTCCCCATGACAAATAAGGAAACTGAGAAGTTAAGCAATATGCCCATGATTATACAAGGAGCATCTACCTGTGGAAAGATTTGAACTTTGTGACTCTAGCTCTAGCATAGTATTGACTAGACCACAACAACAATTGGGTTTGGGGTTTGTCTGGTTTTTTTTTATTTTTCTTTATATTTACAGGGCCCAGTATAATGCCCTGCATATATTGCCTAATAAAGGTTTGTGGAATGAAGAGAATCAGATTGTGAGACAGACTGAGGGCAGTATACAAGGATATAATATACAATAAAAAATTGAATATTGTGGAGAAAAATAGAGATAAAAAAAGAGATAAAACCATTCATTTCCAGCATTTGAGACATTTATATCACTTCTCTTTGTCAGCATGCTGAAAACAGGGTCATTAGAACTTGTGAATTGAGGTGGATATTACATTTAATTTGCCAAAGAAACAAACTCTTGAGCATAATGACCTTCTGCTTAGATTCAACACATCAAGGCATGGTGTATAAAAATGAATTTATCTCTTATAATTCAAAGATGACTTTTATCTCTGGGATGATTTATACTTTAAGAGACTATCAGGATCTGCAATCTTTACCCACAAAGTACTTAAGAGCACTTCCTGAAACTCACAAACCTGCTACACATTCTTTTCATTCCTATCTTCATCTCTTTGTTCCTGAATGTGTAGATGACTGGATTCAGAAAGGGAGTAATAACTGCATCAAAGATGGCGAGAAATTTATCCAAATTTGATATGTGGAATGGCCATGTATAGAAAAAGATCAATGGAACAAAGAACAAAACCACCACAGTGATATGAGCTGCCAGAGTAGAGAAAGCCTTGAAGGAAACACCTGAAGAATGTTTCTGTACAGTGACCAGGATGAAGATGTAGGAAATGATTAATACACAGAAGCAGGTCAGAGAAATGAACCCACTATTAGCAATAATCATAAATTGCAGTCTATAGGTATCAGTACAAGCCAGTTTGATGAACTGAGGAAGGTCACAAAAAAAACTATCTAATACATTAGGACCACAAAACGGCAAGTCTACAACAAAAGCTAGTTGGACTCCGGAGTGAATGACACCAGCAATCCAGGCAAAAATCAAAAGCAAAATACACATTCTTGGATTCATAATGGTCAGGTAGTGGAGAGGCTTACATATAGCAATATATCTGTCAAAGGACATGGCTATGAGCAACACCATCTCAACACCACCAAAAGCATGACTAAAGAAGATCTGAGCAACACAGCCACCAAATGAGATGACTTTGTGCTTCCTAAAAAGATCACAAATCATTTTAGGGGCTGCAATGGAGCAAAATCCCAAGTCAATGAAGGATAGGTTGGCCAGTAGAAAGTACATGGGAGAGTGTAAGTGATGATCAATGATCACAGTGAGCAAAATGAACAGGTTTCCCAGAATACTTGCCACGTAGACCACAGAGGAGAACAGAAAGAGAAGAAGTTGGATCTCCCATGAATCAGAGAGTCCAAGGAACACAAACTCAGCTACTACAGAATGATTCACTCCATCCATTGACTCCAGTGAACACAGCTGGCAGTAACATCACCTGAAGGAAGAAGATGAAAAAAGAATAACAGGTAAAATTTATACAGGACTTTCATAATAAATAATAAGAAGAATGTGTTATATATAAATGTATTCTACATAAATAATAAATGTTATTCACCTGATTTTGCAGAGGAGAAAACTGGTAGAGAGAGATTATGTGACTTTCAATATTTTATGTATTGATGTTTCAAATGGCCACGTATAGAAAAAGATCAGCAGACCAAAAAACAAAACCATCACCATGATGTGAGATGCTAATAAACTCTGATGTAGAATTAAACTCAGTTCTTTCGGACTCCTAATCCTATACTCTGTCCTATCCACTGTACTATCTAGCTCTCTCAAAATCTGTGGCAATTGTATTAGTGCTATATATTAAGTAGTTTCTAAATTTTAAATGTCATGTTGTCATTTCACATAACCAAATAATGTATTCACAATCCCTGAATCTATGATTGTGCAAGTTATAAGTATAAAGTAAGGTTGCTGTGATTAGTATATACAACAGAACTCAAACATAATTAAATGTGATTTCCTTCTAATTATTCATCTTATAAGATTATAAAGTTATTCTTATGTAGATGAGAGGGGAGGGACAGAGATTGGGTGACATGAGGGACAAGCAAATTAGTCTTTTTTTAAAAAGTCATTTACTTAAATTGCTCCATTGTATCTAGTAAATATCTCAGACAGGATTTAAACCTAGGTCTTCTTGACACCAACTTTTATGGACTATGCACTTTACCACAATAGGAATTTTAATAAGTTTTTAATTCATTTATTACTTAATATCCACATATAAATTAAAAGATATGAAGAGAGTATGTGGAGAAAGACTATTTAATAGATTTTTTTTATTATGCTATGTAACAGCAAGCACCCTAGCATGCCTAGGGCAGCTACTAGCACAGGTTCTTAGATCTGCTTTTCTAAAGGAAAGCAACTCAAAATGGGTTAACGGTTTCACTTTAATCAATCAAACATATATCAGTT
>CM053589.1:33018699-33039426 GCA_028646515.1 Pseudochirops corinnae
ACAGGCTCCATGTGACCACATTCAGCCTATTAAGGAACAGAGTATACTTTCAAATATCCAAGGGTCCTCAGAGTCACGTAGCCACATTAGCAAAGGGCCTAGGGGCAGGGAAGATCTTTAGATTCCCATAACATGCTATAAGATCCTCACAGACAAGGACTGTGTCATTTGTCATGTTTGTGGCCCCAGCATCTGACACGGTAACTTAGACATAAAGATTCCTTGAATTCAAATCCTAGTTCTGGTACTTACTATCCATGTGACCTCAGGCAAGTCACTTAATCTTACAAGGACTAATTCTCTTCTTATGTAAAGTGAAGGATGTTGGCCTAGTTTATGTCTAAGATTCCTTCCTACTCTAAATGTAGTGTAATGTTTATAAGAAAATAAATGTCTGTTTAAATTTAATTAAATCTTTACTTCATTTCATGGAAACTAGATGAAAATTCTAGAGAATATTATAAGGAATGTTCATGTATAGAAATAGTTGGTAAAGATATTACAATGCCTCCAAATAAATCTATATTAACAAAATAAGGTATACTTTTTAACATCATCAGTGGCAGCGAATCATTCTTTGAGAAGTCGTTGGAACCCCATCAGATGGGTTAAGGTAATGATTGAGCTGTCTAAAATAAAGCAAAGTGAAGAAAGATATATTCTTCCATGGTTCATAACCCAGTCAGGTATGCATTTCACAAAAGCAGTATTCACATCATCCCGGGATATGGGTTTCAGTGGCTTCATCTAAATCTTTGATACTCTATTTGGGGAAGAAATTTGTCACTTCACCCTACATTTACCTGACACTCAATCAGAAATTTCTGGGAAGAGAAATATATCATTCTCCATTTCAGCCCTTGTCTTTTCCCATTTTTTTCCCAAATATAAACAGGAGTCCACCATATAACCACCACTAGTAGAATAATCACTGTGACCATCTCTAAGTCATAACTGGCTATAACTACAAAATGAAGGAGGATGCTTTATGCAAGAAAACCACATTGGGACTCAGGACATTCAGGATTTTCTCCCCACTCAGCTACTGTTCAGCTGTGTGTTCTCATGGAATTTAGATAATCCAGATAATTTCTTTCAGTCATAACAGTATATAAGTGTGGTTGTCTCAAATCCAAAAGAAAGAATACAGGAATTTTAACAAAACATAATAAATGAGAGAGAGACACAGAGAGAGAGAGAGAGAGAGAGAGAGAGAGAGAGAGAGAGAGAGAGAGAAAGAAATAGAGAGAGAGATAGAACCAAATGGAACAACTCAATTCAAAAAACTCCACCCTTTGAATATGGCATTTGTATCTACTCAAGGGACTTCACAGACTTCCCATTTGTTATATGCATTATTTTTTACCTAGTTAAATGGCCATAATGAAAATGGAACACCTTCTTCTCCAGGACTCACTCTCTGGAGTCTCAACTTCTATTTTTCTTGATCTACAAAGAAATGGTCAGCATCCCGTAACAGATTCACAACCAACATGATGATGAATAAAATAGATGACCTCTATTCTGAACTTAGAACTATCATTGTAGAAAGATTCTCAAAAGATCATCTGGTCCACCCCCTGTCTTCTACTGCATGTAAACCATGCAGAATTCATGATGTTTTCCTCAGACTATGAGGACTGACAATTCATTACCACCCTGGTAGGTAAAATCTGTGCTTGCTGACTCCAACAGTCAAAAAGTTTCCTTTATGTTCAAATTAAATCTCTTCTGCTTTAAGTTGCTATTATTTGTTGTTCTGTGATCACGAAGAACAACTGAGTAGCATCCCTTTCATTATAATTATCGATATGCTTAATGTCACAAATAAGCCATCACGCCATAATCTTCCCTTCTCAACATTCTGCAACTCCATTTCCTCCAAGACCTCCCTCAGAGAACTTACTTTCCTCTCTTTCAATCAAGTTGGTCAGTCTCCTTTTTAACCCTCTCCACAGAAGAGAGCAGAAGAAATTTTAAGAAGAGGAAATGACAAACAAGCAGTATAGCAATGGTACTAACATGTTAAATTTAATGTATATGTTTTTAAAAAAACAGTTATACATAATAGAGATTGACAAATTTATATGCTATTATCTTTTTTCTGTTTCTTGTATTTTGAAATATTCATGCCTGTTGACATTTATCAAATTTACCTCTCCAGATTGCAATGATACAAATTGCAAATAACATCCAAATAAAGGTCTGCAAAATATGCCAGTAGAGATATTTATTGCCTTTTATAAATATATACCAATGCCATGACTTTTTTGTTTGCATTTGTTCATGTTCTTGTTGTCAGAACTATATCGTTCACTGTCAGCATGAGAGATGCATGAGTATTTTTACTCTAGAATTTTTTTCAGACAAACCTTCTCCATCCTATGCTGTTATTAGGTTTTCTAAGTATAATAACACTTTGTCTTACTCCCTTTCATTTTATGGGAGCCAAATAACTGTTTACATCTGATTTTTAAATAATTTTAGAAGTAAGGCATGGAACAAAATACCTTGCCTTCTCACTATCCTGTTATAATAAGGAAATGATAATGATAATAAAGAAATTAATCTTAAAATGGATTAAACAATGATACTTCCAAAAGACTGATATACCTGTCCCACTTCTCATCAAAGAGGTGATGGACTATGGAGTAAAAATAAGGAATATATTTTCAGAATTGGCCAATAGATATGAATTCCCTTGGATTTATTAAACTTATTTGCTTCAAGGGAGGGCTTTTATTTAAAGGGAGGAATAAAAGGGAGGATGGTGAAAATGGCACCCAAAAAAAGAAAAGAAAGTCTATGGAGCATTTTAAAAGTTCTAAAGGAGATACAACGATGGCATTCTTGCTACTACCATGTTAGATGTAACTTGTTCTTAAGTCATATGTAATAGAAAATCACAGTTTTGTGTATTAATTTTTTTGTATGTGGAATTGCCTGTGTTTACCGATGCTTGTCAAATTCATAATAAATCATTTTAATGTATCTTTGGTATAGGCAGCAAGTAAATAACTATGAGTAAGTAACTAAATTCTTGAATTTATAATCCACTCATGTGCTTGACCTAACTCATACTGATAACTCCAGACTTACTCCTATATAGTAGGTGTGTGTGTCTTGGATCCTTAACCCTGGGTAAAAACCAAGGGTCATTTCACAGAATATTTACCCTTCTCTACACACTAGAATACTTCATATTTATTTTTCTGTGGTGCTCAGATCCTTCTTACATGTCATTTTTACCACATAAAAAAACAGTACCCCATTCATTTGTGCAAATGTTAATTCTAGCACAGTCTCTCTCCCACTGAAATCTGAAGAAATGATTCTTTCTATGGTCAGTTTTATATCCATTTTCCCAACCTACCTATGCTGAGGCAGCAGTATATTCAAGGAGTCCAACGATCTCTAACAGCTCGTCCTGCACAGAGAATCATATAAAATGCTCCCATAGGAGGCAAAGCAACTAATTAGTCAACCTGGAAAGTACAGAGGCAGGGATGGCTAACTTCAGCTTTCTTGACCAAGGGAATTGTCTCCTTGAATCATATTGTTTTGACCAGAACAGCCAAGGGAAGGAGCAGGTAATGAGTCACCTGAGAGAAAGAGGGTGTGAGTTTAAACTGCCTGAAGAAATAATTTTTTGCAATTTTGTGTGCCAATTTTTAAATCTTTCCTGGTGGCTATGACTGAGGAAGAATCCCTGAAGGTTGTTTAAAAAAAAAAGTCTATTTTCAAAAGAGAAGAATGAAAATTGTCTTATGTCCAGAAATTTTAATCTGCTTTCCCAAAAGTTATAGATGAACAGATAGAAAAAGAAATAGCATGATGATTTTTAAATGAACAACCTACAATGTGAAGAGTAAAACATGACCAAGAAACCTATTTGAGGAAAAATACACATAACAACTAAGTGAAAATAAATGGCTGATTGCCAAGTGGTTTGTGGATTCCTGGATTTGGAGTCAAGAAGCCATGAGTAAAAATCCCACCTCCAATACTGTTTGTAGAGTCATGGGCATTTAATCTCTCTGAGTCCCAATTTCTTCATCTGTAAAATGTAAAGAAGAATACTTGTTTGTATTTCAGCAGATTGTTGTGAGGCTCAAATAAGATGATGCATATAAAACGCTTTGCAACCTTTAAAGCATTATATAAAGGCGATTATTAGTAGTACTACTTTATTTTTTATTTATTGAATAAAACAAGGATTTCCAAAACATAGAATAACAAAAAAGATGATTGCACATGAAACTGTACATCTGTAATGTACAACTTGTTATTCCTTTTAAGTAGATAAAAAAGTTATCATGTAAATTTTTTTCTTTTTTTTCTTCTCTCCCCCAGAGATGGCTACCATTAGACACAAATAAATGTATGTATGTATATATGTATATGTATATATATTTACATATACTTATACACATATGTATATGTGTGTATATATACATACAGTGTGTGTGTGTGTGTGTGTGTGTGTGTGTAAAATTCTATTTATCAGTTCTTTCTCTGGATGTAAATATTTTGGTCACTTAATGTGTATATAATGAGGAGAGGTGAGCAAAGTTGGGTCTGGTAACATGAAGAAATGAGTCCCAATACATTGTGGGGAAGTCAGGGAAGAGCTCTGCAGAAATATGTCCATTGCTTTTTTAAAAAATAATAATAAACCGATTTTGATTTTGTTTAGATTACTGTGGTCACTGCATGTGAATTTTTCCCTTGGTTCTACTCTCTTCCCTCTGCATCAATTAATACATGTCTTTTGTCATTTCTATGAATTCCTAAGGTCCATGGGGCACAATAGTATCACATTTCATTCATATACTAGGAAAAGACATTGATTTTTTTAAAGTATAAGTAAAAGTTATTAATTGGGTGGGGAAAAAAAGAAACTAATGTTATATAATCTGTGAAGTTCACTTCCATTTTTAGCACATACCACTTGATTGAACTGAGAGAGCATAAAGGAGTCTTTGATAAAGTATATGTAAGTAAGCCTACAATTTCTTATTTTGATTTTTATTCATTGGCATTTTCTCTCAAATACTTTAGGTAAAAGGCAATGTCTAATACTCCATTGCTATCTTCCCATATCTCTTAGGACACTTTTTTGCATAGTAGAAACTAAATCATTACCAAAGGGGAACCTGGATAAAATCACCGTACTTCATTATTTTTTTGCCAATTAAAACCATATTAAGAGAATCAGCCCACTTATGAGGGGACAGATGGGTCAGAAATGTGCTTTGATTGATGATCATTGCCACATTTACAGGATGAAAAGAGGATGCAAAATAATCCTTTAAAAGAAATTTAAAAGATCCAACAAGAATAAAATTAAGACAAGTTAGAGTGTAAGGACAAGCATCATATCAATGTTATCAAAAATTAGTCAGATACATCACTGTCATTTACCTGTAGTGTTTATAATGTCCTTAGTCCTTTTTTATTAAATTTTTAATTAACATAAATCTGCTTATCTCTCCCTCCCATCCTTCCCATGGAAAAACAAAGCAAAGCAAAACCCTTTCAACAAATATCCATAGTCAAGCAAAAGAAATTCCTTCATTGACTGTGAGGAAAAAAATATATGTCTCATTCTTCACCCAAGTCTATCAGCTCTCTGTCAGCAAATGAATGCATGCTTCCCCATTAGTCCTCTAGACTTGTGGATGATCATTGCTCTGTTCAGGGTTCATATAGCTTTCAAAATTATTTTTACAATGTTATTGATTTGACTTAAGTTATTTTTCTGGTTCTGCATATTTCATTCTTCATTAGCTTATACAAGTCTTCAAAATTATTTGTTTTTATAATATTGATGTTACAGCATAAATTGTTCTTCTGATTCTGCTCACTTCACTCTGCATCAGTTCGTGCAAGTCTTCTGTGTCTCATTGAAATTATCTTTTTTTCCCTCATTTCATACAGCAAAATATTTTTCCATTACATTCATATACCACGATTTGTTTAGCCATTTCATAACAGATGGACACTACCTTAGTTTCCAGTTCTTTGCCACCACAGGAAGAGTAACTATAAACATTTTTGTGATACAAATATATGTGTATAGATATAGATATAGATATAGATATAGATATAGATGTATGCATGTACATATATAACTTTTTTCTCTTTCTTTGATCTAGCAGAAGCCTAGAAGAAGTATTACAAGGAAAAATGACATTTACTGGTTAGTAACTTTTCCTAGACAATTCCAAATTGTTAAATTGTTTTCCACAATGGTTGTACTCATTCATATCTCCAATAAGAGTAGATAATGTACCTGTCTTCCAGAGGTATCATGAGGGTCAAATGAGATAAAGAAGATATATATTATTAATTATTATTATTAGCTCACAATAAGCAGGTCTTCAATCTGATATTTCTTGAGTCCTCTGCTGGACTCCTAATGATGAGCTCTGGTGAATGTTTAATAACCAGATTGGGAGAGGTGTGGAGAGAGATAATACATGCACAAATATTCTTAAGTTTAATTTTCATTAATGCTTTCTTAAGTCTAGATAGTCAACAAACAATAAATCAATGCATAACTTGTAATAACTACAAATTTCTGAAGTTAAATATTCACACTGAAAATTCAACAATTGACCCTCCAGTTTGAACTGGCTCTAGAACATCCCTGCTGTTTTCCCCACTGCTTCTCTAATATTTGGCAGTTTTCTTTTTTTTTTTTTTTTGCTGTCTTTGCAACTCTAGTGGGTGTGATTTGCTTTAATTTACATTTCTCCAATTAGCAATGATTTGGAACTTTTTTCATATGGCTATAGTTATTCTGGGCTTCTTCCCTTAAGAACTTCCTATTCATATCCTTAGATCATTTTTCATTTGGAAAAGTGGCTCTTATTCTTATAAATTTGAATCAGTTCCTTATACATCTTGGACATGAGATGTTTCAAGTTCCTAGTTAATTATTCCCCTTTTAATCTTAGCTTTATGGGATCTTGTGTAAAAATGTTTTAATTTTATGCAATCAAAACCATCTTCTGTGATACTCTTTATCATTTGTTTGGTCATGAATTCTTCTCTATTGATAAATCTAATAGATAATTTTTCCTTATTTCTCTAATTTATTCATGATGTGACCTTTGATACCTAATTCCTATCCATTTAAAGTTTATCTTGGTAACTAAATTGAGAAATTACAGGGATAAAATATATTCCTGTGTCAGAGAGTAATTTACTTGCTTCTCCTGGTCTTATTCTAGAATGACACTAATTAAAATTATCCATAAGAAAATTCCATAACAATATAAGCTCATGAAGCACACTTGAAAATGACAAAGTTTTATACAATATCTCTGCAAGTATATTTTAGCCAGAAGAGTTAAATGGTAGTCAAGTCAAGAGTAATTTCCCTATTACTATACCACTATTCTTCCAATCACCCAGGCTACCAACCTAGATACATGTCATCCTCAACTCCTAACTCTGTCATACTTACTTCCCATATCGAATCTGTCACAAGGTCCTATTGTTTCAAAGCATCCTTCTTCCTTCAAAGCATTCTCACACATGGCGCCTTCTCTCCTCTGACACTGCCACAACCTTGGTGCATGACCTTCTCACCTCACCCCTGGACTATTGCAATAGCCTGCTGGTAGGTCTCCCTGCCTCAAGTCTCTCTCCCCCTCTCCAGGCCACCCTCGACTAAGCTGTCAAAGTGATCTTCCTAAAGTGTTCGTCTGACCATGGCATCCCAACTCTCCTATTCAATGAACCCCTTTTACCTCCAGAAGTAAATATAAAATCATCTCTTTGTCTTTTGAAAGCTCCTCAGAACCTGACCCCTTCCTACCTTTGCAATCCTCTTACTCTTTACTTCTCTCCCTGTACTCTGTGATCCAATGATGCTGACCACCTCGATGTTTCTAATGTGTGACACTCTAGTTCCTGACTCTAGACATTTTCACTGACTATGTCCTATGCCTGCACTGCTCTCCTTCCTCATCTCCACCACCTAACTTCCCTGGTTTCCTTCAAGTCTCAGATAAAGTCCCACATTCTACAGGAAGCCTTTCCTGGTCCTCTTTACCTTAATGCTTTTCCTTTGAGATTATCTCCAGTTTGTTCTGTATATGTCTTGCTTATCTATAGTTGTTTGCATATTGTCTCCCTCATTAGAATGTAAGCTCCTTGGAAGCAGAGACTGTTTTTATTTTGCCTTTCTTTATATCTCCAGTATTTATCACAGTACTTGGCATGTGGTAGGTTCTTAATAAATGCTTATCAACTTGATGAGGTATTTGTTTCTGACAATAATAATCATGGGCATGGTTTAGCATGGATTGCTATGAAGACTTATCTAAGCTAAGGAAAGATAAAATTAGTTATGTAGGATCATAAATTAATAGATTTAGAGTTGTAAAGGATCAGAAAGTTTCAGCAACTGACCCTGGTTGATATAGGTGGTAAGCGGCAGAGCCAGGAGAATAATCTACTCTGATTATTTTTAGTTGTTTTATGGTAGTTGGGGGAAAAATTGTTCAAAATAGCAAGACGATCTGGCATCATATTTTAACAGAGCATTGAGTCCATAGATTCCATTTTGAAAAATGGTTTGTGAGTCCACAAAGATAGGAAAGAGTCAAATGAGTTTGTGGTATTAAAAAAAAAAAGTCTAAACTTTAGAATCAAAATGATCCAACAAGAAGAATTAGAGTGATGCTCACTTATACCCATTTTGATAAGAATGTTCTGGATTTGTCATTAACTATGTAGTGTACAGGGCCTCCACACATGGACCCTGAGAATATTTCTCCATTTTTGAGGTGTTTTGTGGATCAGTGCCTGCTCAAAACTGTAGCTCATGAACTCTCTACAAGATAGTACTTTTATTAAATCAACCAGAAAGAATACATTAGCTGAAAGCAAAGATATAATCAAACAATATAATAAATTAAGAGACAAGAAAAAGTCATTCACATTTTCCCACAGTACACGCTCTCCTACAGGCTACCATGCCACCTATAAGGAAGGGCACATATATAGACACATGAGTATACATGTAACTAAGGGTCACACCTTGAAGAAATACAAGTAGGCAATACGTGTGGACAAGGAACATATAGAGAAAGACATATAGCAGCAACACTTCACCAGTGCATATGTCTCTGACCAGGGTACACATATGGCAACTTAGACTGTCAATGCTGCAGAACTCTGTTAGGTGACCTGTCTCCCCACTAGCACAGTGTCACCTCCATTAGAATCTTCTCATGGTCAGAGTTGCTTTCCACTGGTCTTTATTCAGTCTCTTCAGGGTCATCTGGTGTTCACTGCTACCATCTGTCATCATGGAGAAAATAGTTGTCCTCTCCCTATAAAGGAAGCACTGTTTCTTTTAGTGTGTAGCCTAGAACTGTGATCCATTATACCCAACGTGACAGCCTGAAAAAGCTGGAAATTTCATGCTAAGATTGTATATAATGTTGATTGCCTTTTCCTGAGGTCAATCAACTAGGCAACTTGGAGTTAGAAAATTCTTTTTAATGTTGTCAAATTCCTAATCTTAACATGTTACAAGATTCTCCTTGTTGGAAAAGAACTTTTAAGATTTTGCTTTTCTGTGCTGAATCAATGCAGGAGGGTGGATTAAGTAATAGCATGACATTGAATTCTCTATATGTTTGGACTGTGAAGATATTGTCTGTGTTAAAAAAAATACTTATTTTCATCTCTTAAGATGCTTGGCTTCCTTCAAGATTCAGCTAAGATGCCACCTCCAACGCAAAATCTCTCATTTTTTGGTTGTCAGTGTTCTCTCTCTCCTCCAATTGTCATGTTTGTTTCCTGAGTATATGCTATATCCCCCTGTAAAATAAAAACATCTTGAGACCAAAAGCTGTTTTTTCATTTTCTCTTCGTACTCAAATTTCTAGCAAAGTGCTTCATACATAGTAGATGATTAATAAATGTTTGTGGAATTTACAAAAACCTGCCTGTTCTCTGCTTACATTTTCATCAGGGATATTCTCAATTTTTGAGCCAGCATTATCATCTATAATTTTTCCATTGTTTTATATGCTTCCTCAGTGCTTTCAAGTTGTACCATTTCTAGCATGCATTTCTTCAATGTATACGGTTAGTTGGTCCTAATGCAACTGGATTCATTACTTGGTTTTCTCAAGTGTCATTTCCATTTCCCCCTTATGGCCCTCTGGGAGACTGATATTCTAAGGTTCAAATGTGGTGATCCCATTAATGCTGATAATAAGACCATATCATTATGTCCTTGACACATCTATTCTATTTTTATTCTATTTGACAAATGTAATTATTTGTTGTCCTTCTGACAATTTCATCTATGAATGCTCCTGGAATGATGTTCCTTAGTTGGCTGTCACACAAAACTTTCTGAAGACCTATTTTCACCTCCACTATTTTAAACTATTTTATTAGGTGCTACGGCTCATAATTTTTTTTTATCATCCTTCTCTGTGATGGTTTACAATGAGTTTGTATACTAAATCATTGTTGCTCTTGGCTTCAACCTACATCTGCCTGTCATGGAAACCAAAAGTTTTCTAAGGCAATTTCTGGGCTATTTTGGCTTCTTCCTTGTGGTAACTGTCTGGAGTTAAATAAATGTCAAAAAGACAACATTTGTTGGTCGCAGTTTGAGAGTCACAGATATCATAAGTCGTTTCAAATGAGATGTAACCAACAAGTATCACTAATAGAGTACAAAATTTGTCTGAGAAAGGCTTTCCCCCATCCCAGTTGGAAAGGGGAGGAGTAGATCTCTCTTAATCAATGTCTTTCTCCTCCCACTGGGTTGATTGAAGGGCATTACCACCACTTTAATCTCCACCTATACTCACCAAACCCTTCTTTTGACTCGTAGGCTGAAGTTGTGCCAGAGACTCCAAAGTTCAAAGTGACCTGGTCTAGCCAAAATGAAGAGTGCTTGCTTAACTTGAGAGGAGAAGAAAAGCTCCAGATTCAGTTTAAATTTTGCATCTCAATTATAGTCAAAGAAGGTCATGGATAAAAAGAGTCCCCATATGTACCAAAACATTTATAGCAGCACTTTTGGGGGAGAAAAGAATTGGAAACAAAAAGTAAATGCTTATTATTTGGGAAATGGCAAAACAAATGTGGTATATGAATGTAAAAGAATATTACTATACTGTAAGAAGTGACAAATATGATGAACACAGAAAAACCTAGAAAGATTTCCATGTTTTGTTACTAAATGAAGTAAGCAGAGCCAAGAAAACATTATACATGATGACTATAACAATGTAAATGGAAAGAAGGATCACAAAATAATCAAAAATAAATGTTGCAAAATTACAAAGAACAAGCATGGCCCAAAGAAAAGATATAGGAAGATAGCTTCACCCCCATTCTTTTGCAGATCTGGAAGACTCATAGATGTAGTACATAAAATTTGCTGTCAAAGGGCTTTTTTGATGTATTGATCAGTTTTGCTCATTTTTTTCTGCCTTCTCTGTTTTTTCTTTAAAGCATTTTATTTGCTATAAGGAATGGTTCTCTGGGAGTGAAGAAGAGAGTCATACTATGAGAAATTTTGCATGTAAGAAAACAAAATACAACAATAAAAATTTGTTTTAAAATAAAGTCCACTTTTCGGGAAAATTAATAAAAATCATGCACCAAAAAAATCATCACCATAAGATTCTCTGACATACATATAGTTTGTCAGGCCTCCAGGCAGGAAAATTTTTGACATTTGGACATATATTCAAATCTCTGATCTGTTTAAATTCTGTGTGTTTCCAGCTCACCACTGGCATCACTAAAAATCTAAAGCTATTAAGGCTGACATTATCTTTAAGTCACAAAATTTGACTTTAAAGTACAATTGGCAAATAAGTAACTATAAAAAACAAAAAGTTCTGCATTTTGTCCTTTCAAATGAAAAAGAAGGGAGGAAAGAGTAAAGAAGGAAGAATTATTTCAATAGCCACCTGAATCCTTGACCAGGAGAAAATTCACTAACAATTGAGCATGTCTCACACACTGACCATAGATGTACCATCTGCTCCCAAGAGATGAAGAAGACTTAATAACGCTTGTACTATTTTTTATTAATTAAAAAATATAGTGACAAAAAGCCACTATAAGCAATTAGTCCATTGTGCTATATAATTTCAGGTAAAATACTTTGTTTTTATTTACTTTTTCTCTGCTATATTAAAATAAAATTGATCAATAAAAAAGTTATTAAGTATTTAATTACACTTTTAAATGAATTTTTATTCATCATTACAGTATTTACATTCATTTGAAAATATGAATACATATATATGCAAATCATTATTCAGTCTACGGAAAATATAGTTCCCAATATATCATATTATCAAAGTGCATAATATTGGAGCTACATAAAAATTTAAATGACAATGTTCAGCATATAGATTTTTAAATCCCTTTGCAATAATTACCAGGACCCACAATGACCACTGGCCCACAGATTGGGAACTACTGGTTTAAATAAAGAATGAACCAAGGAAAGGTGCTCAATAAACACAACAAAGATGTAGATTTATAATAGGGTATAATATTTGTTCAGAAAACCTGTGTAAAATTACTTAAGTGAAAAATTCAGGTACAGTATCTAAAAGATTGCACGTGTCCCTAAGAGTAGCTTCCAAATAACAGTTTTACAGGAAAAGGGAAGGGAAATGGCAATATGATATAGTGAGAAAGAGTCAACCTTAAAGGCAAAAAGTTCTAGCTTCAAGTTCCATCACTAACACTTACTGGTTATGTGACCGAGGACAAGTCATTTTAATCTCTCCGTACTCTAGGAAGTTTTAGAGAAGGTGCCAAATTGCTTTACTAGAGGAGTGCCCTGATGTAGTTCCTTATACCAATGAATTCAGATTCAGTCTCTCTTTCTATTGTATTCCAACTTTTTAAAAAGGGTAAAAGGTAGCAAGTTACAATGGAAGGAGCACTGGTCTGGAGCCAAAGGACCTGTGTTCATATCCCACTTAGTATCTATGTAAATGGGCAAATTATTTAATTTCTCTAGGCCTCAGTTTCCTCACCTGTAAAAATGAGGAGGCATAGCTAGAGGACTCAAAGGTCCATTTTTGGTCTTAATAATCTGATGAGCCTTAGAAGCCCACCATGTTTGATAACAGCCATCAGGACAGTCTTGAATAATATCCAGGAAGGATATTGTAGTCTCATTCTGAATATAATGTCTAACTATCTAAATAGCTGAAAAGCAACTTAGAGCCCATCAAGACCATCTCCATTTTGGAGATGAGAAAACTAAAGGTGAGAGAGGTTAGACACCCGACCTTGGTCACTCAGCTATTAAGTATTTAAGGTAAGATTAAATTCTTGGCCAGGGGAAAGTCCATTAATAATTGGGCATGTCTCCCACTCTGATCACAGATATCCCCTCTGCTCCTGTCCCATCTACTCCCAATGGAGGAAAAAGACTTGATAGAATTTGCACCATTTTTGATTGATTAATTAAAAAATGATTAAAATTGATTAAAATTTGATTGATTAAAAAAATGACCAAAATACCAGCATGAGCAATTATTCCGTAGTTCATCAATTGCTTAATTTTTAGGTAATATACTTTGTTTTTTGTTTGTTCTATGGTCTTAATGATCTAGTGAGCAGAACTGGTTCACCATGTGTGATAGTAGCCATCAAGACAATCTTGAATAGTAACCAGGAAAGACATTAAAGTCTCAGACTCAAGTCTTGCTGACTCCAAGCCAAGTTCTCTATCCATTGTACAACCTTACTTTCTCAATTGTCTTTCAGGTATTGATTCTTAGGAAGGACTTAACTAATTGTAAACAGGGAGAGACCTTGTCCCACCACAGTGCTTAAACACTAACTAAAATGACTTCCAACATGTCAGTAACTTCTCTTGTGTTTCCAATCCATCTGATAGCCTCAAAGCATGTATTTAAGACAACTTCCTGGAACTCATGATGTTACTGAACAGCTTCCTCATTGCTACTTTCATCTCTTTATTCCTGAATGTATAAATGACAGGATTCATAAAAGGGGTGATAAGTGCATCAAAGATGGCAAGAAACTTATCTATTGGCAATGTGGGGAATGGCCATACATAGACAATGATGCATGGACCAAAGAAAAATATCACTACTGTGATGTGAGCTGACAGGGTGGAGAGGGCTTTGGATGAACCACCTGAAGAGTGTTTACGAACAGTGATCAAGATGAAGATATAAGAAACAATCAAAATGAAGAAAGTACCCATGGAGATAAAGCCACTGTTAGCTGTGACCAAGAACTCCAGTCTATAGGTATCCATGCAGGCAAGTTTGATGAACCTAGGGAAATCACAATAAAAACTATCTACTTTATTAGGGCCACAGAAAGGTAAATTTATAACAAAAGCCAACTGCATCATAGAATGTATAAAGCCAATAATCCAAGATACCATCAAAAGCAAGATACACCTTCTCAGACTCATTATGGTCAGGTAGTGAAGTGGTTTACATATTGCAATGTATCGATCAATGGCCATAACTGTAAGGAGCACCATCTCAGTACCCCCAACTGTATGAATAAAGAACATCTGGGTAATGCAGCCATTCCAAGAAATGACTTTGTGCTTTCTGAAAAGATCAGAAATCATTTTAGGGGTCGCAATACTGCAAACACATGTGTCAATGAAAGAGAGGTTAGCCAGGAGAAAGTACATAGGTGAGTGTAATCGAGCATCAGTGATAACTGTCAGTACAATGAGGAGGTTTCCTAATATACTTGCCACATAAAATACTGAGAAAAACAGAAACAGAAAAACTCGCATCTCCTGAGAACTGGCGAGTCCCAACAGAACAAACTCATACACCACAGACTCATTTGATCCATCCATTAACTCAGTTTGCAGAATAGATTCTGGAATTTACCTGAATAAAATAGCAAAAAAAAAAAAAAATACAATTATTGGTATCAAAAGCAGACAGTTTGAGTGGATAGGGGCTCAAACTTTAAAAATCCTATATTGCTTTATCATTTTGTATGGCTAGATAAGAATCCACAATCATAGGATCATAGATTTAGAACTGAAGAGATTTTACAAATGAGGAAACTGAGATTGAGAAAGCTTGAGTGACTTGACTTGATTCAAACTCAGGTCTTTCTGACTCCAAGACCAAAACTTTATCCACTGCATTGCCTAACTTTCTTATTGACACTAAACATATAACATTCTGGTACAAGCCATTCTTTTGACTGGAATGCACTGTCTCTTCATCTCCACCTCTCCAAAACCTTTTCTTCCTTCAAGGCATGCTCTCTTCTGCCTTTAGGTTCTTCTCTGAAATTTTTCCTGATCCACTCTTCCCTCTCCCATTCTTAGAGTATTTTTTAGTATTCTCTCTCCCTCCTTTATTTTCCTGGATAAACTGAGATAATATTTATAAAGCACTAAAGTATTGTGTATATAATGCTAGATTTTATCATTATCACCATGAATATTGGCATAGATGTATCACACCAGTAAAATGTAAGCTCCTTAAGAGGAGACATTGTTTTGGTTTTGCATTTCTACCCCAAAATCTTGCACATAGTAGGCACTTAAATGTTTGTTGTTGTACTTAATTTTAGATTTTGTCTGATTTCTTGATACTTCCTGGTAGCATTTCTAACAGGACATGTTCCAATGTACAACTTCAAGTGAAGGTTGGGTCTTTTTTAATATTCCAGAGGGTATCAAATACAATGTGAGACACTGGAAAATTTAGGAATGACTAAATCCAGTGTAGAAGTATATCATAGGAGAGGTTTGGTGTTGCCCAAAATCTAATTAATTGCCAGTAGCGTTCGACAATGCAAAATGTATCAGTGATATTCAATTTATCTATTTTGACCCAAGTCATACATATTTCCACATAATGCTACATAGAAGAGAAAGCTAGAAGTGAAATAGAATGAGATCTTGGGAGCAGGGGAAGGGGGCAACGTGATAAGAAAGAGCAGATGTCCAGAAGAAATGGGAAATGCATCAGGAAGTATCAGGTGAAACAACCAAAGTGGCACAGAGAGTCTTAATAAGGGAATGACAAAGAATTAGAAAAGGAAATCTACTATTTTTTCCCTCTCTTCTCTCATTGCTATTCTTTAGCAGGCACTTTGAACCCGGACTTCTACTCATTTCCTACACCTATACAATAATTTTCTAAAACAATTATACAATCATCTGCCCTCTACAGTTGTATCGTTCAATATTCACACTCATAGGAGTGAGTATCCTTTACATCATAGCCCTGAGCACCATTTTGATGCTGTAAAGATGCTGCTTGTATATTCTAATATTAGTGTAAAACTCTTTATCATGAAAAAAGAATCCCTCTTTTTTGATCATACAGCCCACTTGAATACCAACAGTGAAAAGGAACTTACTACTACCATTACAATTTTGGAAACTTTAAAAGTTAGAAATTCAGGTGGCTAGGTGGTGCAGTGAATAGAGTACTGGTCCTGGAGTCAGGAGGACCTGAGTTCAAATCCAGCCTCAGACACTTAACACTTACCAGCCATGTGACCTTGGGCAAGTCACTTAACCCCAATTGCCCTGCCTTTCCCCCTCCAAAAAAATAAAAAATAAATTTTAAAAAAAGTTATAAGTTCTTCACTATGCTAAAATAAAAGCTTCCTGTTTCCAGAATGGATACCCTATTCGTCTCTTCTTATGAAATCTGTTTTCTATTGTTGCCATCATTTTGGTTGTTCTCTGGATCTCCTCCAGTCTCAAGCAATTATTTATTAAATATATCAAGTAAAATGTGACACAAAATGTGCCTAAAATGGATCTGACAAATGATGAGTCTAAGAAGAGAATTATTTACTTATATTCATGCTTCACATTTCTATTTATCCATCCCAATATTCTGTTGACATTTACTCATACAATCCTAATAGTACAGTGAAGATATCCTATATCTGAGAGATCTGGGATACTCTGGTATGGGTTCTTATTAATGTTGTCTACAATGAAAGAGCTATGAAACCATCCAAAGTGAGAAGGACCACAGATAGCACTCTTAGCATATTATAGTACAATCCAAACAGCAGATTGATTGATGCCTGAGCAACAACCTAGGCTCATCACTAGCAGGCTGGATATAAAGTGACAAATTATTTGATCATGACATTCTATACTCACAGTTAAAATCATTCAAAGCACTATCTTAAAAACAATTAAAGCTGGAAGAGATTTTAGAGGTCAACTAATCCAATCCCTTCATTTTAGAGATGAGGAAATGGCTCTACAGAGATTAAAAGATTTACCCATTATCACACAGGTAGAAAATGGCAGAGCTGGGATTCAAACCCAGCTCCTTTGACACCAGACCCATCACACTCATTCTGCTGTACCATGCTGCCTTCTTCCTTTCCATGCTCATAATTGAAATGATGTATCAAATGATCTAATAAGTTAATATTCATAAAGTGCTTAGCACAGTGCCTGGCATATGGTAAATGTTTGTTCCCTTCCTTTGCCTTTGCCTTCAGCAATTTGGAACAGTGATACCAAAAAGTGTGTGGAGGTAGTTTACCCAGGCAAAGGGGGCCGTTTTTACCACAAGAAGTCTCACAAAAATTACAAAATAGGTAATATTTGCTTTTGATGCTCTCCAACTTCCTACTGTCTCCTGCTTCTGTCATATTCCTTTTCTGCTCCTCAGGTACCCACTGATTTCATATATTATCCTATCTAAAGTCCTACATACCATTCAACCTTAAATGCCTTCAAATCATCCCTCTGTCCTACCCATTCAAAAATTCCTGTTTTCTCTATAAGACAAATCAAGGTAGAACGAAAGCAATTAAAATAATCCATGCAAATTGAGAAGCTAGCATTTAATCTTCACAGATTCAGAGAGCTAGATTTAAAAGTAACCTCAATCTAGACCCTAACCCTCATTTTACTGTTGAGCAAACAGATACCTCAAAGATTTGCCCAGTGTCACCCAGGTAATAAATGTCAAAGGTAAGAGATGAACTTAGGTCTGCCTCTAATGGCAATAATCTTCCCACCGTACTATCCTGGCTCTCTCTTTGTGGACAGTATTCGCTTAACCCTCCTAGGAAGACTTTTAGAATAGGGAGAAATTCTTGGGGCTCTTGTCTACTCTAGACCGATGCTACTATTTTAGCATTGAGCCCTCCCTGCATACCAGGAGAATACGGGTCCACTCTTGGTATCTCATTTCTGAGTGGTTACTAATTCAAGCCATAAGATTTAGAATTAGAGGGAAATTTATAGATCATCTAGTCAGTTTCCTCCTCATTTCATAGATGATGAAACCAAGAAGGTTTCTCCCTACAAGAAGCAGAAAAGCAAAGTGACCTGCCCAAGGTCATACAACTACTAAGTGGTAGAACTAGAATTAGAACCTAGAACTTTTGACTCCAAACTCAGGCTGCTTTCTGCTATGCCATGTTGTCTCCAAACCACATGTGGTAAAGTTTTCTTCACAGATTTGATGACCTTATTCTGCCCAAAGTTACCAAGTCACAAATAATACCAATCAGTCTCATCTGAGCTCCGGAGATGACCCTACCCAAGTAGTAAAAGGGAGCCATCAAATATGTAAAACAATGGCTTCCAAAGAGAAATTGATGCCATACTCACCTTTGAGGAAGACTGAAGATTCTTTTCCTCTTCACCTGGTACAGCAGTTTCCTCTGTAACCTGTGAGAAGGTGATTTACCTAACCAAGGATCATGAGAAATGTAGTTCCAAAAAGAGAAAAAAGAGGAAGGTGGGGGGAAAATTGATCATAATTTTAGATTGCATCATCATGACAGTTGAGATAGTAGTAAAAAATGATGGAGGAGACTTAAGAGTTCAGGAAAGGTAG
Source organism: Pseudochirops corinnae (assembly GCA_028646515.1). Lineage (NCBI taxonomy): Eukaryota > Metazoa > Chordata > Mammalia > Diprotodontia > Pseudocheiridae > Pseudochirops > Pseudochirops corinnae. The sequence goes on from CM053589.1 coordinate 33,037,572, forward strand.
AATATAAACTGTAAGTTAAGGATTTATTACATCATTGTTCTTATCAATGTGGAACAATAGGAAGAATGATTTTGGGAAAGCCACTTTGGAAGTGGTTTTGGAATTGAAGGATCCACATTAAAATCCTGCCTCTGTCATTCACTAACTATGTGACCTAAAAAAGTGAATTAACCTCTCTGGGCTTCATATTCCTCCTATATAAGATGAGATATTGCACTAACTAGCTTTAAAGTCCTTTTCAGCTATAAATTCATAATCTATGATCTCATAATCTGTTACAATCAGTAAGGGGATATGAGACAAAGTAGAAAAGTGCAGAAAAAGAAAAAGAAGCGAGAGGATAAAAAAATGGCACATCACTCCCTCCCCCGGAAATAGCCTTCTCCCATCGTTTCCGTATACCATATTCCCACCCACTTTTCCAGGTCCAACTCAAATAGACATCTTCCACAAAACCTTCCCAAATCTCAGCCACCTACACTTACCTCTTGCCTCTGGAAATGTATTTCAAAAGGCAGAAATATGGAATATCCTGGTCCCCAGGTAGGTTTTAACTCTATAAAAAATAATAATAACTGAAGCTATCGAAAACTAGACTAAGTTATATGGACCTCATCTATTCCAAATCCCTGCCCTTCTATTGCATCCTCAAACTTCCGTTATCCATTCTCTGCTTGGACAGTTCTAGTATCCAGGAATAAATCCCTTGTAGTGTTACCCATTCCATTTTTTTGACAGTTCCAATTATAATTAAGTTTTTTTAATACTAAGTTCCATCCTATCTGGCATCCAAGACCTTCCACATCTCTGCCTTTTGGTGCCATTGATTTCTATTGGTACTTAGATATTGCCATCAGCTTACATACTACCTCCTCCTTTAAGCCTTCTCTAACTTGCCCTCTCCACTCACCTCACCTAGTTGGACCCAGAGGGTCCTAGATGAGCGTAATCTTTACCTTTTCAAATTTCTTGTATAATTTCATCAGAACTTATCCTCTGCAACATTCTTATTCTCCCTGAACCACAATTATTGAGGTACATGCCTTATTTCTTTAGATTATGAATTCCAAAAGAAAAAGAACAAGCATTTTTCATTTTTAACCCCGTGCCAAATGCACAGAAAATGTTTAATGAATGTTTGCGATATTGAATTGAGTCAAAATATCTCCCTACAACTTTCATCCATTGGTCCTAGTTTTCCTCTCTCAAATAAATCAATGAAAAATAGAAGTAGATTGAGAAAAAAGGAAATAGGAATAAAAAGTTGGAGATTGCACATTTAGATTATGTTCTTCTGGTAATTCAAAAACATTGTTTTCAAACATCTACCTTCTTTGAACTCTGGCCTGAAGCAACAGCATCTTCAGGAGAGTCAGAGAAGCTCTGATTTCTTAACATTCTGGAAAGCAACACAATCTCCACATCCATCATAAATCACTATATACCATTTTCCTTAGTACAAATGGCACCTAATTAACAGCCTGGAATGTTAGTGACCAAGCAATGCTGCTGCAATTTGGGAATAGTCAGACTTTGATTGGATTGCTCTGGGAATTGTGCCTCACAAATACATTTTTCGTCCCACAGGAAATGAAAGGGACAAGAAGATGGAGGGGAAAAAAATAACACATGAAATAAGCTTAATGGTACCTGAGTTGGAAGGAGAGAACTATTTTTATGTAAAATGAGCAAAAAATAATAAGAATTAACATTGGTATATCACTTTCAGTTTTACCAAATTTTTATGTTAACACTTTGAGGGGGGCGGAGCCAAGATGGCGGCATAGCAGCAGCAACATATCGCAGCTCTCACATAGCCACCCCAAAATACCCATAAAATAGGACTCTAAACCAA
>CM053589.1:33045529-33063505 GCA_028646515.1 Pseudochirops corinnae
AGAAAATAAAGACAAAAACCAAGGTTTTTGCACAGCAAAATATTCACAGTAGCACTCTTGGTGGGTAACAAAGAAATAGAGACAAAAGCCATTGATTAGAGATTGGTTGAAAAAACTGTGGTGTATGAATTTAAGGGAATATTGCTAAGCAACAAGACAAGACATAAAGGCTGTATGAAGTGATGCAGGGTGAAAGAAGAACCCGAAGATCAACATACACAACAATTATGGCATGTATAATATATATTAAATATAAATTAAAAGATCGTGTAACAGAAATTAACTCTGAATAACTGATAAAAAAAAACCAATGAAGGATCTGCAAAACAGATAATTAAACTTATTTAGCCTTTAATAGTATGGAGGAGAGAGATTACTCAGAAAGAATTTTGTATACATGGGTAGTTGCTGTTACAACTATGGATTTTTTGCTTGTTTTTTTTTTTGTCAGGGGGAGGGCATGGGGTTCAACCTAGAAGAGAAAAAATGTTTAAAAAAAGTGTTGAAAGAGAAGGAAAAAAATAACTAACTAAACAAACAGACAAAGTTGGAGGTGGGGGAAGGGAGGGATTTGGTAATGGGAGCTGAGAGAGCTGAGCATGTAAAGACTAGATAAAAAAAAGATGTTAGGCTTAGAGAATGAACTTGAGTCTCTGTGGTGGAGAATTTTGTTTAATCAATTTGCCCCTCCCAGGAAACCTCCTAGCTCCAGAATGAGGTAGTTGATTGTGGGATATATTTTTGAAAGTTTTTATGAGATGTCTATGGACTTTAGGTTTGTAGGAAGGGGCTTTCTCAACTTATTTTTCAAAATTTATTTATTTATTAAAAAAAAATTTTTCCTTAGGGCAGTTGGGGTTAAGTGACTTGCCCAAGGTCGCACAGCTAGTTTTTGTGTTACGCATCTGAGGCTGGATTTGAACTCAAGTCCTCCTGACTCCAGGGCCTGTACTTTATTCATTGCGCCACCTAGCCACCCCAGCTTTCTCACCTTAAAAAGAAGTATTATTGATTGTTGCACAGCCAATAACACTTTAACTTTTGCAATGCCTTCCATAATGGTTGGTCTCTAATTCTGTGTCTCTTATAACCAATTGATTTAGCTGACTTTTCAAGGACAATTTGTCATCTCTCTAAGCTAACAGAACTCTGAAACTGATAAAAACTCAGTTGTGTTCATTAGAGCACACTGTCATTAATCTTTCTAATGATTCATTAGCTTACTCTTTAAATTTCTCTGTAACCATCACAGTTATTTGGTGGTAAAAGCTTTCTCATACACTGACTCTCCTATAGATGAATAATAGCTAATAGTACTAGGTAACATTTATATTGGGCAGCTAGACTGTTCAGTGGATGGAGTGCTAGGTAGGCCTGGAGTGAGGTAAACCTGAGTTCAAATCCAACCTCAGACACTTACTACTGGTATGAGCTTAATCTGTTGGAGAAGGAGATGCCAAACCATTCTAGTATCTCTGTCAAGAAAACCCCACAATGGGGCGGGTAGGTGGCACAGTGAATTGAGCGCTGGCCCTGGAGTCAGGAGGACCTGAGTTCAAATCCAGCCTCAGACACTTAATACAAAACTAGCTATGTGACCTTGGGCAAGTCACTTAACCTCAGTTGACCTCCAAAAAAAAAAGGAAAAAAAAAAGTTAAAAAAAAAAGCAAAAGAAAACCCCATGGACAATATGGTCCGTGGGCTCACAAAGAGTTACACATCATGAATGATTGAACAAACAACAGATATTTATATAGTGCTTATTATATGCCAGTCACTGGGCTAAGCACTTTACAATGGCCTCATTTGTGGCTCAAGACAACCTAGGGGGTAGGTGCTATTTTTATCCCTATCTTACAGATGAGGAAACTGAGACAAATGGAAGTGATTTGTCTTGGTTCAAACAGCTATAAAAGGGTCTATTCTCCACCTCAGTCCTACCTGAGTAGAACACAATGGGCCAGAATTCACTTAGATTAGATGGTCTGGGTGGGGACAAAGTTGGAAATATCCTTGAGAGACTGGGCTTTGAATGAGGGGAAGTGAGTTCTGTGTATAAAATTGGTTATTAATGTCGTAAGAAAATAATCATTTTTCTCAATTTGAACTCAGGTCTTCCTGAGCCCAGTGCTCTATCCATTGTGCTACCTTGCTTCCCATGGACCATAAAATGCAATAAAAATTATATTACTAATAACAACAGGTAAAATACCCAAGGTGAGGAAAGATAATGATTCAGATTCCTTTTATCTCTGCATTCAGCATGGCATTTGGCCATCTTAGGCTAGAAAGGTATTCCCATAAGGTAATGGGAATCTTTCTAAAACCTCTGAAGCTAGCCCTCCATAGGCTGAGCTGTTTAGGCCTCCAGTCCCAAGGAAGTCAAAACAATGCTGATCCCAAGAATGGCCTTCTTACCCTCATAAAAGGAAATCATCCCAGCCTCTATAAAACAAGTGCCCCTCCTACCGCAGTGGGAATGCTCATCCTCCTGTTAGTCATATTATCCTCTGAAAAGTGAAATAGTATTTTCAGGAATTACATGTCATTATAAGCCACCTGAACCTCTGTAATAGTAATGGAATTTGAAGATCCCCTTGTATTGGCAAGTAAACAGGTAGTTAGCACTTAGTTTCAAATTATTTGTATCAAACCTCTATTAAGAAACAGAAGGTATGAACCTCTGTTACATAACAGGAAGGGGTGGAACAGGGAGGAGCTAATACCTTATATAAAGAAAAGCACAAGCTAGAGAGTCAGAACTTCTTGGAGCAGGTGGCATGGAGGCTGAGGAGGAGGGGCCCAGACTGGAGAAAGTGATTTAGATTTTAAGAATGGAGCTTATGGTGGTGGAGCTTCTTCTGAAAGCCAAACAAAACTTCTGCTGAGAGCTTCCAAGAACCAGCCAGAGCTGCCAAAGACTTCTGAGGGCAAGCTGAGTTGCCAAGGACTTCCAAGGGCCAGCCAGAGCTACCAGAGGAAGTATGTCAGTGATGTCAGTACTTTATCTGTCTGTTTTGGGTCTATGTTGATTTCACAGGCAGAAAGTGATTTTGATGAGGATGCTGGCAATGTGGCTGGCATGTGAATGTTGTTGTGGCTTTGTTGAGCTTTGTTTTCCCAGGAACAAAGACTATGAGGGATTTGGAGTGGACTGGATGCTGTGAGTTTCAATATGGAGCAGGAACTGCATGGAGAACTGAAGAAGGAACTGAGAGCTGTCTGCCTTTGAACTCAGGTGGCAATTGGTTAGATTCAGGCAGGAGCTGGGACCATGGAAGAGGAACTATGGAAGCTGAGAGCCTGCCTCAAGTCAAGATGAAAAGACTTTTCCTTGGGTATTTAATGCTGACAGATGAGATTGTAACTTACTTGTGACCTAGGGGTGGATGGCCTTTGTACTTTCCACTACCCCTTAAGAGGGTACTGAGTAGTGACTGATGATATTGTAACTTGATTGCAACCCATGTGTGGAGGACTTTGACCTTTGTACTTTGTGTCGAAAGGGTGATTGAATTAAAGATTTACTAAATGAAGGACTTACTAAATGAATGTTATCTTTTGTTTAAAACTATGTGACCACTTTGGCGAAAACTATGTGGCCATTTTAGTGATAAGTTGTGAAGTTATAATATTCTGAATGCTGTACTTTGTTTTTTGTGAATGTTTTGTCTTAGTTTGTTACTGAATAAATAGAGAGTTCACTATACTGTGTAATCAGAATCTTGAAAGCTGTTCACAGCAGCAGTCCTCTGGAAACTGCTTGTGCTTGGCTTTACAACCTCTCAAGACTCAATCTCTTGAGTTTCTAAGGTAGTCACCAAGTTGAAACATTTTGTTCAATGTTTGCCTAAAAGCGGTCTCCCATTACATCCTGGGTCATCTCCAGTCATTCTGATGAATATCTGGTCACTGGATCCAGATAGCTCTGGAGGAGAAAGTGAGACTGGTGACCTTGCACAGCCCTCCCTCACTCAAATCAAAGTCAACTACAAGTCATGTCATCATTTCCTTGATGCCATGGTCTCTTTGAAAATGAAAGACAAATATAACAAACCTATGCTTAGGGAAAGAAAGACAAAATAGAATAGCGTAATGCCATGCATGAGCAGCTTTCCAGAAGAAGCTACTGTGAACAGCTTTTAAGGTTCTGATTATACAGTATAGTGAACACTATTTATTCCATAACACATCAAAGCAAAACATTCTCAGAAAATCAAGGTACAGTATTTACAATATTACAACTTATCACAGAAAATCACACTATAGTGTTCACAATAGCTTATCATTAAAATGGCCACATAGTTTTCACCAAAGTGGTCACAATAGCTTTGAACAAAGAATAATCATCTGGTATCCCTAAGGAGGTTTTCCTCCTTACTCAGTCATTCAGTCATCTCAGAGTACAATAGTCAGTCTTCCACTCATGGGGCAACTAGGTTAACTCAATCAATCACTTATTTAGCAATCAGTTACTAAGTATTGTTAATCACTAAGTACAATCATTAGAAAATACACAGACCCCCCACCCCTAGGTCATTAGCAAACCACATTATAATCATAGCATTCAATACCCAAGGAGAGGTCTTTTTTTCATCTTAACTTGGGGCTGGTTCTCAGATTCCCTGGATCCTCTTCCATGGTCCCAGATTCTACCTGGATTCACCAACTGGATTCACCTGGGTTCAATGGCAGAAAGCTCCCCCAGTTCCTTGTCCAGCTCTCCAGATAGGTCCTGCTCCACACTGGAATTCACAGGGTCTAGTCCAGTGGTTCTCAGCTTTCCTAATGCTGCAACCCTTTAATACTTGTATGTGGGCATATCTGCATGTGGGTGGACCTGCCTGGAGGCGGATAGAGGAGCTGGTGTCTTGGTTCCTAAGACCATTGGAAATATGTGTTTTCTGATGGTCTTAGGCAACCCCTGTGACCCCTGTGAAAGGGTTATTTGACCCCCAAAGGGGTCGCAACCCACAGGTTGAGAATCACTGGTCTAGTCCATCTCAAATCCTTCACAATTTCTGTTCCTGAGAATTCAAGGCTCAACCAAGCCACAGACAAAGTCTCAGCCTCCTGTTCATGCTTCCTCATTTTTCTCCTGGACTCCTGGGCTTCTCTGTCACCTGGGTTCCTGGGCTCTTGGGCTCCTCTGTCACCTGGGTTCCTGGCCTCCTGGGCTCCTGTTCAGAAGAAGCTCCGCCAGCACAAGTTCTCAGGAAATTCTGACTGTGCCTCTCTGGGGCTTTTCTTATATACATACTGTCTTAGCTACTTCCCGTTTCAGCCAACCCCTTGCTGTTATGTCAGGGATAGGAGTTCATGCTTTCTGTTTCTTTCACAGAGACTTGATTAATTACTAAGGGCTAAGTACTTGCTTACTTGCCAGAACAAAAAAGGGTCTTCAAATTTAAATTAATTACCATTACAAAGAGGAAGACAGAAATCTGAGATTTTCCCAGAATGCTTCAGGCTTGTTTAGACAGTACATATTCTAACTGACACGTATGAGCAATTTTGCCTTGAGAAGGAGGGAGGAGAGGTGAATTGAATTTCTTTTTCCAGTAAGTCCAAGGGAGATCTACTGGAGTCCCAAGCCATAGAAGAGAGGAAGACAAGAGTAGTACTAGAAGTTGTCTCTCCCTTTAAGGTCTACTAAGTGAGCAGCACTTGTTGCTCACTAGCCAATCTCACTAGCCACCATCTACATCCCCATGACAACAGTGAGGTATATGTACAAACAAAAGCCTTTGATTATACATGTCCCTAGTCAAAAGAGGCCAAACAAATTTCTCATATGAAGAAGCCAGGTTGCATAGTCATTCCTATACATTCTCCATGTGATAACTCCCATTCTCTGTGGGATGACCATTGTACGTCTGGCATAAGGCACAATGTGAATAAATGCTTGGAGGTGGAAAATCATGTATTATTAATAGGGGTGGGCAGATAATCCAGTTTAGTTAGAGCATAGAACAACATGGAGAGAAAGAGCAGGAGATAATACTAAGGTAGGGTTAAATCAGATTGTAGGGGATCTTCGAATGTCAAATTAAAGATTTTTAAGCTTTTCTTTGGGAGGCAAAAGGTAGTTATTGAAGGAAGTTGAATAGAGTAGTATCATGACTAGATATATGGAAAAGGATGCAAACATATGCTATAGCTTCTCATGTGACTAAAGAAAAGAGTAATCTCAGTGACAGGGACTGCATAATATCCAAGATAATACTGTGACAATTTTGAAGAAAATACAAATAAATTTTCCTATTTTACATTTTTTTTTTTTGTGGATCACATTTTTTCCCCCAGCTAGACTTTTAATCTTATGTTACTAATGTGCTGAATAATTGCAATTTGTACTTACTTCTTGGAATTGAGTACCTTCTTTGGAATTTTTCAGCTTCTTATGAGAGCCCTATAGAACAGGATACCTGTCTAATGTATTAACAAGCACTTAATTAATTAGTTAATTAATAAATACTTAATTAATAAGTACTAAAATGAGTATGACAGGATCTGGAGAAAGTTCAATTTTCTGTGGTGAAGAAGGTCTCTAATTAGCAACAAATCAAGTGTTTATGATATACTTTATTACTGTTGTTTTTTTTCTAAGTACTGGTATAACCATTTATCATAAGGAATATGAACCTTAGAGAGTTTAAGTGAGCTGATCTAAGTGAGAGAAATGATTTTTAATAACTAAGACCTTGGAGGAGGTTGAGAGTTCCCCCTTCTTCCAAATTCCTTATTTTAAAAAGTTCAATCTCTTGAAGGACATTACGGAGATTGAATTAACTCCCCTCATCTTGGTCAGACCCTATACAATCTTACTAGGATTTTAGCCTAAGGTGGGGAAGCCCATTGTGTTCTACTCAAGCTTGGGTGGACACAGGACAGATCCTTCTGTCTAGGTATCCTAAGGCTGTAGGTGATCTGAGTGTAAAGATATTGTTGCCATGAAGTCACTCAGCCCCTCATTGAATGCATACTTTTCCAAAGGTTATATAAACTATGGATCCACTGCAATGATTGTCTTTGATCTGAGAGAGACAGCCAACTGACCGTCCTTTTCTTAGTAACCTGCTGGCTGTATTAATAAATAATAAATAAATAAACTGATTAAATTACCCGGAAACTATGTCCTGAATCTTTTTAATCATCATGAAGGTCAGAGTTATCTCCTTTTGTGTGTGTGTATGTGTGTGTATATGTAGGTGTGTATACATACACACACATGCAACTGTACCTGTAGTAGGGGCTATCCCTCCGAACCATAAATTCACAAGGCCAGTCAGTTGTCAAATGTGTCCCCCATAGGTGAGGTGGTGCATTTATTATACTAGTTTCCTTATCAAATGGATCTTGACATCCAGACTTTCACAAATAGTCCACTAGATGGCAGTCAAGCCCTATTAATGACAAGTGAACTTTCTTTAGGAAAATCCACACTGATGTGTATAATATTCTCAGTAGAACATTGCAGAAGTGAATTAGATTTATGGAATGTTATAGCAGGATGGACCTTTAGAGATAATCTAGTCCAACTTTCGAAAGATCGTCTGGTTTTCAGAGATTATCATGTATAAATGAGGAAACAGACCTAGAGAGATGAAGGAGGTCACATTGTTAGTGACTGGTAGAGCTAGGACTAGAAAATAAATCTCCTGTTTTTCACTAAATTCCTTTTCTACTATGGCAACATATGAGGTCCAGCGTATAGTATTGGTTTTATTTGTATATATTGGTATAGATATTGGTTTTATTTCATCAAGAGATTGAGAGGCAGGAAGATATGCAGCAGAAGGCATGATGGATCTGGAATGAGATCTAGTTTTGAATCACATTCCCAACCCTTGTTTCTTAATACTTGTGTGATCATGGGAAAATTATTTGACTTCTTTCACTCTCAGTCTGTAAAATTAAACAGTTGAATGATCTTCAAAGTTTCGTTTAGTTCTAAACTTTTTCATAGGAAATTTTCCTTTTAGAAATGAAACTTGGGGTCATTAAAGGTGTAGAGTCTAAAGGTTGGGAGCATTTCTGGTGGCCTCTTAACTGGCTCGCAACTGTCGCCATGTCACATAATACGAAGAGTTGCCCTTAAAATGGAATGGCCACTACTTGAATTACTGTCAGAAAAAGAGAAAGAAGGAAAGCCAAGAGACTCGTAAATGTTCAAAGAAAGTATAGAAAATGATTGGATTGAAGGCCAAGCTCTACCATAAACAACATTATGCTGAGAAGATTCAGATGGAAAAGATGATCATGATGCATGAAAAGAGAGATACCAAGTGAAAGAACGATGAAAAAAATCCCCAAGGAGCAGTGTATGCATATCTGCTGGACAGAGGGGGACAATCCCAAGCCAAAGTTCTTTCCTACATCATTAAACAAAAGCAACAAAAATAAGGCTGGTAAATAAGAAATGCCCTTGCTAAAAGTTCATGCCCAGGGAAAAATAGAAGTGGTAAGGTTATTCATACAGGAAAGAGGAGAAAAAGTCTTGGAAGAGAATAGTTAACTAAAGCCTGCTTTGTGGGGGATGGCTTTACTCAAAAACAACTGAAATAGGAAAGATTTATTAGGCTAATGGGTTTGCATTTTAAGAAGATTCATGTAACTCATCTTGAACTTAAAGTCACTTTTTATCTACCCATAAGTGGTGCAAAGAAGAATCCCTCATTTCCACTATATACAACTTTGAGTGTTATCACCAAAGGTACTATCATTGAAACAAATGTGAATGAACTGGGCCTTGTGATATAAGAAGACAAAGTTATTTGGGGAAAATATGCCCAGGTTTTCAACAATCCAGAAAATGATAGGTATATAAATGCTGTCTTGCTTGTTGGTTGATTGATTAACTGAAGCTCTGCATTCTTGATAATTATTAAAGACTATAATCTATGCAGAAAACCAAGATAACAAACAAAACAAAAACCCAATGGGTCTGTTACTATGTTGAACAGTCATAGAATGTAACTGTCTACAAAATTTGTTTTTAAATGAGATCTACTCTTCTTAGGTGAATTCTTCTTCTTATGCTGCACATTGGCTTTTAAAAAGACAGTTCTACATGTTGGTTGTTTTGATTTGAGGCTAACTTTGAAGTTTAGATACTTAATTTTATCAATAATTTAACCAAAGTTCTGGAGAATCTAGTGAAAAGGTGATAAAGTGCTGTATTCTATACTTTTATGAGAACTTTTTTCTGTTTTGGAGTGGTATTAAAAAATAGCTTGTAGCTACTCTGACTGTTGAATACATTGAAATTCTCCATCAGGAGTTCAAGAAATAATATATCATTTGTCTCCATTTTGTTGAAGTGTTTTTCTGATTACTTAAAGACTCAGGTGAAAAAAGACTAACAAACAGTATGAAGCCAGTCTAACTTTTTTTATTTTGCTTTTTGGAGGGCAATTGGAGCTAAGTGACTTGCCCAAAGTCACATGTCTAGTAAGTGTGTGAAGTGTCTGAGGCCGCATTTGAACTCAGGTACTCCTGACTCCAGGGCAGTGCTCTATTCACTGCTCCACCTAGCCACCCCAAGCCAGTCTAACTTAATGGATAATTAGGGAGAACAAGAGCTTAGGTCAAATTAAGTTGATATTAATTTTTTGCTCCTTATGTCAAGTCTGACTTGTTGTTCATCCTTCAGTTTCAAAGAGGACCAATGACATCATGGTTAATGTATTGACTTGCGTATGAATTGGATTTAAGTGAGGCAGAATTGTACAAAGTTGTCAGCTTCACTCTCTATTCTAGTCTTTAAAGTCCAGTGGTAAGACAAAAGTCAAGACAACTGCTGGTGGTTAGGGTTGCAGTGGTGTCTTCAATATCTGACCAAATCCCAAGAGGTCTATAATGTCTACTTCAGCTGCCTTCATGGCTCTTGAAATAAATTGTTCTTATTTACCCATTCTTCTGGGGGCGTCTTCACATATTTGGAGTAGACATCTCCCTACTTCACCAATGGGTCTGAGGTGTCTTGGTTACCTTCAACCTGAGGGTGGTCTGTCACGACAGTTTACTAGTGTGTGGCCATTGTATGTGCTATAGCTTCTTGGAGTCACAGGTGAAAGTTGAGTGGCATACGGACACCAAAGGTAGCTGAGTAGTCTTGAAAAGGGTTCAGTAAGCCCTTATACCACAGATGCTAGTCCTCCCTGAACACCCCATACATGCCAAGTGTGATTTAAAAGTTAGTTGAAAGAATGAAAATTAAAAGTGATCAGTAAGTTTATGTGGCTTCTAAGTCCTATCATTACTTATAAGAGAAGGGAGTAGTATGTCAGTAAGCTATACAGATTCATCTATACTTCTAGGGGAAAAAACCTTATAGGACAAAAGGCAATGCACCTATCACAAATTCTGTTCATTTTTATTCATTGCTCTACCAGGGTAACCTGGAGGCCGTAATGCTCAGAAACAGCTAGTGTATTGAAGACTTAGTTTATTATTAATAATTAAATGTTTTATAAAAGCTTACATTTATAGTAATTCATGAGCTGTCCACAGCTCCAGTGGTGTGGAAATGACCCTGAATTCTTGAAAGCTATTCCTGAAGAACAAGCTCTACAAATCAAAACTCTGAGGTACCACCTCACACCTATCACGTTGGCTAATATAACAGAAAAGTAAATGGTGGGGATATGAGAGAATTGGAACATTAATGCATTGTTGGTGGACTTATAAAGTGATCCAACCGTTCTGAAGAGCAAATTGGAACTATGCCCAAAGGGATATAAAACTGTGCATACCCTTTGTCCCAGCAATACCACTACAAGGTCTGTATCCTAAAGTGATGAAAAAAAAAGGAAAAGGACCAACATTCAAAAAAAATATTTATAGCAGTTCTTTCTATGGTGGCAAGGAATTGGAAATTGAGGGGGTGCCCATCAATTGGGGAAACGGCTGAACAAGTTGTGGTATTTATGATTGTGATGAAATACTATTGTGCTATAAGAAATGATGAGCAGGTTGTTTTCAGAAAAACCAGAAAAATCTTATATGAACTGATATAAAGTGAAATGAGAAGAGTGAGAATGGTGTACACAGTAACATCAGTTTTGTAAAGATGATCAATTGTGAATGACTTAGCTATTATCAGCAATACAATAATCCAAGACAATTTCAAAGGACCTGTGAAGAGAAATTCTATCCACGTCCAGAGAAAGAACTGATCAAGTTTGAATGTAGATCAAAGCATACTTTAAAAAAATTTTTCTTTTTCTTTTTTTTCTATTTTTTCCCCACAACATGACATATGGAAATATGTTTTGCATGACAGCACATGTATAACCTATATAGGTTCTTCTCACTTCATTTGGTATTTGTTCATCACAATTGTAAAATAAAAAAAAAATGAGACTTGAGTGTCCCAGGGGAATCCTCACTGAGAATTAAGAATTTCCATGAATCTATGTAGACATTATGGAAATGTACCAATATGTCATATTTAAGTCCTATTCCCTTTGTGCTTGAGACTTATGTTCACAGTCTTATATTTGTATTTGTTAGAAACAACAGTTTTGCATCTAATGGAAACAAAATAGTAGAAGTTGGGCATCTAAATAAAAAACAGGCTGATCATTCATGGCTTCTGAGTTGCAGTTCTTCTCTGTTGATTTTTGAGACTTTGAATAAATAACTTTACTTGATCTATGGAACCTTGAAGACTACAATGAAGGTTTTTTTTTAAAAAAAATTTTTTTTAAATTTTTAAAATTTTTTCCAAGGAAAGTTTTAAGTCAGCATCTACTCAAAACTACAACTTTCAAGTTATAAACCATGTTTCTTTTTGACAGACCAAACCAAAGGACTCATCAATTCAAAGCCAAGGGAACCACTATTCTTGTAGGCACCCAATTAGCAGCCTAGAAGGCATCTTCTTTTCTTACTCATCCTCCATATGCAATCTGTTGCCAAGTCTTACCAATTCTACTTCTTTCATGTTTCTTGCATCCTTTCCTTTCTCTATACCCTCAACAATCACCTTAGTCCAGGTGGTCATCGCCTCTTTTCTTGACTATTATAAAATAACTTACTAATTGGGCTTCCTGAATCCAGTCTTTTCCCTTCTCCAATTTATCCTTCATAATCCACCAAAATGATTTTCCTAAAGTACGGGTCTGATCATACCATTCCCCTACTCAAGGAGTTTCCAGGACTCCTCGTTGCCTTCAGGATAAATGACCAACTCTTCTTCTTACTTCCTTTTTTGGCATTTAATGTCCTTTACTATCTGGATTCAGACATTCTTTCCAGACTTATTACACATTACTCCCTTTTACCTACTCTTTTATTCTTCCAAACTTGCTGTTTTCTATAAATGACATCACATTTCCCACCTTTGTTTCTTTTTTTCAGACTGCTTTCTAAGTTTAGAATGCTTTTCCTCCTCCCCTAAACCCCTGGGAATCCTTATCTTTCTTCAACTGTGACCTCAGTCAAGAGGACTTTCTTGATCCTCTTCCCCTCCACTCCTATGTTAATATTTTCCCCATCTCTGTGTAGTCATTTTGTATATATCACCTATCTACTTATCTTTGAAAAAGTTGCATTTCTCCATTGAACATTAACATAAGCTTTGGATTTGTATTCCCAGCACAGAGCCAGGCACACTCACCTGTAGATTTCCATACCACAAACAGGAAAGGGATGTGAAAAATGAAAAATCCAAGTTGAAGCATAATTCTTGGGTAATTAATAATCAATTTATTAATTATGGCTGGAAGGTAATCAATAAAATGAGATCAATGGCCTTTTCAGAAGACAAACTTTGGAGGCCCCTTTAATACCCTTGGGTGTTCCTGACAGGGAGAAACCAACTGGTTAACAATTAATGAGAGAATGAATATTCTAATGAGAGGTGGACCTATTCTAATAAGGTATTGAGAGATGGGACTCTGACACTCGTGGACAAAGAGGCTCATGTCTACACCCAGATCATTTGCCTCCAGCAGTCTATACAAAAGGGTATATCCTCCACCCAGACCACTTATATAGTTGAACAATGGGCCAGATTTCACCTAGATTAGATTCTCTTAACCTTTAATCTGAACTAACCTTTCCTAGTTGGGTTGGGTCCTGTCCAAGACTGAGGAGAATATAAATTCAATCTCAGCCCTATCCTTCAGAGGCTGCTTTGACCTAGTCTTTAAATGAAGATTCCCTCTATTATTAGCAATTGGTTATTAATAATAACTTCTCTCAGAGAAGATGTATTGATTTGTTTTGCAGCTGGAACATTCCTTTGCCTCTGAATCTATGGCATAGTTACGAAGGTCATCTTCTTGTCTGGTGAACTCATCTGCTGGGTTACTTTCCCCCTGTGGTACGCTGGAGTCAGTTTGCACTGGCGCAGGAGGGCCAATAGGACCACTAGACTATATATAAGGATCTCTTCAGCCTATAAATTGACTTAGAAAACCACACAATTTATATTTCTTTTTTTATTAATACATGAACACATTAAAATCAGATAGGAACTACATTTTAATCGGATTGTCCTGCAAGCAGCCCACAGGTGTGTTTGACACTTCTGGTCTAGACCAGAGGATGGGGAAAATGTTAAAAGTGCAGATTAAGTTTAAAAGTGTGTCATGCATACATTTCTCCAGAGAGCTGGTTGTTAAACATTTACCAGCTCACCACTGTTTTTGTATCTGAGCTGGTGTCCTTTGTCAGGCTATCATCTCCTTTGCATTTGTCCCTTTCTGGCTCTTTGTTGAATTGCAGCAGTTCTGTTGCCTCTAATACGGAAGTAGTTACACAACTTTTGTGGGTACTGAAGACCTTGTCTCCTCAGAAACCATAATTAGTTAAGAACCAGAAAAGAAAGTTCTCACCACGCAAGTCCTCAGCATTGTCAGATGATTCAATACCCCAAACAGGTATTGAACCATTATTAAACGGATGGTACTTCTGCTGAGCTCCAGACAAGCAGAATCTACAGACTTGGCTTACCTTTACATTAAGTTCTACGCAGGTATCATCTGCAGTCATTTTTATCTCCTCAGGGCTTATCTTGCCTCTGGTGCCCTCCATAAAGCAACCTTAGCTCTTTGGAGCTTTGAAGTTGTGGGACAATTCTACTAGAGGATGAACCCCTGTGGACAATGGTCGAGTGAATCTCAAATGATCTCTCCTTGACCTGTTTCCCAGGTCAGTTGTTTTTACTATGAGATAACACACCAGGACTCATTCTTCAATGATTAAGAAACTTCTACCCCATCACATCTACTCCATCCCAGTGATTCTGAATGTCTAAATGCTGTTGGTTAAGTCCAGTTTTCCATCTTCCACTGACTGATCCTTTATTTCTCTTTTCCTGATGCCCATTTCTCTGACTATCCTTTCTAGGACCTATTACATTTTCACTCATTTATCCAGACTACCTAGTCATGGTGGGGAAATATTGCTGTGTAGTGCTTATCAGACAATTGATATGTTAGCTGGTTTTTCTAAACTACCTTTTTCTCTTTATGTTTTGTTCTTTGTTGTAAGTGATAGCTCATTGAGTAGGGGAGGAGGCAAAGATATGTTTGGAAGTGATATTAAAGCAAAAACCAAAACCAAACCCAAAGATATCAATTTTGAAATTTTAAGAATTTTTTGAAACATAAGACATGGTATGGCTAGATTTCAAAAGGTTTCCAACAAAATTTCCCATACTATTTTTATGGACAAAATAGAGTGATGAAAGATATGTGACAGAATATTTAAGTTGATGGAGAACGGGTGATTGACCAGACTCAAAGAATTAGTTGTTACTAGGTTGGTGTCAGCTTGGAAGGTGCTTTATTCAAGTTCCCCTGGAATCTGTCCTTGGTAGTGTGCTATTTAACATTAGAGAAAAGAACCAAGTGGATCACCTATGTGTGGACTATAAGATTGTTTGAATTTTTACATTTTTCAAGTAGGCATTGTTAGATAAAACTTAATATTTATGACTCATGATTCCTATAGTCAGAAAATTTCCTCTAATGTAACAGAATCTCAGAGCTGGAAGAGGCCTCTGAAGCTATAGTCTAGTTCAACCTGTATTTGAACAGAAATCTTTTTTCCAGCAACCCTGACAAGTAGTCATTCAGCATTGTTAGCCTGAGGACTGCAAGAGAAGTGCAACATGCCACCCCCTGAGAAAACCAATTTCATTTTTAGATAGCTCTAATTTTCAGGAAGTTTTCTTTTCTTACATTAAGCCCTAACTTGCCTCTATAAACCTCCTATCACTTTGTTCTTAGTTCTGCCTTTTTGGAGCCATGCATAATAAATTCTTCTCCCACATTGCAGCCCTTCAAATATTTGAAGATAACTATCATGTCCTCCTTATGTCTCCTATTTTTCAGGGTAAATACCTCCAGTTTCTTTGTATACACTTGCAAAACCTAATCTTGAGTCCCATCATTATTTTGTTTGCCTTTTTATGTACAAACTCCTTATTCTCAATTTCCTTCTTATAATATGGTATCCAGAACTTAAAATAATATCTCATATTTGACCTGACCAAGGCAGAGTATTGTGGAATTATCACCTCCCTCATTCTGGACACTATTCTTCTTTAAATATAGCTTAATGGTTTTTCTAGTTTTTGTAATTACTCTGTGACACAGGGTTCACTCATATTGAGCTTGTAGCTAGTAACACCCCCAGATCAATTGCACACAAACTTCTGTCTAGCTATTGCCTTCATTCTGTACTTAAGAAGCTGATTTTTTGAACCTGAGTATAGAACTTTACATTTGTCTCTTATCTGATTATCTTCATTATTTAAGGCTGTCAAGATCTTTTTAGATCTTGCCTTTTTTATATAATGGATCATCTGCAAATTTGATAAGGAGGTTGTTGTATTATATACAGTGTTGTATTTTTTTGAATATTTTAGTGTATGTTGAAGTCATTGTTACTTTAGTACTTAACAGGTCTGTGATTTCATTAATGCGGATACTCCCCACAATGATGTAACCCATCCCTTCTTCTACCGTATGTTTCTTATTTTCCATAGAGACATAAATTTTCCACAGAGACATTTCTTATTATCCATAGACACATAAATAGCACACATTTTTCTATAAAAGTCTTAACTAATATCCTATATTATATAACTAAATAATATTTAATTATTCTCAAGAAAAGGTACACTTTAGAACCTCTTTAAAAGGAATATAAATCCCTAAGCACATTTAATGCCTTCTCTTCAATGGTTATCGATGACCATAGGTAAACTTTCTTATATATTCTAAAAAAAACCTCTTTACTTAATTTTGCCTGAAGTCCTCTTAGACATTGAAAAACTTTGGGCCTCAGCTTGTCCATAGTCTATGCAAAAGTCATGTAGTTTGTGAAAAAACAAAAAAAGAAACAAAAACAACAGCCTGGAAAAAAAACAGAAAAATCCTGTTGTGTGGGATTTTCTACTGTTCTCTACCTTAATTAAAAGTACTCAAATGGCATAGCCTTCCAGGAGGCTACCTACCTACCTACTTAAATAATTTTTGTCCTGTAAAGAGGTCAGTTCTCTTTGTTAATTCAGTTTTCACCCATTGAAATTAATTTCAGAGAATTCTATGCTTTCCATCAATCCCGACTATCAAATCAGATTCTTCTCTTGCAGGCTCCTTGTAAAGACGGAAGTCATATAGCACTCAGAGAAACCAATTCTCTTCTACTAAGACCTTAAACAGTGAGAATGGATGTGGCTAGTTTTGATTACGGGTTCAGGGAAGGTGATTTGATGTAAGTGTTTTGATCCCAGTTGGTGGTAAAGGTTTGACGGTAATTGTGATCTAGAGGAAAGAGGTTGAACTAGGAGATAAGAAATCAAGTAAGATCTTGATCTGGCTTTCCTAATGACTTACTGTGAGACTGTAAGCAAGTCATACAACTTTAATTTTCTCATCTGTAAAATGAGTGCTATCAGTTCATTGAACCTTACTATATTGTCATGAGAATAAAATGAAATAAAGAATGTAAAGAAAAACTTTCAAAAACTTGAAAACTGCTCTTCAATTGTAAGACCTTGTTTACATTTTGAGGATTCTTATGTTCTGTTCCCTCCTTGTCATCCATGAAGTGGTCAGTGCTCTATGAAATCTAGTTAGGATATTGGTTGCGTTAAGGTCCAGAATTCCCCTGACTGGGGAACCGTGTACCTCCCCCATAGGAATTGGTACACCCATAGGGTGTCCTTTTTGATACCAAAGAAAGAGGCCAAGTATCTCCAGATTTATTATAAGTAGTAGTTTAATCAATCATTATGAATATTTACAAAACAGGGGCAATCTTCACTCTGGGGAGGTGGCCAGTTAAAATTATAATGGTAATTATAGCAAACAGAAGGAGGAAGAGTTAGAAAGTTCATCACTACTTATGGGTGGATATTTTTGGTTTTCTGCTTAGTAATGAACTTGAGCATTAAACCAATGTTATGCTTAAACATAAGCTTATGTATTGATCATGTACTGGTCATGGTATTCTTGTTATAGCTTTCATAGGTTATAGTATCTTAAATTTTGACTCAGTCTCTAAATTATGATTCAGTATCTATGATTTCCAACAGGTCACCATATTCGGGCTCCCACCTTTCAAAGAGTTTAGGTTTTTTTTATGGCTTTTCACTTATTACTATATTTTATTACTTTTCCCCAATTGGGACCCTATAGTTGCTTTCACTTTTTTCCACCTCTGCTTCTCAGTCATTCCAACCCAGAGTAGTAAAAATAACACTATTCTAATAGTTAGAAGATCTGAGTTTTGAGTCCTAGCTTGAGTCTTTACTAACTATATTACATTAGGCAAACCACTTAATCTCTCTGTACCTCAGTTTCCTCATCTGTAAAACAGATGTGATAATAATTACATTAATTCTCTCAAAGTGTTAACATATTTATTTTTATTTTTTTTACTTTTTAATTTTATTATAGTTTGCATCATTCATTTCCACAAGATTTTGAGTTACATATTTTCTCCCCCTC